>JAJTWR010000266.1:3895000-3965000 GCA_021613335.1 Whitmania pigra | reverse complement strand
GTGTTTTGGAACCATCTCACCAGCGCACGACACAAGTGCATTGACAGAAGAACCCAACTGCTAACCTAATCACCATCCATCCAACCAACCAACCATCCATCCATCCATCCAACCAACCAACCATCCATCCATCCATCCATCCACACCCATCCACCTCACCCAAATCCATCCAACCACCCTCTCATCCACGTCAACAGGCACCTAATCACATACCAGAGATGAACGCTTCACCCTGGTCTCCGATTTGCACCTGCTCAATTAAGAGAGGAAAATGTTCAGTTATGCGTGCATTATCCACTGGAAATATTCGAGGAAATGCGTGGAAAGAGAAACCTGGAAAGGCGGCAAAAGGGAGGATGGATGTGGTTGTAAAAAGGAAAGAGTATGGATCTGGTTAACCATTAAAGGTTGTAAAAATGAAAAAAAAGTGTTGTTTTAATTAAGTTATTTAATAACTTCACTGTTGATGATAATGCGGCCTTTTAAATTGAATTTTAGTGAATGCACGTTGCGCCACATTTAATTGAAATAAATTTTACAAAATGAACAAAAATGAACGTCATCCTTACGTGTAAGTTCATTTTATCACATTTTATTTCGAAATAAATTCTTGGTTCGAATATAAATTATGAGAGTTTCATTGAAAAAATGTAAAAAACAAACCGAACTGAACAAGCCCATCAACGAGTTTGTCAAAGTACAAAATTAAAAGCGGATATTCCCGGACAACATGTTTACTCATTTATTCGATCCTCCAATCACCCATTCATTCACTCACCCACATGCCCACCCACTCACCCACCCATCCATTCCTTAAGCCCATCACTCATCCATCCATTAATTTATTCATTCACCCAGTCATTCACTCACTCATTCACTCATCCAGTCGTTCGCTCATCCACTCACGCACTTACAAGCGTTGCAGGATGACCCAGGCATAGGGCTTTATAAAAGCATATTCCTCCTGTCAGGCCACAGAGATTTTCTTTCTGAGAGGATACACAACCGGTCACCTCATCACGGAATATGACATACTTTACATTGTAAAGTTTACAATCTCATCAGAGTAAACTCCGGTGAGTTACAATCAATTCACTGCTGAATTGTTGAATTTTATTCACGTTTGTTGTTAGCTTTTGTGTTTTTTGTTTTGTTTTGACACGAAATGACTTGAGAAGTTGTATGCTCTCACATTTCAGCGATTGGTGTCGTTCCGCCTCATCTTGTTAGAATTATTTGATTGTATATATTCTTGTTGTTTATAAATTATCTGCTTATTACTTGCTGCTATATTTTTGTTGTTTATAAATTGTCTGCTTATTACTGGCTTGTGTATTCTTATTATTTGCTTGTATATTCTTGTTGTTTATAAATTATTTGCTTTAAAAAAAGTGAATATCTAAGTAATTAAAAGCGGTATTTACGAACACTTGAATCAAATTGTTGCAGTTATGATGAAATGAACACAATTTTAGAAATGAAAACGTACAATGTCGACTTTCATCTAATTTGTTAATATATTTTTTTTCATTAATTAATTCTCGCCTTTTTATTTCAAATAAGCAAATTAATTTTATTCACAGAATGAAATGATTGTTGTATTTTATAATTAAATACATTTAATTTGTATCCTCTATGCAAACATACTTGTTATTGTGATTGGATGAGATGAGGAATCACTTGATTAATATTCAAAATTTAATTCAAGTTACCTCGGTACTTATCTCTGGTGAATTAATAATCTGATGTTTATTAAATAATCTAAAATAAATCGCATTGCAAATGGTCTTTCGCATTAACTGTCTCAAAGGGTAGATTAATTCTAACATCAGCCACTTTTTCATTTCAGTTTGTATCAATTTCGCGCTCAAATCATTTGCCAAGCATTGTTTCGTAAGAATAAATAAGAAAGTATGCCGCGAATAATTCCAAGCATCATTTCCTATTAACAACTATCAATAAATCATGATTATGTAAATTCATAATCTCGATAAAAATGCTAACAAATCCATGAATAAAACTCTTTACAAGTCAATGCCGCCCTACAGAAGCACTAATGCCCGCTAATTAGCCTCGAAGCTCTTCCTTCTTAATTCCAGGCCTCCTAGCTGGAAATGCACCGGCCATCCGCATTCCACGGAACACCTGTTCTCCGGTCACTCGATATTTCCACTTCTTCAAAGCATTTTTCCTCCGTCTCGATCCATTTCCAGCATCCATTATTGAAAGTTCACCTGGCAATTACTTCTTGCCGACTTACCAGCTCGCATTGTACTCCTTCTTCCACTTAAAAATTAATTACTTCCAATTAGCGAGATAATTGATTTTGAATATTTAAATATGAAAAAAAATGCAATTTCTTTTAGATGCCATGCCGCGTTGGCTGACGAAGGTATTGTATAATTTCATTAACCTGACCAGATGAGGGATGCGGTAGTAGTATCGTATTTGTGCCCTGGAAATTGAGGATTCTTGATGAAGTACGCAAGTACGATATTATCGTCCATCTTCCATTCCTATTATCGTTCATAATTTAGAATTTTCAAAATTTTGGCGACGAGATCTGAGTCATAAAATGTTAAAAATAAGGCTCTCGGTGATGATAATGGTGATGATAGCGATGATAATGATGATAGTGATGACGATGATGGTGATGACGACGACGACGATGATGATGATATTGATGATAACGACGACGGCGACACAGCAAATGAGGGCGCTGGTGATGATAATGATGACACCAGTGGAAGGAGGGATGTAACCTATGAACTTGAAGGAATTTCTCAGGCCCTCATGCTTCTAGGGAATGGGGAGAGTTGTTGAGGAAATGTCACCTGATCCTGTGTGCCCGTTGGAGCGTGTTGTCACGCCTTTCGTCGCAAACTTCGAAGCCACTTGAGCCTCGATTTCAAAATAATCCATCGAGTTGATTAAGTTTGAAATTTTTCAGCGAACTGTCGACTCTGTAGTACGTAGGGGCAGTTCATTTTGTCGTTGCGAGGAGACTTGTGGACCAGTTATTAATAGCAGCCAATGGCGTGGCTCTGGAGCTCTCGAATTTATAGCACCTAGCGGACGTTTGCGGCTTTTGCGCCAGTGGAAATAAGTTTGTCAGGAATATTTAGGAACCTGGATTCTTAATATAATCCGCTTCTAGAATGTTATGTTTATTTATATTTTAGCTCCAACTTGCCATGCATTGCAACTCCGTTTACCTCCTGGATCCCCTAAACAAGAATTCCAACAAACCCAGTCATCCACCTTCGAATCCATTTCCAGTGCATCAATCCTTCGTCGGCTCAAACTGCAGTTGGTCTTGTTCGAGTCCTCCTCAAGTCGTCAAACCAAAGTTAAGCGCCACAATAATTTCACAAACGTCCACCTGCAAATTCTCGAATCCAGCGGAAAATATTTTTAAGAAAAATCACTTCGGAGATGTTTTGCTGGAGAACAACTCCACGCAGGAAATCTCTAAGCCTAAAGCTCGATTTCCAAGCATCATTCAACGCAAAAAGGTTCTACGAGCGGAGATGAAGAAGGAATATTTAGATTCAATAAAACATTGCAAAAGGGGAGAAAAGGTGCGCAAAGTTGGGCTTTCACGAAACCAAATGTCTTCGACGACGAGCAAGGTGGCTCCCATTCCGTACACCGCTACCAACAGGGTCAAACCTGTTGGGAGGTCGCCTCTCGAAGGATCGAGGAATTATCTCGCCTGTTCGACACCCGATCTTGCCAACTTTGCTCTAAAATTTCCAAAAAGCGCTCTGCACGGAAGTGAACTGCCAAACTATTACAAGTCTCAAGACTTTCCGAAAAGCGAGAGCATGTTTCTTGAAGCAGGTGAAACGGGACCGGCGTCGGAGAGATTAAGACAAATGGCAGCCCGCTATCAGAGTCAAACAGTTGCAGAAAGTTTTTATTCGGATTACGGCGAACCTCGATCCATGGAGACAAATTTGAACTTTAGCTACCAAATGCCCTTCCTTTCAAACGCTGAAATCTCAGATTCGAAAAATTCCTTCCCCTCGTACAATCTACCCGACGGTAACATGTTCGCATCCCACTTGGAGACAAAGTTCCCCGCTTACCCCGTTTCGACCACGAATGAAGTTGTCAGTCAGCCTCCCGCCAAAGCCGCAAGTCCCGTCTGCTCAAGCAACGAAACAAAAGTGCCTACTTTCCAGAACTTTCACATGAGAAGTTACTACCAACAACCTACGAGCGAATACGGCAAGAGCACCGGCAGTTACAGCAGCTCCTACGCAACCGCGTGCATGCGCGTTGTCGACATGAATTGCAATTTGTCAACGTCAGATTCGAGTGCCGTCGAGAACGGCAGCACAAGCGTCGTTCATTGTTACAACGATTTTACAACTGAACATTCCAGGAAAGCCAACGACGAAGTTTATTCACCGTGGAGTACAAACAATTTTTATTACCACTCTAACTTGAACCAAGGATGGCCCGATGTCCCCAACTATTACGTCGAGAAGGAAAAACATCCGGCAGGAAATAATTCAAGTCGTTCGTTAAAGTCCACTCCGGACGTTCAGGGTTACAACACGGAGGAGCAAGAGTTTTCATCGAACAACTTTTCCTCCTCTGCAACTCCCCTTTGTTCCACCCAGTTAACTCGAGAAGGCTCGCATTCCTTCGACAAGAAATTCAGACTCTCTCATCTCGAAGACATTCCCGATCAGACGTCGACGGTGGGTTCTTACGCCCAAAACGATCATCCGTCCTGGTCCCTCAACGCTCAGCCCTTTCCCTTTTGGCAGCAGTCGAATCAATTCACCCTGCCCACCACACAAGTCGACTATCACGACGAAGAGTTCCCCCAAACGCTACAACAACCGGAAGCGCTCGTCTCTTCTCTTCCGGAGATGTGCAACAAAAACGAGAACAAACCGCCTCCACCTTACTTGTCTCCGAAATCGAAAAGAAAAGTTTGTGCCGTGGTCAATCCATCAGTGGTCAGTAGGCCGGAGAAAAGCGAAAACACTTTCCGCGAAGATAAAATACAAATGGAACCGGTCAAACCACCTCACGAGTTGGACGGAGCGACCAAACTGGCTTCGAACCAAGAACCTTCCAAGGACGGCGAAGACAGAAGCCTCTCGATTTCTTTCGGATCAGATTGTTTTCAAGATTCCTTTTCGAGTTTAATTTATCAACACAAACTGTCCACTGTCTGATAAGGATGCGCTTCGGCCGTGCAGATGTAAAGTCCTATAAAACTGGTGCATTATTCAGTCGACAGATGGCAGCTGGAATGAAAATTTAGATTTCTCGACTGGAGAAACCGGAACGACGAATGCTTCTTTACTTGGAAACTGAATCAAGAAGCGATTCCTGAGAAAGTCGATAATTTCTCGAGTCGCTCAATTCTCACTTGTTCTCTGGAATTTGAGCGAACCGTTTCATCATTACATAATATTTAATTATAACTTTCGGTTTCAAGTAGTACTTTCGTCTGGCGACGTCGGCGCCCGGCGAATTTCGACATAGATTAACACTCTCCGAAACTATGAGTTCGCCGACGGAGCTCCATCTAATAATTGAATTATTCACCACGCGAGCGCCAGAGAAGGACACCTGAGCTAGGATAGTGGTTTCAGCGGAACGTCATGATTTGGGTCACCATGGTTTTCAGAAAGACATCCTGACAGAATTTGAAAGTACACTGCTTTCGAATTAATGAATTATTTCTATTAAAGGCTTCATCGTGGTTATGGTTGTATGAAATTCTTTTGAAATCGTCGTGGGCAGCAAATTGTTGTCGTAACTCTAATAGTTAATAACTATAAAAACTGTTGAACCGTCTGGCAGCGAATAACTTCAAGATGTAAACTTTTGCAACTTTGCCATTGTCGTAACATGTGAAGTGCTAGAATTATTTTTATTTAATAATTTATCTAACTTTTAAATTGCTTAGTGGTAGCAGTGGCGTAGCCAGGATTTTAAAGTCGTTCAAGGTAGGAAGGGCTCGAGTGAATAAGTCGACAACTGAGATTTAAACCGTTTTCTACTGGGGAGATGGGGAAGAACATTCCATATCATAGTCCCACAACATGGAACGACCGCTCTCCATGGGCACCCTCAAAATCCATTCAAACTCGAGACTAGATAATTCTAATAATGATTTTCTCTTGTCCTTCCGTAACTTTTGACGGCTGACGTAATTTAATCATTTAACACGATTTGTTTTTAAAATGACCACCTAGGTCCTTAGCAAGTTTGATACGTTTGCAGAAAAAAAATAATTAAAATAAATCGAGCGCCCTTTGCAGGGACTCGAAAAATCGTTAAATCATTTTATTTAGAAATTCAACTCTAACCATTCAAGTGTTTTTGATAAAATGTGATCATGATGTGAGCCAACAATTATCAAACAAATCTTTTTTACGTTTAAGACGACGTTTGGGACGACGAAATAATAAATGGTCAGTTATTGCAGAACATTTAGTATAAACTTTAATGATTAGTCATCAATTAAACTAATTCACAAATTAAACAACCATTCCCGACCAAAATATTATTTGCGTTGATATGGAGCCAATGTAACGACCAATGGTTAAGAAATGGACACTTAATCAATATAATAATCAACCGATGTGATAGAAAAATGTATTTGCAAAGTACTTGTCTTTCTCTCATTTCTGGTTTAGAATAATTAATAATACATCATGTATGTGTACGTATATAATGTTATATTAATAGTATATACTAATGTGTAATGGAAATTTTTCTATTTTCTTGGAGGCACTGTAAAGATGGGATGTTTATATATAATGTTTGATATTTATAAATATATATTTAAGGCCGAAAAATTTCCATCGTGAAGTTACCGAGGAAATACACATAATAATAGCGATTAATGTGTTAGCACCATTCTCAAGAAGGATTTATCACCGATAAGGTTCCTCAAACAAAGACACTTCATAGATCGGTAACAAAAACAAAGAAAGGCACAAAATGTTAATTTGTTTTTATTCAAAGATAGTCAATCAATAATTTTTAAGGTTTTGTTGTTAAAAAAAGCAAAAACACAAACAAGTCATTATCTTCCTTAATAAGTATCATCAGAGGGAAAAGTGGAAATAACATTATGAACAATTAACGGCACTAAAAAAACCTACAAAAAGATTTACAGAAATTCGAGAGAGTATCCTCAAAAGCCGGTTGAGTCTTAATTTACATACAAAAAATACTACAAGTAAAACCAACACTACAACCACGACTGTAACCTTTTTTTGAAAGAGCCACCACATAAACTTCCCATCTTTACAATGCCACGTGCCACCTTCAATAAAATAGAAATAATTTCCATAATCTCTCATCACCAATATTTCATCCTTGATCGACTCCTTAACTGACAAATCTTCCACGAAAGACGAGTACGCTTCACCTAGAAAAAGTGGTCCAGTACCCAGCATAACATCCAAATATGGCAGACCATATCTCGACGGACGATGCTTAAGTTGTTCAATAATGTGGCCGAAAAATAAGTGCCCAGGCACTGAAGCCAAAAAATCACCGGCTTTTCCAAAGGGATTTCCTTCGATCAACAAAACTTTAAATGGAATTGAACGCGATGAGAAGTAATTAGTCCTTCTTCTATGCTTTGAACTTTCATTTAAGTAAAGATGTTCCAAGGGAACCTCACAGCCAATGTTGACATCTCTGTAGAAGCCTCCGAATTTATGAAGTAATAGATATCTCCCAAGATCTGCCCGTTGGATCGAGTATGGATAAAGAAGATATGTTTCCAGCAACTCTGGATACTCCGCAGCCACGAGCATGTCGAGGTCATTGTCAGTCCAATGACAGAACACAAAACCATCATTTATAAATCTACAATCCGTGCTCGCTTCTTTCCAGGCTTCTCTTAGAAAACGCGTTTTCCAAGTAGTGTGCACGATCTTTGGAAGACCATTAGGGAACGATGTCAACGTCACTTCACTTTTAAACAAATAACTTAGCGGCAAATACCGCATCGGTCTCTCGCGGGTTTGTGATAACATGCACTTTTTGCTGCGCCAAGTCGTTTTTGAAGAATTTCGCTTCACCAATTCAAGTAGATGTGAAGCTCTGTCTCTGACTTTAGAAATTATCCGAGGTTTGAAATTTGGACAGTCATGGGTAACCCACTGACACACAATCCACAAAAACAACAAAAATGCTAACGCAAACGCGGCACTCTTGTAACATTTCGAGAGCTTCCTACGAGCGAAGCACGACTTACAAATTACTAAATGCATTCGACGGTCCTACAATGCGTCGCTCACGATTATCAACGACCCCTTACGAGTGTCTGTATTTATATTCGTACCTGAGCTCAACGCTTAAGGTCGACGCTGTAATCTCAAGAACAAATACAAAAGAAGTCAACATTAGCTAAGTTGTATTAATCTTGAAAGAAAATCAGAAATCTTGAAAAATTGAAGAGACACTTCGAAAAAAGCACACCATCTGGAATAAATAAATATATAATCATATTTAGCTGAATATCTATTGAAAAATGAAGCAAACAAATCAAAACAAATGACTGAATCATTTCATTCAACCTTCATTGAGGAAGCTCAGCCTTTGCAATTTCTCTGGCAACCACTACTGCCAGGACAAATACTGCCAAGCTTTTCACTATTTGCCTAAATTGGAATAAAATCATTAATGTAAATAAGTAATTGCAGACATGAACAAATAAAATCTAATAAATGAAATCCATTATAGATATCTTCTGGCTAAAGCTATGCTTTTACTACAGTAATTGCTTCAAGTAAACTGTTATTAGATGCACTTCATCAGACTTCAGTATATTGTACAAAAAGCTCGCACAATGTGATGACATTCAATAGCTTTTCAAACTCCACAAAATACCAAGTTAAATTTAGGAATTCTAGAATATTCATTACCAAGAGATCTATTACTATGAGATCGCAATAAATAAAAAACTTTGCATTATCTAATGTAATGTATCTTACGAACTGAAAAATCTGACAAACCATTGAAGCTTATCGTTGTATACGCCTTTAACAACATCAACAACTTTACCAACAGGCTTGAACACCATTTTTAACCTTCTCTTGTTCACGATGTAGAAAACCAAATTTCGCTAGGATGTTCAAAACAAAGATGTTTAGTGGGTAAGTTTTCTATTTTATTATTTTAAAAATGTTAAAATGTTATTGTTTATGCAACATTTGTTAACATTAAATTAAATTTATAAAACTTATTCAATGAAGTATCAATATTGAAAATGTCTACTTTGAAATCATGTTTTAATAACCGAATATAGTTATTTAAAACGTAGTCTATTAACTAATATGATGACGATTTTATTGGCATATCAATCGTCATATTTCTTTTTTCAACGATCTACCATATTTAGTTATTTGGTTGCTTTTAATTTAATGATCAAGGTTATTCCTAAATGACGTCAGACAGGTATGGGAAAGGAAAGGGAAGTTGTTTGATATCCCAAAATTTTTAATACCTCAAGTTTTGTATCATTATTAAGTCTTACTTAGATCGTCCTTGACACAACTTCAGCGCAGCAGGTTAGGTGTGTTTAGGCTTTTTTGACACAATAACGCAGAATAATTTCTAAAATGGTCTCTCCAAATGTGATTTTTCTATGTCTGATATTTCTATTGTAACATGAAAGACAGAGATAATTTTTAGTCTGAACATTTTAATTTAGACATGACAAAGTCAAGTCCAAACAGAATGCTACAGCTATCAACATTTCAGCATGAAGTGAACAAGCACACATTTAAAAATCAAAGACATTCATGTTGAAAAAATAGATATTTCATTTTTTATTGTTCATGGCTGCAGCTTGAGCAAGCTTCTTTGTTCGAATCAATTCCACAAGTTCCTGTTGATGTAAATAAAAGTTGAAAAAAATCCACATCAAAGTAAAATATCAATAGATTGTGAAAATCTAGAAAGCTGTTTGGATACCTTGTATCTTTTCATGCAGTCCTTCTTGGTTCTCATGGGTATGCATTCAGCTATTTTGTCCCATCTGAATGATTTGTTTGAAATAATTAGAAACATGTTCAACTAATGTTGCATCGAGAGAGTTTTTCGAACATAAAAACCCTTAATATAACCTATATTTTAAATGTTACTATTATCACAATTAAAAAATGTTAATCTAAAAATAAAATAATATAATCTAAGAAGATCCCTGAACTAACCTATCTGCAACAGTGGCAGGGTAAGTCCTCATGGCCTGTTCCAGCAGTTTCTGCTCCTCGGAAGTCCACGGTGCAGGATTGCTTCCAATCTCGTACACCTGTACCTCCGCAGCGGCTGTAAAATGGCAACTTTTTGGTCACTCAATAACTTGAATGCATATCTATTCTTTCAGTTATCTTTTCATATTATTTGCAAATTATGTCTTATAACTAAGATTACTCAATATGTAGCTAGTCTAGGAACAAATGTACAACCCATTATTTAATCAATTTGCTAATAACAACCAAGAGTGATTGACATTTACACGACACGAACAGGTAACCTTCCGCTCTAAAACTTACTTTCGTATCTTTCTGAAACTTCGTTTGGAGCTGCTGCTGCTGCTGGTGTACTTTTTGTTTCTTTTGAGAACATCTCGAATGCTTTCTTATTTGCATCTTCCTTCAGGGTGAAATCTTCAAAAGCAACAGTTAAATGATGATGGTCATGTTATGATAACAACAATAACGACAAATTAAAAAAAACTAGTATATCGAAAAAAGTGGTTAATAACCATTTTTCTGAAGATCTTTTGCTTTAGACAATGCCTCCTTTGCATTTTTCTTGCAATCAGGAACATGAAGCTTCAAAAAGTTGGCAATTGTTTCCCACCTGAGGATGTAACAAGTAACAATCAGATAATAATTAATCACACTGTAATAATAAGTACAATCCGTTAATAATTAATCAATGCTCATAAGTCTTCTATTCCACTCCATATCCATGACACTTCACGGCGCAATGCCACTCATTTCATTAAACTATCTGATTATTGGAAGTACATAACAGTACTTTAACATGCAATTTCATTTAATTAAAAAGATCAACAGACAAGACTTTACAAACAAGATATTTCTTCAATTTAGTCGAATTCCTAAACAATTCTCACCTGGCATTAGTTCCAGCTGGAAAGAGGTTGACAGCCTTGATGAGTGTTTGAATTTCCTGTTCGCTCCATTCGTCCTTGGAAGATGAGTTTGTTCCAGCTTCACTCCTGTACTTCTTCGTCACTGCCTCCATGTGCTGCCTCTTTTCTTCCTCCAGTTTCTGGTTGAGTTCATTTAGCTGCAAGGAATTAATTCAATTAAATGTTATTTAAATTCCAAAATACATGTCAATATTAATTTATAAATAACAATATTAAGCAATTATATATTATTATTTGCTTGTAAACATACAAAAACAAGTAACTAGTAAAATTCATTAAGCACATTAACATAATTCATTGCAACAGTTCTTACCTTCATCTTGAATGCTTCTGCAAATTTGGCCTTATCACCTGAGGATCCAATTTCATTGAGTTGAGCCAAACTGCAAATTAGTTTAATGAACAAGTCAGTTTAACATGTTCTGTTTGGAAAAAATGTTAAGATATTAATTTAAAGTAATTTTAAAAGTACATGTGAATTTAGATAATGACACCAGAAACCAAACTACCAAATCTACCAGAAATGTGCATAAAAACTGTTGGACAGTGATATATATCATTCTTATGTATACATGACTTTAGCTTACCATTCAACAGAGCATTGTTCACACAATCTATCAAGATCTTGCATGTTTTGAATTTTTTCCTGTTCATTGTTGGCCAAAAAGTCCCAATCCTGCAAGATACCATTTCGTTTTAGAAATCTGTTACTGAGCGACAGAAGATCAATAATTCACGCTCAGATCTCAGGAATCTTGAATGAACTGCTTTACAGAAGTAGTAATCATGCAACAGGCATCATTTATAAATTTCAGTGTACAGGTTAGTATATTTTTGTTTCGGTTACAACGAGGTGATGGAATAAAAAATCAATTCAAAGAGAATCACTGACCTTTGCAAATGTCCTCAGTCTCTTCTTTTCTTTCTTAATATTCTTTTTCTGTTGCTCCTTCTCTTTCCTTTGGGCTGCTTGCTGTAACCATGATGATAATTTTGAATTTCTCACTAGCTTTCAATGGTGCATAATGTACCATCCTATTTTACATGCATTGCATAAAAATCAAAGCTTACTGATGTTTTAAACTACGTGAACGTCTGTATTTGAAGCGTTATAATATATATAAATAATTATATAATAATAATTGATAAAATAAACACTTAATCAAACCTGAGCCTTCATTTCCTCCTCTTCCTTCTCCTTTGCAAGCCTTTCAGCCTCTTGAGCTTCTAGCCTTTTCTGGGGATAAAATCAAACATGAACAATCATCTGTGTTTAATTAAACTATTGAAACTGATTTCAATTTCATAAATAATCTTTCAAGAAATCTACAAATCAGAAATATATCCTTCTCAAATTATATTACAATTAATTAATAAATAATAATTAATTAAATAATCAACAATCTGAAAATAACTTTAAAAACAAAAAATTGAAATATTTACCCTTTCTTCTTCCTCAGCTTTCAACCTTACTGCATCTTGCCTGGCTTTCTTGTCGGCCATCTTTCGTTCCTTCTCTTCCGTCTTGTACTTGATTATCCTCGGATCACAGGCATATGCATTGTCTGAAAGATTTCGAAACAAATATCTTAAGGACCTTATAAAAATTAAATTACTGAAACAATAATAACAAAAACAATACCAATAATGGTGAAGTAATTAATGTAACTTATAACACTAAATATCAGGTAATTCATAGAATAATAAAGCTAAACAGCCAGACATAATCTAATTAATTAATAATTAACTGAAACTTACCGACTAGCTGACGAATCCTCTGAGTTTCTTCCTTCTTTCTCTTCAATCTCGAAGCTTTGTTCTGCTTCTCAATCCAACGCCTTTCCTCTCGACTGATGTTAGAAAAGCATGTAATAAATTAACAATTTGTAAATAAATTAAATTGTGCAATGAATTATATTTGATGAGGAAGCACGACTCACTTCTCTCCCTTCTCCTTTTCCTCTTCATCGAGGTAGGAATATTCTCTCCACGATTCAAAATTGTACCTGCAAATTATTAAGAAAATTATGATTGGGAAATGTTCTTCCTAACTAACAAACCAAACTAAATTAACTTCCATAACAAAATTAGAAATAGCAATTCAATAATAATAATAAATGATATAAAAATGTCTGCTATGCATTGGAAATATGAAGAAATATAAAAATTAATTGGAGATGTTGTTTAGTTACATCTCCATGTTTGAAACCAACCAGAAGTCATAAAATTTGTCGACATTTTCAAATGGAGTTTTTTCATCTCCGATGTTTGGCATGTTTTTTGTTTTAGCAGACCACCTGAAAAAGGATATGAACATTTACAAGAAGTAATAATTCCATAATACATAATAAGCAAGAATCCATATTTAAACACATTGACCATTTTCAGGAATTTTTAAAATCTTAATTCACAAGGCATCTAACCTGGCATTCCTTTCAAACACCGGACCAAAAACTTTGAAAAAGTTTTGCTTTGAATCAGCATTGTTTGAAGGGACAGAATCATCGAATTCAGGATCAATACTGTCATACGATCTCCTCTTTGTGGGGTTACCAAGTATTTCATAAGCTGCACAATAAATTCATAGATTTGATCCAGAATGTTTCACCCACTTTTTAAATGTATTTTTGCAATGGCAGTAAATAACAATTATGCAAGGTAAGACAACAACTTTTACTTTGAAATTTAAATAATTACATCAATTGTGTCTGCGGGCTAAGTTAAATTATATTAAACATAAATTATGATAACAACATGTATGCTGTGTTTATCTCAGGTAAATGATTAAGTATAAAGTGACCTCTAGTGACACAAGTGAAGTAATCTTCTTCTCCTTGTTTCACTGGAATGCCTGATGCCCTTCTCTTGTCAGGATGATGCTGCAAGACTTTCTTCTTATCTTTAAAAATGATTTGATAATTTGTTCATGATACTGGTTACTCGTAACAATTCATTTAAATATATCCCTAAATCCTGAATATTTTAGTAAACTAAAGTGGAACTATCGTGTTAGAAGTTGTTTTACAAATGTCTCAATACAAATCAGTTGGCTTACAGGCCCTCTTTAATTGGTCTTCTGTTGCTTTGTATCTTAGTTTGCCAAGTCCTAAGACAGCATAATGATCTTGATCCTTCAGGACAATATAATAAACGTCATTTAAATGTAACATGTTGTTAATCTAAATAGAATTGCTACAACTTTACATAATAAGCACCTTGTCAAGTCATAAAATTAATTATTTATAAATAACCTACCTTCCAATTTTTTGGATCGAGTGTTAAAAGAATGCTGTCATCATTTTCAATGACATCAGAATCTTCCACTTCCACTTCAGATTCACTGGATTGGGAGCTGGTGGAAAGCGAGTGTTTGTGATGGCACCTGCAGCAGTAGGATTCATACCACTTTCCCACTGGTTCAAACACCACCGGTTCCAATTCTAATAAAATTATCAATCAATAGTTTCAATGAACCAAAGGTCAAACTGATGTATGGTATTTTAACAGGAGACCGCATTGGAGGAGAAATTTAGAAACAAGAGTGCTGCATGCAACAACAATTAAATTACGCTAAAAATGTCACCTACCATCCAAATTCCCCAAAACTTCTGTATTGTCATTTGCCGATAAACCGGGCAAAACCAAATTTATCAAGACCATGTTATAAGTTATCGTAGTAATACAAGCACGATGGGATCAGTATAAATCTTCTTTTAAATTAATTCGCTATTGTGTAAAAGTGAAAGCTAGGTTAGCACCAAATTATAGTTAATACCAAATTTATTAAAAGAAATTAATAATAAAGATTTATAAAATTTTAAATTTATTTTTACAATGTCCAAATTAATTTAAAATATTATTTACAAAATTAAAATCGTTCTAACCCTAATCATGGGCTTTTTCAAAAACGCCGACATCCAATCACCTAATAGGTTCATATCAAACAACCCAATACCAAAATTTAACAGATAATATAATAAAGCAACTAGGTTGTACCATTATGGAAATGAGTTCATCACACAGAAAGCGAATGCAATCATGATTCGGAGAATAAGCGTTGAGTTTCCGTGGCAAAGCGACTCCCAAGTAAAACAAGCGACAAGAACTGACCTGCTCTAACACAGCCTCCACTTTAACAACGAATCCGAACAAATACTTTTATTACACAAAAATAATTTCACTTTAGTATTACGGTCAGGTCGTAAGTTCATGAATCTTATGACTTATATGACTAATGTCAAGAAGATAACATTTTCAATTTCCCTCCATAAATAGCTTTAACAGCTGCTTGAACAGTTGTGGTGATACTTTTCATCTCTTCTTTCCACTGCGGGGTGACATTTTCCATCCTTAATAAAAATGATTGCAGACATCAATTTCCAACCTGTGCATCTTCAAACATAACATTAAAATGAAAAAACCTCTGAATGCCTCTAAGTATAATGAAAACTTTTTCAATATCTGACTCCTGTACCAGTTTCAGCAGAAATTCTAATAGAGAATCTAGATCATCCTGATTTGGAGCTTAAAATAAATTATTATAAATTATATATAAGAAAATTAAAATTTAGTAAATAAATAGTTAAAGTAAATGTAAAACCTGGTTGTGAAGACCAATGTGTGATTAGTTGTTTGATGTCATAGACTTCAACATAACCTTTGAGATGTGTTTCTACCTCCACACGACTCTTTTGAATGTTTCTTGGCTGGATTTTGTCAACTTCGAGGTTGACATCGTGGGTGGCCTTTGTAAGTTAAAAAAACAACAACAAATTTTAAGAATAGTAAGTTAAAAGACGAATTTCCAGAAACATAAAAAACATTCATTTCTACATAACTCTATTCATTAAAAATTGGACAGATCAAGACTAAAATTATCCACCATTTGAACAGGGCTTAGTTATTATATGACCTATTTTTTTTTTAATCACATAAATCTCCAAAATCCTGAGCCTCATAAAGGCTTACTTTAGGCTTTATAATGTCTTTCAGAGTCTGTTGATTCTTCATCAGCACCTTCGACTTAGCAGTGGCTTTAGTTGTCACGTTATTTAAACTGCCTTTCTTTCTGCCCCGTGTACTTTTGGGCACCTAAGAGAGAAGTGCAAAACTTCAATAAGAATAAATATTAAAAATAATAATTAATTAATGTTATCAATGTAAAGCATTGATACATGTAACATCTTGTTTAATTAATATAGTCTTTAATGTAAATTATTTAGCATATTTGAGTCTAGTTCGGGATTAAGTCATTATTATTAATAACATATTTTTAATCTCTATTATGACTATTACTAGTGTTGTTCCAAAAATAAAATTTTTCTTCCAAAAAAATTATAATGAAACCGAATTAAATTATGTAAAATTGTAAAAAAAAATTGAACCTGGGGCAGTTTTTTGGTAGGACTGGATTTGAGAAGTGTGGGTCTCTTGTGAGCATCCAAAAGCTCCCTTCTGATATTTTCTGGCATTGCCCTAAGAAAGCTCTCATCAAGCTGTGAAGAATGATTTGAATTTTTCAAAAGTAGGAAAATACTTTGTTGAAATTCAAATTCTTATCATAAATAAGTTTAAACTACTTCAGAATAAAAATGCCTCACCCCTCCGATATCTTCCATTTCAGGATTAACAGAAGTCCGATCTTTTAAAGCTTTTTCCACTTTACCATCAGCAACAGGGGGCTCATTCCAATGGGAGCAACCAGGTCTATCACTTTCCTCTCCAATATTTCCTTGATCTAAATTCGTTTCTCCCTTCTGCTTCTTCATGGCAGCCATAATTTCTTGCTGTATGTCTTCTGGCAGCTCATTCAGAGTGTCCATGTCAACCTAAAAATAATTTACATATTAGCAACACATCACTTCATTCTCAAATTTCAGTATTAGTATTCTAAATTCTCAAATTAACTCAGCTGAAAAACCTGGGATAGAGAGATAAAGAAATTTTCAGGTTCTTTAGGTCTTGTTGTGGATTCTTGTGAAACTAAAGCATTTTTGTTGAGCAGATTTGATTGCCTGGAATTCAAGGCCAAAATAAATTTAAATTAGCATCAACAATTGTATTTTAATCTCATAAAAAATGACAGCAACTTGTTCTCTGAAATTTTTTCACCGTTTTCTGATTGAAGAAGATCTTTTGGCTTAGCCGTTGCATACTTCAAGATGCTGTTTTTGGTGACTGGATTTGTGGGGCGTCCTATTGGAGCCTCAAGGGAAGTTACTTGAATGCCTATCTGAAATGGAACAACAAGTATTAAATTGCAATTACAAGGGTTAGAAATAATTACTAATTACTGATTATGATTAGAAACAAATCAGTTAGATAAATTTCTTAAATTTAGTTTCAGTCTCCGAAGAATAAAAGCAAAAGGCAAATCAAGCAATTTCATAAAAAGGAAATAAATCATATTAATATTTATGACAACTAAAATTCAAAAAGCAAATTTTTTAATTAATAAAATTATTTTGTTTAACAGAATTAATACTTGCACTTTACCCCTCTCAGGTCCTCAACTGGAAGATTAAGAAGTGCCAAAAGGTTGCAACATTCCTGTCCAATGATGTCAGCACTGTCTGTAGCCGTTGGCAACATGTGCGACTTACTCACATTATCGCATAAGCCATGACCTAAATATGGTTGAATAATTTTATGAGTTTTATTTATAATATCCAAATTTCATTTAAAAAATAACTGCTGATCACACTAAAAGTTGTGAAAAATCCATTTAAATATAAAAAGGAAATAAAACCTAAATATTTGTAAGTTTCAAGCGGGGCACCCTCTTGCCTCACTTTGATCTTCAAAGTGAGATGTCTGCCTTTCTTGTTGATCTGCTGCAGACGATTTTGTACTTCTTTGGCAAGCTCCTTGATGAAATCGTCTGCTTCTCTTTTCTAAAATAAAGCACTTCAATTGTTTAAACAGGCTCTAACAAAATAATTTACATCTAAAATCAAAATTCAATAAACATTAATTAACGAATTATCTCAACACAAATTGTACGACCTGCGTAAATCTGATGCCGTAATTGATTTCCGCAGAAACGGACTTTCTTTCGAGATCGACACTAAGAGTCCTGTCATCGTCACCTCTCGCCTGTTTGAACAGCCTCGAACCAACCTTTGCACCAAACATCTTCTGGAGTTCGGTTACTGGCAGTTTGCTTAATTCCTCGCACTTTTTAATGCCCGTGGAAGTCAGCTTATTGGTCATGACATGCCCGATACCTTTTCAAAACCAAACAAAACTAATTTTAGGAAATATCAGTGACAAAACTAAAAACATTTAAATTTAACAGATTGCTAAATGAGACAATATGAATAATAACATTGAAACAGCATTAACATATAAAATAAGTGTATATAGAGACTTGCAACATTATTTAAGAAATTATGCAAAATAATTCATCAATCACAAGAATGTGTTCTAAATACATTGCAAATCACACAACCTGGGAGGTCAGATACTTTAATCTCTCTCATGAAATCAATTTCTCCACCTCGTTCCACATAGTGATGTCCATTTGGTTTTGCATGTTTAGTGGACAGTCTTGCAATGAGCATGTTACTACCTTTGGAAATTACAACAAAATAAAGCATTTTTTAAGTATACCAGTTTCAATGAACTTTGAAAGATTGACTTTCACATGAACTGGGTGTAAATTGGACATTTGTGACATACCTAAACCACAAGATGAATTACAGGCTGTGGCTTCAAAAATGTCTTTCCTCAGACAAGAAGCCAGTTGCAGAGGTGAAGCTCCACTTTGGCAGATGAGGTCTGAACAGTCGATGTACAACTCGTCGCAACTGATTGCTTCCACTTCTAATGTATAGCTGCAAATTTCATGTAACATTGATGGAGCTATTACTTGGATATTATTGTTGCTAACAATCAATTGGATATTATTATTATTGTTATTGTTTAAGGCTGACACATTCCATAGATACTTTAAGAATTTGACTTGGATAATGCAAATGTAAATTCAAAATTGTCCTCACCTCAGAACAGTGTCATAAAATTTCTGAGATACATTTTTATAGGCTTCAAAATCATAGGGAATGGCGATAAGATTGGGGCAGACCTTCTTGGCATCCCCAAAATGCATGCCATTCCTGACACCCATCTGAAAACAAATTGCATTTGGAGAAACAAGAAACAACCTAAAGAACCACTAATAATGAGATTATCACTAAATATAACTAAAATAACCAGTAATAATAAGATTATTACAAAATATAACTAAAATAACCAGTAATAATAAAATTATTACAAAATATAACTAGAACAATCAGTAATAACAAGATTATCACTGAGATAAGCAAAATGCATCCACCTTCCTGGCTTCATAGCTGCAAGAAGCAACATCAGACCTGGAATTGAAGCCTCCTGTATCTCCAACTGAGCTTGACGAAGGGTCTCTGCCTTTTGAATGAGTCACTGCAACTGGCTGGCCTATAACCCATAAATTAACTTAAACTTGTAATTATGATCTACAATTCACTCGTTGAATATAGTAAAATTATTATTTGAATGTAACTTTTATTTTCAGTGAACTCATCCAGTCATAATGACTATAACTAATGAAGCTATTTACACAATGTGTAAACAGTATTTAAGATTAATTGAATATATAGTCCAAGCATTTATAATAGCTATATTTAACTATAATCATATCACATATAATTGATTCTCTGAGGTGCCATAATAATCATGATTTGAAATAAATGAAATAAAATGATTATTATTATTACTATCATTATTATCATTATCCTCATTTCCATAAACATCACCAACCTCTCAATTCGGGACGTTTAAGGAGTCCAACAGAAACAAAAAAGCAATCGATGTCGATGTGAGCAAAGACTTTCTGGCCATTTTCTAGCAGGTACCTTCCTTGTTCTTCAACTGAAGCTTGAACTTCCCTAGTGAGTCTTTCTAGCCCCTTAAAAACTGGAGTCGATTTGTCCTCGCTCATCTGCTTTTGGAGTTTTGCCACGTAGGCTTTCGATTCGGCACCCCACATGGAAATGTGGTGAAGTCGAGACCTGTTGTAGAACTCTGCCACAAAATTCTGATCGTTTGGTTTTTTGGAAGCGTTTTCATTAGCTGTCGGTTTATTTTCTTCCGATGGAAATTTTGTCTTGTCATCAGAAGTGCAGGTATCTCGAGGCGTTTCTGCTGCAGATTGAATGTCAACTGATGTTGTTTGTAATGCTTTGAGTGAAGTTAAAATGTTATGCTGCTGAAGATTTTGTGGAGTATACAGCAAATATTTTTGATATGGAAGAAGTTTCCCAGCCTGCAAACTTTTTAAAATATTTGATGCAAAATAGTAGTTCATAATTAAAGTGATAGTGATTTAAATAAATACCTTTCTACAATCCACTCTGGACTGCACACCTTCTCATCTTTTAAGTGATTGATTTTACTTGTTGGCAAGTTAGAAGCAATAATGTGAGTGACTTTTGTCTTGGAATAATAATGAGTGTACACTCCACCATTCTTTGTTACCATTACTTTTAACTCTTCAGATGTTGGCTCTAGAAAGGCATCTCTCATTAACTTTAAATAAAATCCACAACAGAAATTCATTGGTTTTACTTGTATATCCATTCACATAAATTGTGATTCCATTGAATAATTGTGAATCTAGAGAAACAGCTAAGTTCTGTTCTTCCAACTTCTGCATCTTTGCATTCATGTAACCACCCTTAAAATTTCACAAACTTAAGTCAAATATTTATATTCCTTCCTAAATAATTTTAATAAGAATGGTTAATAAACTCTTTCAGCCCATCCATCATCAGCTGGCCTCTTCCTTCCCCCTCTTCCCCTCATAATTATTCTGAAACATAATTTCCAAAGATTATTTTACTATCTTTGTCAAGGCGGGTGCTAGCATTATGGATTGATCTCAATTGAAAAAAACCTATCAAAGTTTGACAAATCCAAAACTCATTTTCATAAAAAAAAAACCCTCAAATAGTATACCTAGTATGGTAACTTGTCAACTTGGTGTTCGTACACTAATTTTGATCCTCCAAAAATAAACGAATCTTACAAATGGAAAACGTGGTTAATTTGGAAATGAGAAGTTGCGATAACTTTGAAGATGGGGTATTTTGTATTTTCGCCTCTAAATAATTTTAATTTTAGGACAGCAGCTTCCCGCCATTCGATGTAATATCGCCTAGGTTTCAATTCTTGTTTGGGTTGAGCATCTTTTGGATTATAAATATTAATTGAAACTGATGAGTATTGCAATATTCACAATTACACCATTTTAAAGCTAAAATTCGTTTGTTTTTGACATATTTTGTTAAATTATTACCAGTTCCACCTTTCTTATTGGCACATTCTCTTATGAAATCCTAATTTACCAAAAATAATTGATCTTTTTATATTTAATCCCATTTTTAAGTGCCTTATAGTATACTGGTAAGATGTGAAAGCCCCTTTTATTTATTTATTTGATTATAGTCCGTTACATAACTCAGATGATTTGGAAAACTGCCCCTTTTATTTATTAATAATAATAAATGCCCCTTTTAATCGTTCCACCATTTATATATAGCCCCAAGCAAAGGCACAAGCACGAGCCTCAGTTGTGCAAATGACTATAATTAAATAAATAAATAATAAAAGCCACAAGCACGAGTCCTAATCATGTAGATATGTAACGGTAATGTATTAATAAAACATTACATTTTTTTTGGCACAATCACGTACAAGGAGCTTAATCGAAAAAGCATGCAATCTAATCAACTGTCCGAAATTTGAATATTAATTTGTAAACAAACTGTCAGCCAATCAGCATGCACCGCCACCGATCTACCGTTTTTGGTATTAACGACGAAAGGGATTCGTTGACAGCACAGGGTCATGGGTCCCAAAAATTTAGGAAGGTGTTTTATTTCTTCAACAAATAAACAAAACATATTTCAACAAAAGATTAAAAATACTTGTCCCAGGGGAATGCTATCGCGCGTACAAATGTCCAAAATTGATAAACGAATTGTTTCCTCCTGCTTCATAATCGTGATCAGTTGAGGGTTTTGTTGATATTATTTCTACGTTGCCCTCCAGAGTTTCCAATATTCTGTCCTGTCTTGCCTTTGTGAGTTTTAGTAGTGATCTCCTTAAATCTTGTTCTGCTTTTTAGTGGATCTCAAAAATTTTTGAGGTGTAATTTTTTTATATGAGGTTCATTACTCGCTTTTATTTGATCACAGGTGGCCTGTGGTATCTTCAGCACTGCAACCAACTTTGTCATGTGATCAACAGCAGTCTTGGCCTTAGAAAGGTCAATGTCAATTGACTGCAGCACTGATGCAAGTAACACATGGAAGCGTGATTTCAGTTCATCTAGACTGGGTTGACTATCCTTGGCTATTAATTTGTTGACAATAGCCCGAGTTTCCTCCTCATTGAAATCATTGATTTCCACTGTGTTGGCATTAATTACTTCTGGTCTATGTGCAACTAAATGTGCATCATTCTTATGCAACACATATTTTTTAGATATTCCAAATTCATTGCAAATATTTCTTAGATCAGATCTGCTAACTGCTTTCATACTGTTGGAACATGTGGGATCTCCTCTTATTAACTCCAACACATCATCAAATGGTACACCAATGGACAACTTTGTTGCAATTTGAAGCCTTTCTTCTCTTCTCAAAAATATATGAGCAAGCTCATGTTTGTGCCCTCTATGTTCTTTAAAATAATAAGCTGTTACTTGCCCTGAAATGTCAACATAAATTAATCATTACATTTGCGATACCAACAAAGTAGTAAACCCTTTTTGCCTGCACTGAAAATCTTTAAGCTAATTGCAGCAGGGCAAACATTTCCAATCTTGCAAGAACCCTGGATTTTAATGTCACGTTTCCTGCTAAGTAGTACTCTTCTGGTGCCACTTCTGTGGCAATAATAGTTTCTTATTATGTGATCTTTGTAATGGAAATCACCTCTTCTCCTCACAAATCTGGAACATGTCTCATCCTCTTCTTTTATTTTCCAAATTTCAAATTCTATAGACACATTATACAACCGAGTCAACTTTAGCAAAGAAAAAATAATAACTACCGCAAACCTGTTATTGAACTAAATGTTAACAAACTCTTAGCCCAGCCTTTTCTTAAGTTTGTTGACCTAGGTCTTTCTGGAACTTTGATTATGACCCTATTTTCAGAGGTTTCTTCCTTTTGTTCAACTGGAACTGCAAGCAGATGTTCATCTTGAACTGGACTGTTCAATAAAGCTGATTTCTGAATTGTCTAAACAACACTCACTTTCCCCATTGATTTTCCTTTTACGTCCCGAGGGAAGCGTTGGCAATTCTTTACCAGGATGCGTTTGACTTATATGGCGCCTAAGTATATAATTGGCAGTATATTTTTTATTACAATAAGCACACTCGAAAGTCATGATAATACAACGTAGTTCGAATCCGACTTTGAATCGGTAGCGGTGCATGCTGATTGGCTGACAGTTTGTTTATAAATTAATATTCAAATTTCTGACAGTTGATTGGATTGCATGCTTTTTCGATTAAGCTCCTTGTAGCAAAGGCTGCTCAGTGGCTGTTATTACCAACTGCACGTCTTCGATAGACAGCAGCTTTTTTTGGTTCCCACTTTGCTCATACATCATGGACTCCAACCAATGAAAGGCGCTTTGTCCCTCAACTGAAACTACTTAGTATTTGAGATAAAGGATCAATGAATCTAGTCGTTTTAGAACCTAACCCAATAATATATTCTTTAATAGCATATTATTAACTAAATTGTAATAATTGTCTTAGATAATTGTGAAACACAACGATTTGCTAATATCTAGACTACTAGAGCAGATCCTGATATTCTGTAATAAAATCTATTTTCTCACATCGAGGACCCTAAAGAATTCAAACATGTTTAGAATATTTTAAAGTTAACTTATTAAATAAGAATACTTGAAGCCACTAAATATAAAATAGCGTCGTGTCAACAACAAAATTTTAAAAGTTCCTATTTCCTAAAAATGAATCCTACCAAATATGTGAGTGAACATTCAAAAAACAGAATAATCATGGGCAACATAGGTGAAATGCCAGAAGTTGCCCATTAATCGACATGATCCATCCACAATCTCGTTCAACAAATAGTCTCTTGATTCCACAATTGTTATATATTGGAAACACAAAAGCATTATACCGATACCACATAACAAATAACACGTAATAAATTATAAATGAAATGGCAACGTAGTTTCCTAATGTACTCCCAGTCTCTATTTATCTAATCCATCAAAGCCATTCCTGATAAATTTTAGGTATTCACTATGCTTTTTTGATTGGGCATCGTAGACCTTTTGCAATTTCTTCAATTGAGATTTTGTCAGAGGTTCACCAGTCGCATCGTGAGTAGGAAGGCCCTAGAATTTTTAATTAAATGGAGCATAACAATACATTCATCTTATAATGAAGCATTAGTTATTACAAATAACTTTCAAAGGTCGACATACCTTTTCATCAAACAAAGAATAGAGTGCAGTTTCACTTTTGAACATTTCCGAAGGTGGCATCTTTCCAGCTTCAAGCTTGGCCTTCTGTAAAATAAATGAAATATGTCAAGAAATATATAAATTATTAATTATCATTTCATCATACCCAAGACATCAAAACCCAAAAGAAATATTAGAATATTTTACTTTGCCTTAATTTGAGTTTTTAAACAACAAACCTGCTGTGCCAAATTCTTTTCTTTCATCAACTGTTTCTGCCTCTCACGCTAAATAAAACGACTAGTCATTAGTTAACTTTCTCTTGCTAAGAATTTTTTTTACATTCAGACAGCTTCAAAATGACCTATGCGCAAACAAAATGAAATTCCTAGTTATATTACTTCAACAAATTGCTCAGTGAAAAATCTAAACTTTGGCAAGAATTGCACTGCATCCACAAAGACCTACTAACAGCCTTAAGAGCTCCAACCACATAATGGCAAGAACATTGACCAACTTTGGAAATACTTAAACAAAAATATGCACATAAGACCTAGAGTCTCATACTTTGAGGATCAGCTATATAGGGCTTTTCAACGCTATTCTATTTGTTTACTGTTGGTCATGTAAGTGTTTAGCAGCCTTTTGACCTTATTTGAAAGTGAAAAAAATTGAAACTAAAAAATTGCTAAAATAAAATGTTACACTATTTGCCTCATTTTGAATCTATTTAAAATGCTGGAGCAAAACACAAGACACGTATTATTAGATAAAATTAACCAGTTAGATTTCCCATGAAATGTATTTCGGGTTATGCTGATTTAGTTTAGTTTCTTCATTATTTGTAAATTCTAGGCAACACAAATTAAATGCATAATTACAACAAACAATATTAAGTACGGTCTAAAAAGGGCTAACACACTTTTATGCCGACTGAGATGTTATTGCAAATGCCCTCTTGAAAGCACCAACCTCGAGTCTCGCTTCTCTTTCCTTGAGCAAAATGTCCTTGTCAACAAATTTGACGACTGCATCTTCTCCTTCCTTGTCCTGTAGTTGCACTCCAAGGAAAGGAAGAACGTCGTCCCTTAGCTCATCACATAGCTTCAGAATGTCGCCATCTATTTATTGAACCATAACTGAATCCTCATTTCCATCATTATTACCATCATCACATTATTAATATTGTTATGGTAATGGAGCTTAGAATAACCAAACATATGGAGAATATTTTCTTCACTCCAGATGGCATCCCAAGTAATGCACATGCACATTTTTTAAAAATGCATATGATGCCCAAAACATGGAAGATTGCTTATATCTCCCCTATCCATCATCATATCGTTATTATTAAAATAAATATTGCAATTCTACTCAACAAGCAGTTTTCAAAAGTGAATGCAATCATTCACCTTTCTTTTTGAGAGCTTCAACTTTGACCTTTTCCCTAAAAGTGGACAGTGTCCTCACATACTCAAGCTTCTGTTCCTCAATCTGGTGTAAAATCACGTGCATGATGATGCAATAACCATACAAGCAGGTGCTCAATGTGGTAAATAATCATAATCATATTTAGTCGTATATTGGATATGACTAAGATAGTCATGATAAAAATATTGGAGTTTAACAGATAATAAGATACAATGATAGCAGAGCTATAATGAAAAACTAGTTCAGTTATTAATAAAGATTAATGAATTCTGATGACTTGTAATAATAATAAAATAACTGTTTGCATACATTGGAATGGTTGCTCGATTCAGAGGATCCAATGTCATCAGCCTCTTGGAATGCTCCAAATATCTGCAAAACATTGGACGCATCGTATCACACCAATGTCATAATTTTAAGATTAATACAATAATAATATTTAAATTGTGAAATAGCAAAAACAATATCAATAACAATGACAATAATTTTTGAAATGTTTATTACCCTGAACATTTCAGTGATGTACATTGCAATTCTCTTCAGCAGCATCTTGTTTGGGGGTTGATAAGCTTTCCTCTTGGCTTCGACGTAAATGTTCGTGAAGCTTATCAGCTGAGCGATGACTTCCAAGGCACCTCTCGTGTCCAGGTTGTCTGTTTATTTGATGAATTCTTTGATTAAGTTTACAATTAAGAAATTCCTACAAAATTAAGCAAACAATAATAATGATTTAGTTTATTTTTTTAGCGTAGATAACACATATTAAACTAGTTTCAGTTATTATGTGAACCAAGCTCACCACACAGTCTGTCGTGAACTTTATCCTTGAGGCTCATGAACCTGTAGTTGTGTCATAAATTATAATAAATTAAAAAAATAATATGAATAACTTAATATTATAGCAGCTATGCCATTTATGTGACATGATGATGCAACATTGTCACCAACACTATGACATTTTTATCAATGATAGTGAACCTGAGTTCGACTGTATTATTTTTATTGCAACGAATGAATATTATGCACGATTCACAATGCACTGCTGTCGCTTGCACGAATGGCTTATTCACTAACATGATGAGGCAACTGCTGATGCAATAGTTTTAAAATATGGTCATCATAACTATAATAATAATAATAATAATAATAACAATAATAATAATAACAATAATAGTAACAACAAACGTTTCATTGAGATCATTCTCCTTGTCAGTCCACTTCTTAGCGAACTCCATGTCATTCTTCTGCTTCCATAGGATGTCCTTCACGGTTCCAAGAAATTCCTATTGGAACATGTTTTCAATTTCACAGTACAAGAACCAATAATGAAAAGAGAAGCAGCAACTCAAAGCAATAATCAAAAAATCCACAGTAGAATAAAATATTCCCCACACATATCATAAAATAATGAATAATTAATTATTTTATCATTCTTAGCAATTAGCATTTTTGAACTAACGTTAAGCTTCTTCTCATAAGAAGTGGCAATATCCATCGTGGAAGAACTGTAATCCAAAGTGTTGTTCCACCCATGGAGTAGGAATAGCAGTCTGTTAACAAGAGTGTCGTGCTATTAATCCACTTAAAGGCAGATTACTTTTAAACAGAGTAATGAAAGAGATAATATTGACAGCTTTTCAGCTACTTTGCTGCTTAAAGCATTCTAGGCCACTTCATGAGAATCACAAATATAATTAAGTAAATTGTGTTTTATTAATTTTTAATAACAATGAAACTCTCAGTTGAAATTGAAACTATAATTCTCAGTTAAAAAGGATTTTCAGAACTACCTAAGAGTTTGCAAAAATAATTTGTGTCAGAATTGTGTTGCACAAAGTTAGTCAGGCTTTAGTTAAATATTTGTAACTGATTAAAAAAGATAACCTACAACTAAAAATATATCAAGCAAAAATTATTAAATTATCTGAGCCATTAATAACCAACCTCAGTTGCTTGGCAGAGTATTCATTGAGAGCATCCTTGATGGTGATGAAGTTCTTGAGAGACTTTGACATTTTGCACCCAGCTATGGTAAGGTGGCCAGAGTGCAAGAAATATTTCACCCAGTCGTTGTTGTCAAAATAAGCCTTTCAAAAAAAGTTCAAATCGATTTCCTTATAATTATCTTATAATTTTTCTATCAATTAATCTCATTTTAAAAAGGTTAGCACTTTACGAACATTTAATTGAAAAATAGTACTCCCAAAATAATAATAAAAAACATTTAAGCTGTTTAATCATAACTATTTTAAATATTTAAAAACTACCTCAGACTGGGCAAGTTCGTTGTCATGGTGAGGGAACTTGAGATCAACACCTCCGGTGTGGATGTCCAACGAGTCTCCGAAAATGTGACTCGCCATCGCCGAGCACTCGATGTGCCATCCTGGTCTTCCCTGATTTGTTTCAACAATTTTTAAAACATTACAAAATGCATCTTATGGTTTGAAATGTCACTAACAATCAAATAATCTCAAACAAGATCATTAAAATTTTAATGTAACTCTAACATGCAAAGCATACTTAATGACAACAACAACAACAATGCTGCATCCAGACTTACTTTTCCCCATTGAGAATCCCATGAAGGCTCACCAGACTTGGATGCTTTCCACAGAGCAAAATCAGTGATGTTCCTTTTTTCCTTCAGTCTATCTTCAGAAACACTGAGGTCACCTGAATTTATTTACATATATATAAAATAGTTAATATAATAATAATAATTATTAATTTCAAGCAGACCCCTTAGTTAAGATATCAATTATAAGATTTTTGATCATAAAAATTAAATTAAACATTTTCGCACAATTTCTCATACGCATTGAACTGTTCTGACATTTAATTGGTTTAACATTCTACAAAAGGTTTGTAAAAATGCATTATAAATATTTTGGGTCGGGAACTTTCAAAACATGATTGCAAGAGCTTAAGAAACACTGGTTTGGTACATGAATGAATTGCAGAGCAGCCTCAATCGATAATGCATTGTCATATCAAACCAAGCTGGTCTTGCTTTGAATAATATTAGCTCTCCAATAAAACACCCTCAATGCTCAGCTATCCGAGGTTATGCAGCAACATTATCCTCACTTTTGAATATTCAAACAACTAAACTACTAATTGTTAATATTTTCTCATAAATAATAAATAAACAAATAGTACTAATCAACACTACCTTCTCCTTCTTCCAAGGCACAAGTGTCTCCAAAGGCTTCTGGGACGAGTTTAGCATAGAAGTGATTGGGGGACTGATCGAATTTGGCGGTATCAAAATATACAGAACCATTTGATGCATATCTGAAAACAGCAAATAATTCTGATGATAAACATTGCAACTCCCACAATATAAATTTGTATTAGTACAAAAATATATTATATTAGGTGGGTTAATGTTTAGAGAATTGATTGTCTAAAAAAATCAAGTTATCAAATATACAATGATATCAGTACCCATAGCCATGATCAATGATTTTCTGAATGAAGTCAACAATCTCAGGAATATATTCACTGACTCTTGTCAAAACATCTGGGAAAAGCACCTATAAAGTGAAGTGAAAGTTGTTAACAATAACAATGTATATTATTTTCTCAATTATGCTATACCTAACATTAATATGGACAAGCTCCATAATAACCATGAAATTTTTAAGAATAAACAGAAATCACTTATTTCTCACATTCAATGCTTTCATGTCTTCGTGGAACCGTTCTTCAAATTTTTTCGGCAGTTCGAGGTAAATTGAATTCTCGATGACCGATGACCCCTCCTTCTCGTCCAGCCAATCAGACATTACATCCTTCATTTCATCCAATAAAGCCTTAAAACAAAGAAATAATTATTCATTCATTTATTGCAAAATGGACAGAAGTTGATTGTTTCTTGCTAAAAAAAAAGCAGTTAATTTTAGGAAATAAAATTTTTGAGAACAAAAGGTGACAATCCCAATGAAACATGAAATCACATGTGTTGATAATTATCACCATTATCATTACTACTAATAATTTTTTTGTATCAAAATACTAATATCATCCGAACAAAAAACATCAAATTGGAGAAAAGCTTAACCAACCTCTCTAGAGAATGAACTCTTGTTGTTGACAGCATTGTTGATCTTGTTGAGCATCCTGGCATACATGTTTTTCTTGTCTTCATTCATTTCTGATGACAACTTCTTTGACAACAACTAAAAGTGAAATTTAATTTAAATTGTTAATGCATGCAATAAGATTATGGCTGGAAAAAACAATTAGAAAACAATATTTATTTGTTATAATACTCATCAATTACATTTATTTCTAATTTTTTAAATGAACTTAAATTTTATAGCCTTTTCTTTCTGATGTTCACAATCCAGATGATATAAAAGTTGATGAATAAATAACCACTTAAGGAAATAATACTATCTAAATTATTCATGAACTTTCAGTGAGAAGGTATACTCAAACCTCAGATATTAACTTAAATTAAAACTATGTTAGCAATAATCAAACCACCAATAACATAGCAGTCATTTAAGCAAACAACACCTAGAAATAGGTTGCTTGTACTAATATTATACCAATATTACATTGTTCATTACAGTAATTGATTCTTTAGTACTTCTTCACAAGCTATTAAAAGGACAATTATTGATGGTGATTTTTGAGATTTTTTGTTCACTTTGATGTGATTGTAAGGCACCACCAACATCAATATCATCACCACCATCAAAATTTCAAAATTTCCATGAGCACAACTGTGACCAATGACGGTTTGTCACAACCAACCTGAATTGAAGGCTGTGCATCTTTAATGATCTCGTCGATGCTTTTCCCCTTTTTAGCATATTCTTCAAACAAATAATTCCTCCTGGCTCTCTTGATGATCTATTGTATTAAATGTTCCCAATAAATTATAATAATAATAATAACAATAATACTACTACTAATAATAATAACAATAATAACAGTACAAAAAACAAAGCAATAGCAATAATGATGATGTCAAGAACATAATGATTAACAACTAATGATTATGATTAAAACTAAGAGGAACCAACCTTGTCATCAATGTCAGTGATGTTCATGACATAGAAGACATCGTACTTGAAGTAATCTTTCAAGATTCTCCTCATGATATCAAAAGATATGTAGGACCTAAGAACAATCATTAGATCATCATCCCATCCAGTCATGACATGCACCTCAATTTTATGGTGAAATAAAGATATTTCAAAACTTAATGCATAATTGGTTCAAACTGCATTATCTTTGTTTTAATAATTTTTCCACTTATTTGAATCAATTAAGAGATTAGAATAGTAGAATAGAATGCAAGAAAATTTGTTTAACTTCAAATTGGGAATAAAAATGAGTTCATTGATGCAGTTCAGAACATCAGATATACTGCTTGTAAGCCATTTACAATGCTACTTCCTAAGAGAAGCATTGTGGTAGTGCAAACTGGGTTTCAAGCTAAACACATTATATCTGTTGCCATCACAAAGCTGCACGTAGGAATACCATTCTCTGAGCTAACTGGAATTATGCTTAAGTTGGCATATCACCATTAATTAATAATATTTTAAAATAGGCATTTTATTGCAACAACATTATTTAGTCATGACAATTACAATAATGAAAATAATTTACCTTGCATGTCCCATATGGGAGTCATCATAGACAGTTGGACCACATGTGTACCAATGTACTTTTTTTCCTTTAGAAGGAATAAATGATTCCTAGGTATAGAACATCATTTTGAAATTAGAATAATTAATACGGATAAAAATGTGAATCAACACCATTCATTTGAGTAAATAAATCCTAGATGGCAACCATATTCAATATGTGATGGCAAAACTACCTTCTTTCTAGTAAGGCTGTTGTGTAGTTTGAGACCTGTAACAATTTCTCCCCCAGGAGCATTCCATGAGGGTTGAGCTCTTTTGCCAACTTTAAAAAACCACGAACACAGTAATTTAAAAATGCAGTAATAGCAATATCATTACAAAAAAAAAACAGAGAATCTCGTCTCTGTAACCAATTAAGGTCAAGTCAACTTTTCTTGCGTTAACTTGCAAAATGGTTATATTAAGTCGGCTCTGAGCAACTATACCTCGTGTTCAGTCGAAGAATTAAAAATAAAACGAAATAATAACGTAAAAGTTACACAATAATGTACAACCTTGATTCGAAGCTGTCATGGTAAAATTTATTTTCCCAATAACAATAACACTGTAAGGTTTGATGCAAGCCGAACGCAATCGAAGAGCGGTGTTGACGTATGAGAGCATTTAGTTAGACGGATTGTCCTGTAAATTCCAATTAGTAGGTCAATGATATAACCGAAAATTAAATTCCTTAAGCAAGATTTAGAGAATTTACATTGCTTATTTTGCTTAATAAATAAATTTTAAACTGCTTATTATTTTAAGCCCTTTATTATTACTTACGAGTTAATTTTAAAATTGTTAAAACTAGGGCTGAGAATAACGATTAATAGTTAAATTTTTGAAAAATTAAGAATTAATTAATAGTTAATTTCGATTGTTAAAAAATTCCCGCAGTTCACAAATTTATGATTTATCAACTTGTAATCAGTGTTTTCCCACACCATCTGTGCAAATGTACGAGCCAGATACCAAATTAATAATTGTACGAAATGTCGATAAGACTGGTTCACATTTTTGCAGTTCTTATTATCATTAATAATTGTTTATGGCTTAGCTCCAACTAGCTAAGTTTCACTACCCTCCAGAATACGATTTTATTTCTTTGGTTTCCTTTGGCTAGGGCATTTCTGACTAACTTCTTGTGATTTTCTTCTTGAGTGTGAGGACGGTTATTGCTCCTCTGGCCTTTGACAAACTTTACAGAAACACAAAATACACTATTACATAACATAACGTAGTAACATTAATTTATAGTGGTTTAAGGAGACAAATGTCTATGTGACAAACCACCCCTACTTTTAAATCAATACCCAAATTTTGATAGTCGTATTTTAAATACTTCTACCAAATCTGAATCTATTATTTCTTCATCTCTGAATATATTGTTTCTTATTCCATATCGCTGGAAATCATGATTAAGCAATGGTGACTCAATAAAATGTTTCAAAGTGCTGGCAACACTTTGATTTTTTTTTGAGCAATTTTATTAATCATCAAAATGAACAAAAGAAATCAAACAAAAGAGACACCAATATACCGGTTAATAAAGAACTCATGGGTCAGCTTTAAGGAAACGCAAGCTTCCGCTAGCAAGCTGACCCTGAAATATCAATTAATTAAGAAAACGAATAATATTGTTTAAAGTGTTCTACACTTTTTCGACAACACAGCTTAAAATACGTACTTAGACCACTGAACAGAAAACTGAACTGTTACATTAACAGTAAACCAGTTTGTTTATTCATTACACACGAACAATTTTTTCTTTAGAAAAGATGTATTATTGCTCAATTCCATTAAAGCCAGTTTGGACAAAACCCTAATATCTCGAGAACAAAAGAGAGCTAAATTTGCCACTTTATATCGGTTATCTCGATCTCCATGACTTTGAAAATGAACCGCCAATTTCCAAATTTGTCTTGGCATTTTCTCATCGGTAGATTCTTTTATGTCGCCAAACCCAATTCACTGTTGTCTGATTATTTTGTTTAGTTCTAAAAATGTCTGTAGGTGTTAAAAGAAAACTGGGCAATCAGTCGATAGAGAAAAAGTATGAAATTATACTGCTTAAATCATATAAATTGCTATTGCGTAAACAAAAGCTCAAGCGTACACATTCCATTTTATTAACGTACATAAAGAAATGTCAAGCACATGTTAATATACAGCCGCCACATTGATTTTCGGTTATCTCGACGCTTTTTGGCAAACACTTAGGCCGGCGACATAACCGGATTCGACTGTATCGTGTTGTCCCGAAAATAAGCCCCAGCGAGTCTTTTTGGAGTAAAAATTAATATAAGACACTGTTTTATTTATGAGATCACGTTATATGTGATGTATAATATATAGCTATCGTGGATTTGCGCCAAATGAATGAATGCTAGGTAATCTTTAGACTGGTATAAGTTTATCAATTGACCTCAAGGCAACCGAACAGGTACGTCTTCAATACCAAATAATCTTTTTGAAGCCTTCATTAATAACTGCGGATGTGACCTCTGGTGGAAGTTGATTCCAGATCTTTGAGCCAGTAATCGTAAACGATCTATGCCCAGCACCTTTGACTCGATCGGCCGTAATAAAGAAAGAGATCTAGGTTGTCCTCGGCTCGGCATGTCATGCAGGCATAGACTTTTTTGATGAAAGATAAAGTGGAGGCATTTGAAGACCAGAAATGCTGCTTTGAACTCAATCCTGGGGATGGGGGTGATGTGGTCGTAATTGTGCTTTCTCATCTGCACACAGCCTGACAGCTGTTAATTTTAAGAGAAGCTGTGGTAAAAGAGGCGCCAAAATATAAAAATTTGATTCCAAATGAAAAATAATGTTAAGGGACAGCCGTGTCCTTGATTATTACTGAATGCAGACAAGGGCGGACCTAGAACACTTCGGATGGGGAGGCCACACACTGGAACCTGTGGGCGGATTTAGGAGAGAGGCACAGCTACTAATTTTTTGTCAAAAATGGTAAATTATTGAATTTTTTTAAAATGTTATATTAAAAAACAATTTTAACTTTTAATTAAAGTTTTTTTTATTAATTTGTATTTTTTAGTAGATTTTTTTGAGCAAATTTATTAATCATCAAAGTGAAACAAAGCAAACAAACAAAAAAAAAACAACAGGCAGATTAATAAAGAACTCATGGATCAGCTTTAAGGAAGCGCAAGGTTCCGCTGGCATGCTGACCCAGAAATATCAATTAATTGAAAGAACAATAATAACCTGTCAAACAAACAATTAATCGAGAATACCACGAACTAGGTACAATTTAATTAATAAATATAATTGTGTGAATGGTCCAGTCTGTGTCTGATTTTTGATGGATGAGGGAATGGTGTTGTATAGTCTAGGTTCGCAGCATGTTATTAAAAAGAGCTTGAGGGTGGTTTTGGCAAAAGATGGACTATATTGATGGGTATGACGGAGGGAGTATGAAATGATGAGGAAGTATCAGATTTACTTAATTTGTTCTTATATTTTCCAAATGACGGAGAGGGCCTTTTCCCCAAGTCTCTCTAAATCCGCCCTTGAGTGCAGAGCACCGTATTTAGAAGGATTCAAATGTTTACCACCCTCCCCCCGAAAAACAGAGAAAAAATATTTTAATCATTTAAACATTTGGCTGTTAACGATCTATATCTATACAACATGTTTTGTAATATTTTAGTTTTAATAATAAGATAAGAAGAAATTTAACATGTATTGCATAATATTTTTTGTAAAACTTCATTGATAAGAAATCAATTGTTATCTTTACTTAGGCATTTAAAAATAAAAATTTAAGAAGAAATAATAACAAAAATTTTATTTTGTGAAATTGTTTCTTGTCAGCTCAGTACGACATTAAAGTTGTTTATGTGTAGCTTGCATTTCGTGGTTCGACGTAGCTTAGTAGTTGGCCGCTATGTCTGCTTCAGAGGAATTGATTCAATTGTTGGAAAATGTAATTCCGGATTGTAGAAAACAACTCCAAGAAAGTCACACGAACTTGGAAAGAGTGGCCATGTATTGTGAAGGGAATTACATTCAGGTACCCGGAAGTCACCAGTTTTAGAGATGATTTAATTAGCTCATGTCACACCCACCAATATTATACTTACAATATATTGATAATGCACTACATAGTCTAAATTTAGACATGACCTTTTCTCACCTGGCTTCACCAGAGTTCGGTGTTTTATACATTCAAGCTAATACTAAAAGTATTTAATGGGAAAGTTATGTGCAATACTCTGATGTATCGAATTTTAGGCCGCTGACAAAAGGCAAGCTTTAGAAGAGACTAAAAACTACACAACTCAATCCTTAGCTAGTGTTGCTTACCAGATAAACACTCTTGCCACAAACTTCTTGCACCTTCTAGATATGCAAATGGGCCAAATATCTGATATGGAGTCGAGTATAAATCATTTGTCACAGGTAAATGATCTTTGCCTCAAATTTTCTATGTTTCAATAAGCATAAAGATATGACTTGGTTCTTGTTCTTGATGATGTGATTTTATAGAAAGTTGAGTGCATTTTAATCGAGCTATCTTCATTAGCATCTTATTTTAAATATTCAAAAATTCATTAAAATGAAGGCTTGCATCATACCAATTTTGCCAGATTGTCATGATACACAAAGAGAAAGTGGCAAGAAGGGAGATTGGCGAGTTGACAGCAAATAAATCAGTGACTCGACCCCCGGGAGTGAAAAATCCAGGCATCATATTTCCAGAGCAGCAGGAGAAACCTGTAAAATATGATAGAAGGCCAATTGATTACTCAGTTCTTGATGATATCGGACATGGAATAAAGGTGGGTTGAAAAAACATATTCCTCTGAATATTGTGGTGATAATTTAAATTAAAAATTAATTTTATTTTTATTATTTTCAAATAAATGATCACAAACAAAACATTATTACAAAGCCATTCAGTATTGAAAAATCTCATTATTTTAAGATTTCTAATTTATAAATATTGTTAAACAGTCAACAAATGAACTTATTTTAAATCCATTCAAAGAGTGGAGTGAGTTCACAGCCTGTCCATCGAACAAGTACATCTTCCTCTGGAAGCAAATCCATGGGGTTCGTCAGCGGCGCCCCCACCACGAGGCCGCCCACTCCCCCTACGGCAGGTGGATACGCATCGGGCAGTCTCAGACGACCCGTCAGCAACAGCAGCTCCATTTCCTCTCCGTACAGGACGCCTGCTCCTCAGTTTCAGGTTCAACAGGTTCAGAGTGGAAATTATGCACCGGGAATGTACGGCGGTCAGCAACCTCTCGTCCAACAAGTTTCCATGACGGGGCCCGGTGGAGTGCTCAGGACCAGCGGTTATGCTCCCGGTTCGAGCGCCATGATGAGGCTACCCCCGGTCGTACCTCCCGGTCATTTTCACCTCCAGCACCAAGGTTCAAGAACAAGCACACACTCCTACGTTATGGACCCTAACCTTATTAATCATGCCAATATACACCAGCCCATTGGCAATGGTATTTACATGCATTTATTTTATTTTTATGCAAAATCATTTATCTTAACAACATCAAATAGTATAATTTCATATAAAAGTTATGATAGTATTACTATATCTAATAATGGATCACTTGAATGCTCTTTTAGTAGCTCTGATGAGCATTCCGAGATATTCGTTGTATTCTAGTCTCGCCACCCCTTCCGCCGCCGCCTGGCAGTGTCACCGACGGTGGAATGGCATTCAACATGGAATACAATGGCGGAATGGATTACGGAACTGATTATTCAAGGATGAGTTACTCCAGTCGAACCAGTCAGATGCAGCCTCCTCAAACAGACTGGGTTCCTTCGAATTACATAGAAAAAGGCAAGCAGACATAAGATGAAATGTTCTCTGAATCTATTAATAATGTAATAATAATAATGTTAGTAATAACAATAATAATTATTATTACACTATATATTTATATTTATACTTATGTAATACTTTATATTTATATTTATTATATATTTATTAATATAATTTTGTGTTATTGTTTATTGTCTGATATTGTTTTGTAATTTGTCCTCAGTGGTGGCCATCTACAGCTACAAACAGGACAAGGAAGATGAGCTCACTTTTGATGAGGGTGCTGTCATTTATGTCGTCAAGAAAAATGACGACGGATGGTGGGAAGGAGTCATGGATGGCCAAACGGGACTCTTTCCTGGAAATTATGTCGAACCTTGCATCTGAATTCATTTGATTTCTGTTCTGTGAAGTCTTTTTTTTCCTGAGCTGAGTGAGAGTTTTTGTTTTTCTCTACTGCTGCCACCAAGCTCCCCAAAGTAATCTCTGTTAAAATTCTTTCGAGAATTAATGCAATTTTACCGTGGAATTGTTCGATCATGTTTTGATTTTATTTTGTGTTTTATTCAATATTAATCGTGTGTCCAATCATCTCTCTGCAATTTCATTCTACTCTGTGCTCTCTTTACTGTGGACGTGTTTCAGTTTTCAAGGTTGTTGGGGGTCTTATGTCACAACATGTCTTACCACAGCTTTCTTGAACTTTTTATTCTGGTCACAAAGGGAAATCACTGTTTGTGGAAATCAAGGTTTTTAAACCTAAGCTCAGTAACGTTTTTTTAGATTTATTTTGTCAGATTGGCTTTATATGCGAGGATTGATGTTTTTGTTTTGTAAATTATTTTCATGATAGCTTCAAGGCTTATTCAGTTAAATAAAGTAGTATACATTTAATTACGTTAAATTATATGTGTTCTTGTGAGCCAATCTTCAGCTTTCACTTGATAGCATTCACATCTTAAAGCAGATAGTGATTCGGAAGCACATGTTTTGAAAGAAATGGTTTGAACCAGTCATGCCATTGGCCACATTCTGACTATGGTCGGAGCTATAATTTGTCAATGCTGAATTTGTTCTTGAGTCAAAGCATTGAGAGAACCACGTTTTGATCTGTTAAAAAGCTCGTTGGAAGAATCATGGTGAAGTAATTTTGGATCATTAATGAACTATTAAAAATTGGAGCTTTTATGAAGAACTTAAATTTCGTTCCTTTTCAAAATATTTATTGACATAATACAATGGGAACTTCGTTATTTAAAAAATCTTCGAGACTAAAAAATATCGTAAAAATTGTTTATTTATTTTTGTCACGAACTTTGTCTATCCTGTTAAATGAAAAGCCTTCTTGCGATTTTTAGTTCATTCTTGATGTAACTGAAGATAATGTTATGTTTGCATGCTAACTACTGATGAGGTTTGATAGTCTTATTTTCGTCGGCTATGACACTTATTGTTAACGGAGCAGGTGACACTATTGCACATTTGGCTTGTCAAAAAGGAAGTATAGAAGAATTGCAATGGTGCGGTAAAAACTTCCCATCTATTCTTCAAGTAAGAAATAAGGTTGGAAAGGTTCCTCTTCACGATGCTGCAATTTTTGGACATCTGGAATGCGTCCAATTTCTACTTGATAGCAAGGTAGACATAAATCCACTGAAAAGAGGTGGCTGGTAATAATTCATGTTATTACCATAGAATTAAATTTGCCCTCAGAGTTATCTTACCATGCATATTTTGTAGGACCCCTTTAATGTTAGCTTGTGCAAAAAATAACCTAAATGTTATACAATCTTTGATTGGATATGGTTCTCAAGTCCAACTCTTAAATAAAGATGGTTGGAATTGCCTCCACATTGCAGTCAGGTGGCAGATTTTTATCATTTATTTTGGAAATTTGTACAAAAAGAGTTTATAAATTTTAGAGAGGGAAATCTGAACATAATTGAATACTTGTTGACTGTTGATTCAAATCTCCTTAAAAACAAAAGCAGAAATGGGAGAAACCCTCTGCATACAGCAGGTTATTATTAAATTTGACTTTCTCCCAGAAATATTAAATTCTCCTTTCATATGTAACTTTTTTTGACACCACTTGTTTTAATTACATGTTCAGCTATGTATGGACACTTGGAAGTTATTAAGTTGCTGCTGAATCAGCATGGTATTCAGCCAAATGAAAGAGACAATTGTGGCATCACTCCCTTCATGGATGCCATTAAGACTGGTCACATAGCAATTGCTAGACTGCTTCTCAGCACTCACAAGGTTCACATATTTTTCAACTCAAGCAAATCCCTTGTTAACCCCTGATAAAATATTGCTTGATCATTTTGAATGCAATATTGTTGTGCATCTAAGCAACTCTACGTTCATCAAATCATTAAGTTGACTTCCATCAAAGCACTCAAAGCAAAATTGATGGAAATTGGTTAATTATTGAAATGATGCTGCAGATAAATATCACAGATGAAGATTATATTGGTGGAAGGCAAGCAATTCATTTAGCATCAGAGACTGGTTCCTGTGGAGGAATTAAATATTTGGTTGAAGAATGTGGAGCATCAGTGAACTGCTTGTCATCCATCTTTCACGAGACACCTCTTCACTTGGCTGCCAAGGTTTTGTGAACATGTCTTAAAACTTATAACTTTATGTGTTATATGGTATAACTTATGAACTCATTGTTTTTTAATATTTTTTTTTGGCATGCCTGTTAAAGATTGTAGTCTCAGTCAAACTGCATTGCTTTAACTTTTTAACCATCAGCATTATTTAGAAATGGTGTTGCATAAGTGGTGAATCACTTATAAAGCTAATGGTACTTTATAAATTGAGTTATTCCTGTTTTGTAATTATTTGTGAATTAAATAATGTGGGATTTATCTATCATCTGCTAGTAAAAATTATATTTTCATTTTTCATGCCATTATGAACCTTGTTATTACATTAATTAATATTTTACTTTCTTTAAAATATTATCAGGAGGGTCAGTCTAAAGCAGTCAAAGTTCTGTTGGAATTTGGTGCTGACCGAACACTCGCAGACTCAAAGCAAAGAACAGGTGATTGGTTGGATGTTTTGTAACAATCTTCTTGTCATAACATTTTTTACATTGTTTTTTATATTTCTATGTTTATATTTGACTTAAATTCTATTTGTTTTGTATCAGCATTGCAGATTGCACTTTGCAACAAAAGGACAGAATGTGCTGAACTACTAACCATTGAATGATGTAGGCATCTTACTAAATTTTGTGATCAAAATATTATCATCTTGGACCATTTCATTGAAAAACTGACTTTTGCAAATGGATTTATTGGTTTATTGGATTAAGATTTCTGATTTACCAAAGCAGTGATTTTCAACTCCCGGTCAAATAGTACCGGGCCGGCAAAGAAACAATAAATTATTTCTATTTAAAAAAAAATTTAAATAGTTTGTAAGGCTTGAGAACAACCGTTGCCTCGGTAAAATCATCAAACTTTGACTTTGTCGAGTATACACTGTTCACCCTAACAACGCTGAATGCTTTTACCTTAGGATGCTTCTACACTCAGTACCAGACCAAAATCTTATGTAGATCTCCGAATAGTAAATGGTGAGGTTTGCCAGACATTTAGAGAGGCCTGTCAGAAGTTGGGTTTATTAGGAGACAACCATGGGGTAACACATTGTGAGCTGAAATAATTTCTTTACCAGAACAAATAAGAAACCTTTTTGCTATTATATTGATTACATGCAGACCGTCAAATTGGCCCTAAATGAGGATATACTCAATCAAGTTCGGAGAGAAATTCCGACATTAGAAATTCTGTTTAGTTCAGATGTTTTCAACAGAGCTTTAATTATTCTAGGGGATAAATGTTTGGCCATGACCAACAAAACATTAGCGCAAGTTGGCCTGCCTGCACCAATACGAGATCGGCAAGAAGTAATGAACGCAGACTTCACATGTGAAAAACTACAACCTCAAGGAAATGATTACCTATATAGCAAACAAAAAAACAGCTTTGAGATCAAGATCAAACAATATCACACCAAATTATCACTGATCGATTAGCAAAACAACAAGTATCGTTTTCCTTGATGCTTCTGGAGGCACAGGAAAAACATTTTTAACCAATTTAATTCTGGCTGAAATCAGGGCTAAGGGAGAAATTGCTCTTGCCGTTGCCTCTTCAGGTATTGCCGCAACGTTAGTGGAAGGGGAGAGGACAGCCCATTCTGCACTTAAATTGCCACTTGACATCGACAGACAAGAAAGTCTCACCTACAACATAAGCAAATCAAGCGGTGGTGCGCAAGTCCTCAGAACATGTAAATTAATTGTTTGGACGAATGCACCATGGCGCACAAGAAAGCTGTCGTAGACCTTGATATTACTCTCAGAAATTTGAGGGGTAATAACATCTTGATGGGGGAAACTCTGTTACTCCTCTATGGAGATTTTCGTCAAACTCTGCCCGTCATATCAAAGTCAACACCGGCCGATGAAATCCATGCCTATTTAAAACATTCATTTTTGTGGAAACATGTACAACAGATTACTTTAAAGGAAAACATGGGAGTACATCTTGGAGATGATGGTGATCAACATTTTTCAAACAGACTACTATTAGATATGGGAGAAGGTAAATTAAATGTCAATTCTTTAGGGAATATTCAACTCTCATCAGAATCTTTTTGCTGACACCTCGCACCTCTGTAAATTTGTGTTAATAAGTTGGTCAAGTGACACCACATAGTAAAAATATGAAACTTCAACGTGTATAAAAGATGGAAAGTGTAAAATCGCCGACGTGATGAGGAAAGTCGGAAGAGGCATAAACTTTTGCTACAGGTCATCCAGAAAATTCGCACTCCGAACAGAGCAGCAGCAGCAGTAATAGAAGGTAAGTCTAGGTTTGACTTACTTCCAGAGCTCGCGAGGGAGATCACGCGGTCCAGCTGTGATCTTGAGTCTGGAACACCCTTTTCCACGGAAATGGGGCGCTTCGAATCTGTGCTGGATAACCACAGCATGTAGTTGTCGGACCAGGACAAAACAAGGGCACTGCTGGCAAATCACAATGTTGTGAATGCAGTTCAGAGAAGCAGCTACAGGAAGAAAAATCGTCAGAATTTCCCTAGCAAAGAGAACATGCGATCTTCAACCAAGGAAGCCTGCTTCGTCTGTGGATCCTTGCTTCATCTGAAGAAGGATTGCCCAAAGAACAACTACAAGGGCACAGGACCGGATAGAACCAGGAGGATCAGGAAGATTAAGGGTGACGTCGGGGCTATACATCGGATATATACAGAGGTCAGCTTTGGTGAGACCAAGGTTAGGATGCAGTTTGATTCCTGTGCGGATGTCACAGTTATCAACAGAGAGGCTTGGGAACGGATAGCAGTGATGAGCAAATCAAATCCCGATTTCGGCAAGGTTACGATTCGATTTGGACATTGTGGTATTCGATTTTGGCCTCCGCGATTTTGATTTTATTTGATTTGCATTTTTTTCGATTCGATTTGAAAGGTAAATCGAATCTCCAGATTTGTGGAGCAGCCGTTCATTTGAACCAATTATAGGAGTGAAATTCCACTACTTTGATGAAGGCTTTCAGCTGAAAACAAAGACGGCTGCTTACAGACACTTTGGGTCAAAACACACAGGAAAAAATATTTGCGCAGCTTTTGAGGAAATACTGTCAGAGTATGGAATGCAGAGCATTGACATTGGATATGTTGTTATAGACAATGCCAGAAACATGCTTTTCAGAGGAAGCTGCCAGGTTTGCGTTTGATTGTGCGGAAGATAAAAGTGAAATGAAAGAACGTGATGAGGCTTCGGAGCCATTGAATGACATTGATGAAATTTTGGGTAGCTAAGGGTCACCGCTTTCCGAAACTACAACGACTTGCTCGTAGACTTCTAAGCATCCCGGCATCATCTGGAAGTGTAGAGAGACTGTTTTCAATTTCAGGTGCTTTTGTCTCCGCAAGAAGAAATCGATTGTCAGCGTCAACTGTGGATAGGTGTTGAGAAGGCGACGACATCACTGGGTGTTGCAAACGTAACTCCGATTGAGGTCCAGGGTCAATTTGATGTACAGTTCACCTGCGGAGGACATTCAGGCCGCGGTCGCTGCTATGTGGCTGAAAACATTGAACAGCTGTTGGGCATCGAGTGGATGAACCAAATTCCACCTCTTCAGAAGGCCTTCAATAGCATCTGCCTCAAGATTGAGCAGAAGCCAGAGGAAGGGAGAAACTTGGCCAAAGTTTGGGTGGAGAGTTTCCAGATATCTTCAGAGAGGGGCTGGGGAAGTGCAAGACAAAGGCACAGCTGTTTTAATATAGTTTAAAAATCGTTCTAAATTATAAAACGGAAAATTTACAATATTAATTGAAAGCTTACGTCATGAATATTAATCAGCATGCGCCTAAGCTTATCAGCGTACGACCAGAAGAGGTCGAAAAGAGAAGAGAACAAAAAACCTCTTTTTGGCTATAAATAAATATATCGTTTTTTTTTTTCAAAGTAGACTAAACACAGTCAACGTACCCAAGTGTTTCAAGTTTCAATCAAATCGGTTCAGGATTAAAGATTTGTATAATATATAAATGTTGCTTTATATATATAAAGATCCTTGTTTCATATGTATAGATTAGCATTTTGATCACATATTTAAATTAAAAATTGTATTGGTTCTATCGAAAGGCCATCTTGATGGCTAGTGGCATGGTTGGCAAAAATTTTAACAACATATGTAGTAAAATGTGCAGATAAATATTGATGGGAAGAGTCTGCGTTCCCAAAGTTTCCACCAACTGTTATTAGGCCTGGAGGTCTGATCCCAGTGTAGAAGTTGAAAAGACACCGACATTCAAGAGAGGTCATCAGCAGTTGATTTTTAAAGAAATTTTGAAAAGTGGCTTCGTGGCACTTTTAGGTAGTTGAGATGACGTCCGTCGACGTTAGCGAATTCAGAGCTGCAATGCTATATTTTTAAGCAGTGTTTGATGCTGATTTCAAATCTGAAAACTGTTTTGCTCTACCAGGTCAAACTTTTAAGATACTGTTGGATAAAGGTTTTTATTTTTAAAAAGGATTGCAACCTGCCTAAAAATCTGTTGCTTTCTCTTTCCATAAATGTGGTTCGCGGCTTAAATTTTTAATGATAATGCATATTTGACGTGTAAATGAAACCACACATAAATTATAAGCACTTTTATTACATCAACAATATGATAAACATTTTAATACATTTTTTTCAATACAAATTTTGTTTCTAGAAAAATATGAAATTATATCAGCTTGCTTCTTGGTCTTTGAAACTCTCATCTTGTCATCTCTTATGAGAGTCTTCAACTGCAGCATCAATTCAATTGCCCCCACACGCTCGTATCATTCTAAGGCAACTTACAGTGCTTTAACTGCATCATCAGCATTTCAATCTGATCAAAAAATGCTTTTAATTTGTTTTCATCTTTGATCCATCCACGAATTGTTTGTATTTTTGTATTTCTTTTTTATTTAGCCGATTTTTTGAGTGCCCTGTGTATTCGAATAGGATGTGAAAGCACTTCTTAATCGATCCACCATTTATCCTCTAGCCGAGGGCGCTCCCTGGCGATGCGAACACGACACATTGGGTCAGGTACCCCTATCTCTCTGCTTACTTTAATATGAGTCCCACTGTTACGTATTCTTTCGACGACATCCAGCTTTTGTTGAACATTACATGAAGCGTATTTACTCAAGGCCTTTTTTTATTGCCAAGTTCTTCTGCAATTCCGAAATATTTCTTTAAAAAAATGCGAATTATAATTTCAACGGATTGATCGACTAACCTCATTTATAACCGATGTGCGGCTTTTTTTTTTGTCTACGAATGAATAAAAATAGGGGTCCAAGTTTTTCCCAAGACTTAAGCGAATGCGCGGATTAATGGTCCGCAGTTATTTTTTGTCATATATATCGTATATCATGTACGTAACCTATATACATAAATGTATATCATAAACATAATATCGATAATATTGATTATATTTATTAAGAGGTGACTTTCTGATGTGCGTTATAATTGGCGTTTATGAATTCCACAGTCTTATGAAAATGAATACATTATTGCGTTCATACAGAATAAAACCTGATAAAGTTAGCGTGCGGTTCTAATGTGGTGACTTGTTAAATTATAGCAGCTGGAGTATTTGCTTAAAATCAAAAGCTATTTTTTGTTTAAAAGAACGTCGGTTAATTCAATAAAAGTTCATCGGGCATATAGGTGGGTTTTATAATTAAAATATAATTAAAATTTTACAAGTCACTGACGTTAACAAACATAACGATTCGACAGGTGTAACTGGTAACCCAGGACAACGAGCCCGAAGCTCAAAAAAAGTACTTTTGAACCAAGGTCATGATTTGGGATAATGATCGTTTTTAGTAGGAAGGAATTTTATGATCAGTGGTGTTTTTGTTTTGAAACAATTTAAAACACTAACGTTATGATTTATTATTATTATTATTATTATTATTTAAAATAATAATTTATCAATGTAATTTACTTCATATTTTATTTTTTCAATTTTACTTTTGACATTTGTATTATTTACATTGACAACCACCCTTGACGTGATAGAGATTGATTTTTTAAAGTTTATCATTAAAACGTGATATATTAAATTAATTAAAAACATACTGATAACTTATCTAAAATAACAAAGTTACGGATACTCGAATAATTGCGATTAAGTGAAATCTCTTTGCAAAACACCACTGTTTAAGACATTGTGTTAATAATATTACGTCAACTAGACATGGGGTGATCCGTGCTGTATTTGAGCACGATATATTGATTTATAATATCTTTGTATTTGTACCCGTACTTGATTGAACCTTGAGTGTTTGAGGAATGAGATTTGGGTGCCTGAGAATTGCCTAGTTGGAAAAGATGAGATGCATGATGATGCGATTGATTCGTGGATTTTTGTGACCGTCAAAAAAGAGTTAAAATTGATCAAGTGTAAGCACTCATCGTCGGATGATAATATTGAAGAGGACGGCTGAGAAGCAGTTTGTGAAGGAAGCGCCACCTGGAACGAGGATCTGAGTTCTTCAATGATGGAAGAGGCCCTGGAGTTTAGGATGGCAAACTTGACAGCTTTTTTGGCGGACTTGTAGAGTTACATGGCGGCGTCATTGCATTGGCGAAGAGAGCGATATTTCAAGCTTCGACAGACTTTCGTTGCTTTATGAGAAAACTGGTAATCAGACTGGTGACCTCGAGTGGAAAATTTCCTTATTGGGGCATGTCTGTTGAGAAGCTCCTCTAGAGTCTTATGGACTTTCCATTAATACGACATCAGATGACGCAGTCTTTTATCTATCCTCTGCAGCCATAGCATCTCAGATCAACTCGGAAATCTGCTGAAGTGCATGGATGTCAATGACGGGCATCTCGTTAACTTTCTTCAACTGAATCTGCAGAAATCAGAAATTATGCTCATTGGCACACCCACACGCCTCTGTTGCTTCGTCTTTCTACAAGCATCGCTGGCACCTTCCTTCCTTCCTCTACTACTCTCAAGTTCCTCGGTGTTATATTTGATTCGCACTTCATCTTTAAAGAACATTCCGCCTCCATCGTCAAATTCTGCAATCACCGTATCTCCTACTGTCTGGAACACCTTACCCTCGTAAGAGCCCACCACCACCATCCTCATCCTCATCCTCCTCCTCCTCCTCATCATCATCATCATCATTATCGATATTGACATCATCATCATTATCCCTGGAGCTCTTCAAGCGTCACCTGAAAACCCACCTCTTCAGGACTTCATGGGACAGCGAAAACTCTGACGCTACAAGGCGCCTTATAAATATATTTATTAGCAATAATAATAATAATTATTATTATTATTAGTATTTGTACTTATGCCTAAGTATTTGGTCAGTCTGGCAGTAACTTATCATTACTAGTTTAGAACAATTACTTAGTAATAACAATGCAAAATCTTAAATTTAAGAAAATTCGCCGCACATAAAAGTCTATCCGGGCAAAAATCTTGTTAATTTCTCTAAGCCTCCGGCACTGATGTCAAATATATTTGAATTCTTTTTCATCGCTTGTATTATCTCAAAGTATTCCTTTAGAATTTATTCTATTTCATATTATAATGGATAATTTGTTATCCTCTGACGTTAGGCCTTAAACATTAACAAATATTGTCATAATGAATGAATTATTTATTATGCGAGTGATTGTGAACTATTAATTATTAAGAGAACAACAATATTGTACATTAATAATGATGACAATAAGATTATAATACAATTATTGTGTTTTTATTATTATATTACACGTATTGTACATTAATAATGATGATAATAAAATTATGTTAACAGCATTGGTTTTCGTTAGTGTCCGACCGATGTGGCTTTTTACCGATATTCCAATATTTTATTATTATTTTCTTTATGTGATAGCTTATAAAATTAAAATCATGACTTAACATATAACGCAAAATACCCATGAAATCATACGTTTACTGCAGAACCTAACAACTAAGACTGAAACTAAAACATAATTCAACATAGTAAATTACATTCTGGACATTTTCGACAATATGCTACACCTTGAGAGCTTTGTTCACACTAAGTTGCAATGTGTTGCCGAATGATTGAATGTGAGTATCATCCATTGCCTTAATCATTGCTGGTACATTATCATGACGTGAATCCGACCTGTTAATGGCGTACGAGTTGGTTAAGAGGGTAGAGTAACAGTAGCTACGCGTCGTTTTCGCAACCCATCTTGCACCGCCACAAAGTGCCCTTTGGATGCTGCGCTATACAAATGGCTGAGCACCCCTGACGTTTACGCTTAAGGCGCTTTACAAATAAACATAGTAAATCCCTTTTTTGCTCACGAATGTGCAATGTGAAGGGCCTATCATGTGACTGGCATTGCACAAAATATCTGTTGAAATCTCCATCCAGCCAGGGGCAGTCAGACTGAGTAGTGAATCTGTGCATTGAGGTAGTCCAGACATCTGTTGTGAACCTTACAAAGTCAGCCCATGTATCACGTGCAATGCTCTCAGCTATCTTGGCAACCAGTACTTGATAAATAGTTGGAATGAGTGGGGTTCTGACATATTTTGAACTTGGAAACTTATATCGATGTTCCAGGACTTGCAGAATTGGAACTTGCGTTGGAGTGCTTTACTGTCAGTCCTCGAATGGCATGCCATCAAGTGCAATGAATTCTGCAATTAGCCTGTGTCTCAGTGTGTTAATTAACATTGATTTTTTTTTACATTTAAGTCCAAAAAGTTTGCTTTATCAAATGCTTGGTCATTAGTAGGTTTGCTTTGAACTTACGCCTGATGATGTCACTGCATTGGTGATGCCAGCAGCTATCTTCTCTACTTTAGTCTACTCCACATTCTTTAAGGAAATGGGGTGATGATGCCTCAATTGATTGACCAGGTTGGAGGTATTACAAGTTGAGGCTTACGAACCTCCACGCGGTACCAGCTTCCCACACTCATCACAAGCCATTTTGAAATGGTCAGTAGCAATTATTATGAAATATTCTCATGATGGACTTAGCTAACGACTCAAGTCGACACAGAACTTAAAAGTTCGCTGTAATTATAACTTAAATACTCACAAAACAATCAAACATAGGAAAACGCAGAAGATGAATGCATTAAGTTTGTAACAAGTTTCTTTAGTCTTGGCTTTTTATTTATTTTTTTTTATCTAACCTAGCCCTAAATATCGGTAGCGATACGATACCCGATACGATTATCGGTCGGGCACTAGTTTTCGTTGAGTTCACAATGCATTTAATGGGACACGACAAACCAGAATTTGCTCGCACCGCACATCAAGCATCACTTAAAAGCTAACAAATCATCTTTAATCGCTTGATTTGTTCAGCTCACCGTTCACCAAAGAAGCATGATGTTTGAATACCTGGCTGATATCGATAATTCTCATATCAATAAGTTGCTATCCTTACTTTCAAAAGCCATATTTCAACTCAAATTCCATCCAAAATTAGATCGAGTAGCAAGAGACTAAAGAGATGAAAATATGAAAATATGTTTAAATAAAAGAGAAACATCATCTTTCGATATGTTCAGTCGAAAAACTTTGAAAGGTTCACATTTTTAAAATTGATGCACGAAGTAAGTTGAGAAGATCATAACAGAGCCAATATTGGCAAGTCCTTATAAATGGACGACCAAATAACCCTTGTTTTGAAATTCTGATGATTTTCTGTGCTCCAACAATTTCGTGGTTTAACAATGCAATTAACTTATGTCCAAAAATGATCTTTTAAAACATTTTTTTTAAAGTATAGATTTCTCATCTTTATTGTTATTATTATTATTATTATTATTATTATTATTATTATTAATATTATTATTATTATTATTATTATTATTATTATTATTATTATTATTATTATTATTTTCATCATCATCATCATCATTATCATATTTATTATTATCATCAATATCATAATCATCAGAAGCAACCAAAATGATGAAGACAATTTATAGGCCCATTTGGGACTGTACTTCAAGGGATAGATCATTTTGAGTTGCACTTCAAAGGATAGATGATCTCTTTGAGGGAGTGCCAGGTCATTAGAAGCCGTAAACCATTCTTAATCCGGGGTCCTGGCAATGCCCACTGGACGACTTTCAGTTGTGCCATTCACCGCAACAATTCTCCCATGTCATTTGATTGCCGACCGAGCCTTTGAAGTTTTATGATGCGTTTTTGTTATGCACTTTTCATTTTGTGTTTTCGAATATGTTATGTATTCGTGTTTTTATTTGCTTGATTGTATGATAAATTTACTTTTTCAATTGCAAATGTAGTGTCGCAATCGAGTCAAATGTGTAACGTTTACACGTCGGTTAAAAATAAATATCTTACTTAAACATGTTACTGAATGCTACTTCAAAATGTTACTTAAAAATATTACTTAATGTTACTTAACAAGAATAATAAATTAATTAAAACAATGAAGTAATACTAATTTTATTCAAATAATAACGAAATATTTTCATCCAGACAACGTGAGACCTTCTAAGCGCAGTACTTCCTCGGTGCGAATCCTTTCAGCCATCCTTCATTTTCGAGATGAGGTTGAACTAAGGTATGGTTGAACCAATCAAGCTTTGATTCTTTATTAATTCTCTTGAATAAAAAGATTTTATCAACGAAGCGATGATACGAAGAAATAATTTAATTGGTAATTTGTAATAATAATAATTATAGTGTTATTAATAACATTACTTAATACAAATGAATATAGTCCGTCTTTTTCCAAATCTACACTTAAATTATTCTCAATTCAATATTATGGCCCAAGACTTTACCCCTCCATACCTTCATCTATCAAGGATCTAACTCAGTTAAACACATGCCCTTTCAAAGTACTTTATTTACTATTCAAAATGTCGTACTAACAATATTAATTGCGTCAATATGTACAGTTTATGATTTTGCAATTAACTGCTTTCAGGGTCAGTCCGACAGCGGAAGCGTGTTCTACCTTAAGGCTGGCCCTTTGGGTTTATTTGAAGTTATTTGCTTTCGCTTTATGTTTTTTTTTTCTATATATACTATATATATTTGTATGTAACGGCTTGTTTGTTTGTTTGATTCAACAAACTCATAAAAAAAAATAACAAAAATAATTTATGACATCCTAACGTTGTCCGATAACAATAATATCGCTGCGGCGCCTTTCATTTATAAAATGAAATGGGCATTCATAAAAAAGTAAATAATTATAACTAAATTATAAGTGTTTTAAACTTATTTAAAAACATGAATACTGTGTGCAAAGTATGAATAATCATGATCTTCATTGATTAAATAATTCAATAAGACTTAATCATCTGGTCGGCAAACAAAAAAGAAATAAAAGCATATTCAAGCAAATCCATTTTGATTGGCGGGTTTAGCGAGCACTGCCCACCAGGCCAAATATAAAAGGCGGGAGATCCACGTTTCGGTTTTATCGCCGTTGATTGTGTGTTGTTTACTGAGGTTCGTGACGTCATAAGAATAACTAAGAGGAGGTTTAAATCATTTTCATTTCTTTTCTTATTCATTCAGTCGTTCACCGGAAAAAAGTTGAATTTGAAATCCTAGGATCGTGAGTGGAGATTACATTCTCATTGAATTTCTTTTAATTATTTCTTTTATTTATTTATTTTAATTTTTTCTTTTATTTATTTATTTTATGTATTTCTTCTATTTTCTTTTTTTAAAATTTAAATTATGCATTTATCTTGCGCTTAAGGCAATTTTCGTTATGAATAAAAAAAAACTATAAATTAGCAAAAATTAATAAATGTTAACAGCAAAGAGTCACGATTATTGCTCGGAACATTTCTAAATATCTTATTGCTTACAACTAACTAATAACAACTGAGAATTATAACAATGAAAATAATAATATTAACACATTAATAGTTAATTAATAAGAGGGAACATCTTGGCTTGGCAATAAAAAATATTTTAAAAGAAAATTATTAAAAAAAAATTTTGTTTCATTTTGTTCTAACTAAATTGAAGATGGTAATTCTGGATATCGCAATTCAGAGGTCAAATTAAGTGGTTCCGATTGTAGCTCTTAGTGGGTACTTTTGTATTTTGTGGTCTTTTTGAGTACAAAACAAGTGGCATGTTCAAAGCATGTGGTCCTTTATTAACCCGAATATTATTTAAGAATATTCATTAGCTTTTTAAACAATTTACATGACACTGAAATATATATTTGAATTAATTTTTTAGCAGTTGTTATTGTAATCACATAAACATTAATGCATGGTTAATTAAATAATGTACATTAGTCAAATCCTGAGAAATAATATCTTTCAATATTATTAAATATAATTACATTTATAAATATTATTAAATACAATTATATATATTTAATTATAATTAAATAACGTTTACAAACAAACTCAATACTCAAATGCTCAATATACACAGTTGTTAAACAACTTTTTTTATTTGTCAAGATATAATGAAAGAAAACAAAAAAATTATTCAAAAATAAAAACCCCGTCAACTGACGTGTTTTAGAAATTGTTTTAAAAATATTTCGCAAATATTATCTAGTTAGTTTTGAATTTTGACTTAAAATACTTTGCAAGCGTAATAATAATAATAATAATAATAATAATAATAATATAACAATAATAATATTATTATCATTATAATAAAATATTAATAACTAAAAACTAAATATTTAGTGGCGTTGTTGATTTATTACTTCCATTATTCATAACGTTAATATTCTTATCATTAATTTAAAAAAAATATTCTGTTTATAGATTTAATTACTTTTTTAATTTTAATTAATGAGAAGTCATTCGTGCAAGATATATAAATTGCAGATTTTTTACCCTCTCCCTATTTTAGCAAACAAAAATATTTCTTAATTCTTAAAAATTAATTTTAATGAATGAACAATTTTTTTATTCGAAAGACAAATTAATCCAATTGCATTAAAATTAGTAACGAATAATATCATTTCTTGGTTGTTGGTAGTTGAATTAGTCATCTCCTTCACTCCACCATAAAAATGATTTTAAAGATGATTGTCATGAATTTGTTAACGTTTTGGGGCATGTCTTTTTTTTACACTCGTTCACTCAAAGTTTTCGCTATTCTTTGTAAGATTATTTATTTAATTAATGGAAAAAAATGTTTAAAAAAAAAAATTTCCAGCAAAGCGAAAATTTTCCTGTTTTATTGTCTATGTTTCAAGATTATTAGGTCAAGCTTATTTAAGGATAATAAGTTGCTAAAAGTTAATAAATAATAATAATTATTAATTTAAGTAAATAGTAATATTATAAAAAACATTAGCTGTTAACGATAGTACAACAGTTATCAACTTTTAATAAAAATATTCATTGTAATATTTCAATAATAATAAGAAAATATTTCGTATCGAAGTTGTGGTTGACTTATTGAAGTTGTTTTGTTGTTTGTAAAGAAAACGTTAAATTTCAATTTCCTTTTTGATTCTTTAACTATCCTCTGAATGCATAATTGTAATTATTTATCGAAAATTTATTTAATAAAAGGTTTGTATGGGAATGAAAGCATTTGAAATAATTAGTATTTGAATTGAAATACAAATAAAATAATAATTGAATTATAACGTACTTATATTAAATTACTTATTATTTGAATTATGATATTCTTATATTAAATTATTTATTACTTGAATTACAAATTACACAAAAGTTTTAAATTAAAACTAAAACCAGTCATGTCCAATTTATGTATTAAAAATATTGTTATTTTTAAAGGAAAAATTATTAGGTGATAACAGAATTTTTTTGTCTGCTCCAGAAACCAGCATTAAGATTTCATTGGCGGACAAAAAAAAATAGTTTCGTCGTCAGGAGATTTATTAGAATTTCTACTCCCGATCATTCAGAATTAACAAAAGTGGAAATGCAATTTTTTCGAGGCGCATGCGCTTTTAATTTTGTTTGTTATTTTAGGCATAATTTATTCAAAGTTTCCTGGTTATTAACCGGCAAAGAATTTTACTAAACTGATGACTAACGACAGCAGAATTATTTTTTGTACAAGGGATAATAATAAAAGCAAAAGTGCACCGATAAGTTATTTAATTTTTTAATTAATATTTAATTTACAATACGGAACATAGGAGGGGTGTGTGTTTGTGTATTTTATTAACGTCCATTTCATGATTTGGACGAAAAAGAGGAAGATCACAATCATGCATAACCGTCTGCATCGATTGCGCCACAAATAACTTCATAAATATACTTGAGCATCAAATTTTGTGGCTTGCACTTACGACGCGAATGAATTCTGAGAATTATTACTAATAAAAGCGATGCTACAGTTATCTATGAATTATATCCATCATTTATATGAATAATATGGCTAAGGTTTAACATAAAATTTCCTAAATTATATTTCCTAATTAATGATACATGACAATACCATCAGAAACAAGACAATATTGTCTTGTTATGTAACCAGGCAAGTCACTTAAGATTCTTTGAAAGTAGAAAAATCACAACCTTACAAGCGAAGCAACAAATATCACAACCAGATTTGCAGCATTCATCCAAATACAGTTTGGATAGAAATTTCTAAATTGATGACTAACAATTACAATATTTATTTTTAATAAATATATTTATATAATACAAAATTAATACACAACCTAATTAAAAGATATGTCTATTAATAATAATTTATGCAAATATATATTTTTATTATTGTTACTTGTTTACGATTTATCCTATTAAAACTCCATAAAACACTTTGTACAAACAAACATGTATATTATATTTGTATACACAAACATGGAGCCTGTAAAAATGGCTGAATGATTGATGGAGGTGAAACCATTTTTTTATGACGGCGGTAATAGAATGTACAATATTAAAGTTTAGAATAATGAAAAATAATAGCAATGTTGTTTATTATGTAGTTCAAAATAAATGCATAAATTTTAAGAAATATAATAGTAATATTGTTTATTATGCAGTTAAAAATATTCTCGTAAATTGTAAGAAACCATCAGCGGATTAAAGCAGGCACATTGGAATCCAATTCATCGTAGAACATGAAACTTGTGATGATGTGGCATTGTGGATGCGTTCGTTAACCGCCAAAGAACAATTTTAAATTAGAACAAATGACTCCTCGTCAGGCAATTGACTTGATTTTAATCGCGTGAGATGAATTCCTGCTGTTGAATTTTTAACGTCTGCTGGAAATTCCCGCCTTTTTCACTACCTCACAGCTTCCACTTGATATTTTCCATTCATCCAGTCATCATCGTCTTCCTCTTCTTCATATCGACTTTTTATCGACTTCATTTCTTCATTTCGTCATCACTTCAAGAAATTCTGATCTCAGAATCCTCTGTTGGTGGAGAATTTGTTTCTGAGGAAGATCAAATAAGGAAGTTTCGGAATGTAGGAGAGATTATCGGGTTCCTTTTCAATCACAACGTGCACTGTTTTGAAATTTGAATCTTTTAGCTTGCTGATGATCTGAAGAAATACAAACATTGAACATCCCATCAAATTATCATCCTGAAAGATTTCTTTGGACTTTCGAGACGAAGACAAGTGGAAATCGTTTGAAGTTTCTGTTTTTTTTTTTTTAAGATCCTGTGACATGATTCCGAAATTGTTTTTCTCGGAATAACGGTACTCGAGACTCTTTGACTATCTCGATTCCGTACCACCCTTCAATGAGTTCCAGAGCGATCAAATCCCCATCAATATTTCCATGAAAATTTCTTGAAGAGAAAAATTCTGCTGATAGACGAAAATGTCTTCCTGTATGGAAGGAAGTGCAGAACGTTCGATGAAAAGTTTTGCTTGCACAGAAGTAGCTGATGGACGATTGGTTATCGGTAGACTTTGTACTGAACAGATTTTTTTAATCTACATTAATCTTTATTAATAGAACTTCAATTATTATTAATCGTTGTAACCGTTATAACCATTATTTGTTGCTATTAATACGAATAATTCTTATAATTTTGTTGGGCAATCTGAGACAAACTTTGAAAAAGTTTCAAGTTGGTCAATGTAATTTTGACATTATTAGGATTGTATGAATTCAAACTTGTGCGATGTTGTTAACGTCAAACTTAATTACTTAATAAATCAACAAATAAGCAAGGCATTGTAAAGAAAGTACCATTTTCAAACGAAGAATTATAATAATTTAGTCTTTCATTTTTTTTTATTTAAATCAAAATATTTAGATAAAAAAACTTTATCAAGCGAAGTTTTAAAAAATGGCTTTTTAGTAGCAATATTATTTATGTCGATTCGTAGTTCATCGCAAACCGAAACTGAGTTTTTTTAGTTTGTGGGAGGCGGGAAATGAAGGCAGATGGCTCTGATGAGATTAAATTCAAGTAAGTGGAAGGTTGAGTCCATCAGTTGACACCCTCACGTGCACGTCACGTGATAACCTAGAAAGTTCCACGTGACGTCAGACGAATCGAGTTAAAGTGAAGAGATTAGATTTCAAAAATATAACAATCGACAATACAATATATATGTACGACTAGAACGACTAGGAAGTTGGCAAACCTCTGGCAAAAACTTTGAAAGTCAAAATCTTTTGAATGGATTATGATAGAATCGATATTTTTTTTATCAGCAAAAATTAAATATGTAAAACTATTTTTTGCAACTCCAAGTTACTGATCACCTTCGCTCATCCAATTAACCTTCACCAAACACTTCATAAATCACTTTTGTCAACGAGGCTTTTCCCATGTCTCCCCGTCGTCTGAAAACCTGCCTCCCAGCATCCGGTCTCAACCAACGCTCGACCTCTTCAAGAGTCAGTTGAAGATCCACACTTTCAAGTTAATCCACGAACCAAGGCGCCTCTTTCGCTATGTTTAAGGCGCCATGTAAATGAATTATTATTAAAATAATTATTAATTAATTATATATATTATATTTTATAATATGTATATATATATATAATATATTATATTAATTATTAGGAGTTTAGCAGTTTTAATAAACAAACAAATAATTTAAATCATTCAAAGCAGAAATTTGTTGCAAAATACAAAGAAGGAATGGCATGTTTGACAAAAGTCAACAGCGTGTTTCCATCGGTCATGACAGTGATTTACCACGTCGAGTCAAAATGAAATAAAAACTCCATCAATCTCTTTATCGCTTATTTTATGATGAAACAACTTACCCACAATTTGTTTCATGATATGTCGACGACAATCGAAGATTTGAAGTTTGTTTTGCACCACCCAACCTTTTGGTCGTGTAAACAACTTTTGAATCGATCTTTCGGATCGGAAGATGGCCGCGGTATAATCAATATTTTTTTATATTCGGACATAAAAAATTACTTAAAGGCACAAATAAACAATTTAAATAATATTGCAATGTCATTATTTTAAGCTGTTTTTTTTATTAACATTAATTCAATGTATACAATAAAATAAGATGATTGACAAGGAGAGTTGAAACAAGTCATTGAGTTACGTAAATCAATATTTGTTCACTAATTCTTAACTTTTATTAAATAAATTTATTATTGAAAACTTATAAAAAAGATTTGTAATTTATAATTGATCTGCCGTTTCTTAAAAAGACCTGTGAAGTTTTTCTCGTTAATTCCAAATTATTTTCGGAGTCGTGATCAAAACCCGCTGAAGAATTTCGTCCATTTAAACGATTTATTTCATTCGTTTCCGTGACTAATTCGAGAAATATATTTGTTTCAAGAAAATAATTATAAAAAATAATTTTTAGTGGCGAGGAATGTCCCAAAGCCATTGATGGATGTGTTACCAATGAATTATGCAACATTCAAGTCTTAATCCTGGTTATCTTTCTTCAAATCGGGTTCTTCAAATAATCTGTAAATAAATAATATATGTAAAATGGTGCTCTGGAACATCAGACAAAATGTTGTTCGACACTGAGAGACTAACGTGAATATTTTAAATATTCTAATTTGGCAAATATAAACTACCTCAATTATTATTACGTAAGTGGAACAAACTTTAACGTCTTAACTCTTATTTAATTTGGTAATCATTGTTAGTGAAGGCACACTGCTTATTGTTTCACGTTTTCAAGCTGCAATATGAATATTTGCTGTTAGCGAACTCCCAATGGTAATTGATATTTTTTTAATTCGAAATAAATTCTGCTGAGCGCAATAGCAATGAGACCTACAAGTTTTATTTTTAAATTTTGCTGCTCAAATGTGCTGTAAAGAATGAAATATATGAGTCAATTGAGAGACATTACAATTTTCCAGGGACCTCCCATAAAATGCCGAGTGCAAACAGAACCCTTTCAAGTCGACCACTTTCACTAAATAAAACTTTTTATGGAGTCAAATTGTTGAACTGTTGCATTGTTAATTAAGGCAAAGTTTGCAGTGGCTTTTACTCTTGTTGTATTAAGCATTTTTGCTTCTCGGAAGAAATGGAACATTTCCCTTACGTTTAGAGAAGTCATTTGCAGAAATGCTGAAAAACTCCGAAAATGACATCCGTGTATACATGTACGCCTTATGCATACACATTACAGTTAAGCTTAGCTGCAAAACTAATCCCACTTGAAAGATATAAACCTGATCCGTTATAAGTCCACCTTTTCCAACCTTTTGGAGCCACGAAAAATTTTGTTACTTAGAAACAAAAAGATGGCTTGAAAATCATTAACTTTGTCAAACAATAACTCACGAAATGAAAGTTAAATGTATCGTTTTACCATCTATTATTATCAGTTAAATTGTGAGTTATATTATTATCTCTTTATTTATTAAAAAATATCTACTATGCGCAACAATTTTGCGACGCGTTGCAGCTGAAATAAAACCATACTGAGATCTACTCGATGGTCAGACGTAGAGAGTTCACTGAGAGTCCGTTGTTGAGAGTATTGTGCAACAACACTCCTCTGATAATAAATCCGTCTTCTTGAGAATGAGCATCCTTGCCATAAAAATCGATGACATAATTTATTTACATGCTGCTCTGAAGTACTTTTATGCTTGAGATTTTTATTTCATTAATTTTTTTTTAAACCTTAGGATTAAATCTTTGTCCAATAAATCTAAATAGAAGTTTTGTCTAAACAGTTAATTAAATTATTTAATTGTTATTAATAAATTTTCATTAGCTTTCGAAATGATTACGTCATTTTGAATAATTATTAATCACAAAAAGGTTAATCAGTCAAAACAGTCACCCTTAATAAAATAATTAGTAAAGTAATTAAGAAATACCAGTGATAATTAATTATTAAAATAATTATGAAATACCAGTAATAAAATGATTATTGCATTAATTAAATCAATTAAGAGATACCAATAATAAAATAATTAATAAATCAAATAAGAGATACCTGTAATAAAATAATTATTAAATCAATTAAGAGATGCCTGTAATAAAATTAAGAGATACCTGCGCATTAAATTTATTTCTGAAACCGATGGCATGTCTCATCGAATGTCGAACTTTTCTTCCTTTAAACTTTTATTGGCAAAAAACATGTCTTTGCTCAATCTAAAAGCAGGAATAAATTCATTTAAACATTTAAATTTTCATACAAACATTTCTTTTCTGAGTTTAGAAATTACGTAATAATATTTTAAGCAAATTGACAAGTGAGTGAGGTTAGTCTAAGACACTTACATCTGTTTCATTAATGCTTTGAGGCCTTATTTTAAAGATACTTTAAAACTCAGAGGAACGAAAATATTGATATTGTTGTAAATTCAAGTTTACTTTTAAAGGCCGTTGGATGGAAAGTAATATGAATGTAAAGTAATATGATTGAAAAGTAATATGAATGAAAAGTAATATGAATGGAAAGTAATATGAGTGAAAAGTAATATGAATGAAAGTTCCTAAGTTAGGAGCCGTCCATGAAGTAAGTCACGCTCAACGGGGAAGGGGGTCTAAGAAAGTGTGACAGTTTGTGACGGAGGGGAGGAGGGTTAACTTATGTGTGACGTCACACAAATTAGAAAAATAAAAAAAATAAATAATAAATTTTTAAATTGCTGATTCTATGTAATCTTTGGGAATGAAGCTCCGAAAATCAATAGTTTCGGTCAGATCGTTTATCGCTCAGTATTTCTAGCAATGGAGAAATGTAATTTGTGTACATCATTGTACAATTAAAGCATACACAGCATACAGAGTAAACAGGATTGTCAAAAAGAAGTTAATGAGATGTGGAATAAAATTAAGTCTGATGCTAATGTATTTGAGAAAGTGGAATCACTTTTTATGCAATTGCTTTAAAAAACAAGGGAATTCTGATGACTCTTTGGGCAAAGCAAGCAATGAAGCCAGTCACTTTGACTAAAACATCAACTAAATGAACAATGGATTAAAAAAGCACAAAACAAAAGTTCAAGGTGTACTCCCAGTTGAAATTGATTTAATGAAAAGTGACGTGGTTGGATTGTATAAAAGAAAACACTGCGGTCTTACTAGGCCAGATCAAGAAACAGAAATCGTGGCAAAAAAAGGAATTGGATGATTTAGAAAAGGAATTGAAAAAGAAAAAAAATGGAAAAAAATTTAATGGATCAAGAAAGGCAGAAAAAGAGTAGGTTGAGAAAAACAGAAGCATTAGTTAGGATATGTTCAGAGAACCATGGAATCAGCAAGGTTTTGAAAGTTAGAAAAAAAAGCTGGTCGTCTTGCCATAGAAATTAAGCAACCACTTTTTCTCAAAGCAATTGTCGACATTGCTTTGCATGAATCAGCTGCAGACGATAAACGTCAAAGCAATATAAACAGGAGCATTAGGTCACTGGATGAATTGACCGAGTGTCTTAACAGAGATGGATTCCATGTCAGTCGGAGCACAGTGATTAATAAATACACGATTTATACACGATTGTTGCCAAGACGAAGCTGAAAAGACACATTTTCACGCTGTCAGTCAAACAGATCCGTTCAGAGAACGACTCACACGCCAAACATATCGATGGAAATTTCATGCAGCCACTTTGTCACATCTGGAAGAGTTATCATCAATTTTATTACCTAACGAAGTTTGTTTCTTGAGCCAGGATGACAAAGCAAGAGTTCCAATAGGATTGACGGCAGCAAATAAACAGGCACCACTGCTCATGCATATGGAATATCGAGTCACCTTACCAAACCACGATTACGTTGTTACATCCAAACACAAAATGATTCCGTCAGTTTATGCTGGAATTCAAATTTAAAAAAAAAATGGACGTGGAAAACGAGAAACTGTAAGTTATTCGGGACCAACTTACATTGCAATTCGATCAGGACCAGACGAAAAAAGTCATTGATGTTGCCATCCATTCGTAAAAAATAATCTAGATACCTTTTTCATTGGAACCAATGCACCGTGAAGAAGTGCTTACAATCGAGTGGAACGTCTCCATTGAGCAGAGAACTCTCTGGTGTCATACTGCCACAAGAACATTATGGCAGTCATCCTGGTTCACAAGGCAAAACAATCAACGAAAGATCAAACTTTAGGTTTGAAGCTGAAATCTGGTCACAATTTATTGTTGACACATATCCAACAGTTGCAGAATACATCGACTCTGAACAATCTGAACTGAATGCAGTACGAATGACAATGAAAGATCAGGAATGGTTCGACAATCACATTCGCACCAGTTAATATTTTACTCGGATTGTGAAATGTTGCAACATGAAATGTTGTAGTAAAGTGCGAAGCTCATATTTCAACATTCTACCTGGCAGAATTTTTCCTCCTCCAATTCCAATCAACCAAACAACTGCTTAAAGCCTCAGAAAGAGCAGATCCGAAATCTCATAAATTCCCTTCATTGTTTGTGGCACAATCTCTAAACTTTAATGACATTCTGCCTCGATCAACGAGCGCTTTAAAATTGCGGCCATATGACCTGTATTGTTCATCTTTGCAGTTTGCTGGATCGAATTTGCAAAGTTTGTTCACAATACTTTGCCTCACACACAACAACACAAAACTCAAGCTGTGGATTGTGTCCCGACAGGCATTGGTCCAGCGATAACTCGTGCAAAGTGCATCAGACCTGTGAGAATCGCTGCTAAGAGGCAAAGGGAATTAATGGCAGTTATAGCCAGGAAAAAAAACACAGAAGTTATTGAGTGGCTAGATGAGGATGAGGTGGACCTATCTTCACTTGTCCTTCCAGGGAACTCTGATGCTGAAGATGTTCTGCCTTTAATAACTATGGATGAATGATATCTTGTGAACATTTTTAAAATTAATAAAAGCATACTAAATGGATATGAAACAAGAGTATTTCTAATAAATGGTAGCATTATCTTTTATTATACAAGTTGCTTTGTGACATTGTTTGTTTGAAAATATTATAATGTGTTTTAAGTAATTGTCAAGAAATTTCTAGTTTATTAATGTTAAATATGTTTACATGCAATGTTTTTAGTTAAGTATTTTATATTTTGGTTTAATCACTTGTTAAATTTTTGGTTCATACGTGTAACTGTTAAGGAGGGAGGATTTGAGCACTGTGACGTACTTTTCAGGGGAGTCCTGGTGGAATTTGTGACAGAGTGTGACATGGGGGAGGGGGGTTTAAAATAGCGTCTAAATAATAAAATATTTAAATAATTAAATAGTAAAATAATAGTCTAAAATAGCGTGACTTACGTACTTTATGGACGACCCCTTATTTAAGATGCGAGGACAAATATTGATTATTATTAATTACAAATATTAATTTTTATTATAAAGTATTAATGAGCCTATTAATGAATATCAATTACAGTTCAACGTTTGACGCTTTCAACGAACAAACTTATCCTACCCTAAAGATGAATGTTTTCTTTTCGACATGAGTGAGTTACTCGATATCCTCGCTCTGTTTTATTTCAATGGCTATTCATTCCTCTGAGCTCATAATTTTTATTCGTGGTTTTTGCATTTGCCGAATTTTTCCTTGAGCTCCACCTAGGACATTCCCCAGAGATACGTCACTCCTTTTCTTCCATCAATCCATTTCAATCCCATTTTTAGCGTCATCTTCAAATTGCAATATTTTTCGTTTGATTTTAAATTGTTGAATTTTACGCCATAAAACCGCTAAGAGCGCCTCAAAAAGACATTATTTGACTAATAAATGCACATTTCTTTCAAAAGAAACTTTCTTGAAACGGAAACTTCCATTTGATCCGTTCTTTATCAATTTATGACACGCTTTCATCAGTTGCTATCGAATGCTAACACCAGCATTGCTTTCTTCCTAAATTTGCAATTAGCAAATAGTTTTGTTTGAATAAATGTCTGCAGCTTAAATTTATTTTGTTCAAAATATTTTATTTTTGTTGTTAAATTCTCTTCTTATTTACGAATCATCCGGTTTTCGGTGTTATCGCGAGTCAAATTTCAATTAATTAATTTAAAATGTAATTAATGCTGAAAATAATACATTTTTAATCCCGATTGATTGTTTTAATCTCAATAACGTTTGATGACCACGAAAAACTTGTTGGCATTTACGATTAATTTATTTATTTGATTAATGTTGGCATTTACTATTAATTTATTTACTTGATTAATGATGGCATTTACGATTAATTTATTTATTTGATTAATGTTGGCATTTTCGAGAAAGTTTTCTGTGAATGACCCAACTGCGAAGTAATCTCAGAAATTGGAACGTCATAGTGGATTAATTACTGCACCCATTGTCATCCATTCGTCATTATTCCCATTTTTTAATCCAATCTCGTTTTAAAGTCTTTCGAATCTTATTGACTTCTAAATTATTCATGAATGATTTTTAAACCAGAAAACGGACCAATAAATTAAAATAAACTGCTTCAAAAAGTAATGTTTTTAAATCATTAAAACAAGTTTGATGCTGGTCTACTTTATGACAATTTTTTAGAAATTCCATCGTAAGGAATATATATCTATATCAGTCCTAGAAATTGATTAACTTACCAGATAAAATCGATTATTTAGTTAAGGACACTTTTCGCCATCAATCATCAGAAAACGTTTCCCTCCAGCAAACTGTTTCCTCAAAAGAAATTATGTGCTAAATTTGGCCAATAATTTCTCCCGGAAAACAACGTTCATTTGAGCTGAAAACAAATCGAAATTTTCCAATAATTACCAAATTAGGCAGAGGAGTTTTTTGAAAAGTGCAGAAGTAAGAAGGATAGAATAAAATTGCGATTTTTTTGAAATAAATTGGCCACTTTTTTAGCCATTTCCTCTCATTAAAAGACATTCGCGATTTCACCTTTCTACCGATGCCCGCATAAACAACACGAGCCTTGAATCTTGTCTGGGATTTACCGCTCCCAAGATTTATAGGGATGTGCTGATGACATTTAAATAAATTGTTTAAATGAGGGTTTAAATTTATGATACTTTTCGTCTCAATGACAGTTGCATTTAAATGTTAAAATACTCAATTTATAATATTCATTAATGTAAATTCATTACACTATAATGCTATAATACATTATATAATACGTAATAATACATAAAAAGAAATATATATACAATGTGTAATAGTTTTAATAACTTTAATAAAAATAAATTCGCGTATAACCGACAATATTCCGATATTCCAAAATTTAAAGCAATAAATTGGTTTGATTTGGAATGAAATTACATTCATTTTCAGTGACGAAGCCACTTTTTCGATTGGAAAGTGGAAAATGTGCCGACAGCGTGAACTGGAATGAAGTTTTTAAAATGAAAAATTCTGACTTGAAACATGAAAAAATGAGTCAATCTTTGAGGGGACATCGAACAACTTCTCAAATAAAATTTCTGAGTTGAATACGTAATTGAAAGTTGTAAATATCCATTAACACAAGATAGTTCACTGTTGGCAAAATGAAAAAAAAGTAACACCAATAATACAATATATATTATATATATATATATATATATATATTTTTATATTTAAAAACGTTTTAAAACTTTGTAAATAAGGGCCACCCTTCAAAGAACAGAGAGAACATACAATTTCCATCAAGAAATCAACGGACTCAATCAATAATTACTGACTTTGCTTCCGACGGACTTCCGATTCTAAATAACGACAACGGCCTGCCAGTTAGAAGAGTTTTTGCAACTCAAGGTCCATCAAACGAAACCAAATTGCGAGTATGAGGCATTGAGACAGCGTACTATCGCAAAGTTGAAGATAAGTAAAACGCCGGACGATGCCGGACCGTAATAACACCATAGCTCCGAGTCTGTCCGCGTCTCTCATCAAGGATAAGACCCCCCAAGAGCCAAGACAGGGTACCCTACAGGAAACGACAACAGGTTAGGACGGGATGAGGCAACTGGAAGAGACCATTGAGAGATTTCGTCGCTCCAGTTCTGGCAGCAGTGAGCGGCATAAGAAGGTTAACGAGTCCCTCTCATAGTCGGCGGTGAGCGTTGAATCCAGAAAGACAAAAACCGACAGGGACATCAGGCTGATCACCGGATGAGGCTCGCCTCCCGAAACCGTAAAGAGATTCAAGGGGCCGAAAAGTTTAAAGAAGGGGGAAATTCCTTTGATGATCCCTGTCGGGGCGGAGTATTAAATAAAAAGTTTTAAGTATCAATTAAGTATACATTTTACATGCGTTGGTATATATATATAGTAAATATAGTATAAATATTAAATATATTAGTCGCATCACATTATCATGATGATGATAGTGGCGAAGTTCTTTTTTTTTTAAATTTTATTTTCTTTTTTCGTTATTTTTTTAAAATTCATAATTATATTATAATAATATTCGAAATATTCAAAAAATGCATGGAGAAGAAATTTATTGGAGAAGAGGAAATTGAAATGTAAGAAGGGTGTATGAATAAATTGTTGACTATGAATAAATTATAGACTACGAATAAATTGTTGACTATGAATAAATTATAGACTATGTCACGAATATATATTTTTAAGATGTCAAAGTTGAAGGTTCGTAGGATGAGAAAGCGAAATATAATATGGGCAGCCGAGAGGGGGCGAGGGAGGCGGGGTCAGAGGCCCTGCAATGTTTTGGGGATTTTAATTTTTTGGCTTTTCCATAAACAAATTGACATAACTTGCCCTGGATATGCGTAACTACTTGAAAACTTTAGTAATCAAAAGATAAATAATTCCATTGCAAGAATTCATATAGTTAATAATTAAATTATTTGATAATAACAACATTAATAATTATATTAGTAATAGAATTATAATTTTATAGCAATTGCATTTATTTGATTAAAATGTTCACTCGATCACATAAACGATAAATCTTCGGTTCTTTCACTTTTTTTGATATGTGATTAGAAAGATATGGATGGATGGACGGATGGATGGCTGTGAAAATGAGTGGAGCTAAGGATGTATGATTGGATAGATGGATGGATGGATGAATGAATAGAAATATACTTAAAAGTAAGACAATATGAAATGCCGGTTATTTAATTGGAACTTTGCAATTATTTTAAAAACGATTTAATTATTTAAAATTCAGCAAATTGTTGTTTTCCCGCCAAGTTCGGACGTCTGCTTCTAATCTTCCGATCAGCATAAGTTTCGTCATTTGAATGGAAATTTTAATCAAGACTTGTTGCCAGCGAACAAAGCTTTGACGGAGAAAGAATTACGAATTCGACTTTCATTGGAACGAGGAAGTAATCTATTTTAAAGTTCTATTTCTATGCTAATTGAGAGCAATTGAGGCTGTCAGAAACAACCTATCCAACTGTTGTTGTCAGGCTGTTCAGGGTGGCATTTACGTTTTTCTTACTATTTGTTCCTGTTGTTCATCATCGTCATCGTTACCATCATCGTTTTATGATAACGTTTTAATAAATGACAACAGCAACAATAATATTAATAACAATTTATTTATTTACTCAATTAGTTAGTAATTCTAATAATTTAATAATTTAGTAGTAAGTATGTGCAAGTAATTTGCCAAAAAGCACAATTGTTCACTTTGATTATTAATCATGAATTTAACTGAATTTAATTATTTAAAAATTAATCATCACTGTTTTATAATTATTATTTTTTATCGTGAAAAAAATTATGTTTTAATTAGAAATTATATTAATTAGATAATGAAAATAAATAATATATTTATAATAAATAATTTTATATTTTCTTGTAAAAAGTTTTCTGGATATAAGTGGTGACAGAGTTTAAAGTTACTTATTTATTTGCTGCAAATTATAAATGTTTATGTATTCTTATTAACAATTTACATCTCAGAAATAAGAAACAATGAGGAAACCCTGAAAATGACTGGTCACGATTTGCAAAAAATTTAAAATAACAACAAATCTATAAAATAAAAATAAAATTCAGTCTAAAATAATTTTGCCTGTAATATTCTAGTAGTATAACGTAATTATAATACAATTATAAGATTAAAATAATGAGATGTATTTATAATATATAACAAGTACTAAAAAATTATTTTATTGAATAATTCCACAACATGTTACTGCATATTCCACCAAATGTTACAACACATCCAACAACATTTTACAAAACATCCCACAACACGTTACAACACATCCCAAAACATGTAATCATCCCCATGCAGACCATCAAAATTGCTCCAAAGGTGTGGATTTGAATTACCAACGAAGGGATCATTCCGACATTAAGCCTTATTATTTAAATATGCTATATTAAATTTAATTTATTAAATAACTTTTCAACTTAAAATTTAATGTATTAAATAATTTTTAAATTAAAAAATTTCAATTAAAAATATATTCTTTATTTAATTAACTCACATTTTAAAAGTCAGTCGTATTTATTTAAACGAAACGAAAGTAATTTTTAAAAACTTCTCCTTTTTGAAATTGATTCCAAACTTTTGTGAGAAATAATTTCACTGAATAATTAAAACAAGAAAAAATTATTATTTTAAAAATATTTTAAAATTATTATCCTTACTTGGTTTTTATATTTTAATAAATTATAATCTGTTTAAACGCAATGTTTACCTTCATCCAATATTATTATAATATTGCAAATAAGTAAATAATTAACTGATGTTTAAAAGTCAAACATTCGGGTGCATAGCATCCTAAATATCATCCATCACCGTCACAGCGTGCATCTTCCTGATAAATTCTCCAAGCGGTTGATTGAAAGCTGTAATTAAGGATTGATTGATTGATTGATTGATTAAGTTCATTCAACCACTGCTTGATAATGGAGAGCAGATGATTTAAAAAAAAATAAAATTAAAATTAACGCATGCACAAAACAATTGGATGTGATTTTAAACTTTAAGATAATAAATGTTAAATATTTAATTGTAATAATATTTAAATCCAAAAATCCTGAAAAAGAACGAAACTTATTTGAACAATTTGATAAAATTTATTAATCAATCTCAGTCGATAATAAGAAGAAGAAACATAGAGTTTGTTTTGGCGGTCGAAGTAACAGCTGAACCTGTTCTCACGTTCTACCAGCCCTCATCCCATAGTAATGATGATGATGATGTTGATTTTATTTTTAGATGTATTAAATCCATTACTTATCTGAAGTGATATGGATGATACACAACGAATTTAATTTAATAAACAATCAAATGATTTAATTGCAAAATTAATGGCTGATAATTGAAAAATCAAGTCACTAAAAAGTTATTAAGCTTATTAAACAATTAAATTTGAAAATTACGGCTAACAATGACCCTGTGAACTTCTCAAGATGTGCAGCATTAATGTTTTACGTCGATTTCATCAGACCGAGTTCGTGAACTTTGAACTCATTTGCACCTCTGAAATGAAATTTAATTTTCAAATGCAATTGCAATTCATTTTTATAGAGTGACGTCACACACTGTTTGTAAACATTTCAATATCTTCTGCTTCACTTTTAAACACTTCAGCGATGTTAAATGAATGAAATTTATTTCATTTAATGCTGATTTATTCTTTTTATTTGTTTTTTTTTAAAATTAGAATTTAAAATTTCGAGGAGAACAACAACAACAGCAACAATAACAACAACAGCAGTAATCAGAACATTATGGGCTTAAGTAATGAAAAAACTTTCAACATGTTCATGAATCGAAATTAAAATTAAATACTCACGAATAATTAAAAAAAAGAATGGTAAAAATTCAAATTTATGATTAAATTCAAACTTCTAATTCGATTCTCTAGCCTTACATTAGGTGACGATAACCTGCTCTTACGGCAACATTAAACACATTAACCTTCACATTGAAATGCGGAAGGTTCGTTGGACATTTCGGTGATCGGCAATGAAATTTGAATATTTCGAGCGATTTTTCGCACATTTTGCGCACATCGTTGAAGCGCAAATTTGATCAATTTTACTCGAATAAAAGCTGTGTTTCTATTATGTTTATTTTATTTTTATTTATTTACTTATCCGATCGAATGTCTAATGCGTGTTTCCCCGAAAATAAGCCCCAGTTAAGATCTTACATGCGTACCGTTTCAAAACAATAATATGTTGCAATACAATAACATGTTGAATTATAAGCTAGTAATTTAATATCAGTAAAATTTTAGTAACATATTAATATAACAAAGTACTGATAAAAATTATAACTATTGTAAGAATACGTATGTAAAATATTTATAAGTGGACAAGCAAATACAACAATAATAAAAAACAATTAGGACGCAGTTGCACCTTGTTATGTTTATGAATCCTCTGAAATCAGTGAATAGTATGTACAACAGATTTATTATAACCATTGATAATTATTTCGACATTGTCTTATTTCGATATTTAAAATAAGTGCAAAAAGAAAAACCATTTCTAGCGAACACAAGAAAGGAATTTGTAAATCTTAAAAGTAAATTAAGTCGGACATCAAAATGATACTCAAATGG
>JAJTWR010000266.1:3855000-3892500 GCA_021613335.1 Whitmania pigra | reverse complement strand
GTAAAAAAATATTTGTTTAAATATTTTTCAAATTATTTTAAATTAACTCAAGTGAAATTCAATACCAGTTTAAATAATTATCTTGCGTGCTTGGAATATTTATAGGAAAAGTTTAAAAAACTTTAAAATAGAAAGTGGAAGAATAATTTATTGTAAACAACTTGTCGTCATGGTTACTAATTGCTTTCGCAAGAGCTTTTTTCTGGCAATTATTATGTCACATAATTTCATCTTCAAAAAATTTGTTTTATGACGTCCCATGTTTGTCGAAATTTTTCTAAGGATATTGTTATTAAAATTAAAAATTATATTTAATCAATTAAAAATTTGTTAATTTTTAAATTGGCGGATAACACATGAAATTATTTCAAACTGTTGGTGATAAATTCATTTCTTCATCGTATTTCTCATGCGTTCATTCATTCATTCATTAATTCATTCATTAATTCATTCATTTATTCGTTCATTTATTCGCTCGACCCTTCTTTACTTCATTTATTCTTTCCTCAATTGTTTGAAATTATTTGAGTACTTTTAAGTTTGAAACATTAATTTTCTTCACTTGACGTTGACGTGAATTAAAAAATAAATTAACAAATTATTAATTTATTTATACAGTCGAACTCGGTTATGTCGCCGGCCTAGGGGTTTGCCAAAAAGCGTCGAGATAACCAATGATCGAGATAACCGAAAATCAATATGACTACTGTACATTAACATGTGCTTGCAATTTCTTTACGTATATAATGTGCGTTAATAAATAAGTATGTACATGCACATGTTTTTAATGTTTTTATGTAAAATAGCAATTGATATTTGATATTGGTAACAGTAAATACGTGTTTGCTAACAACAAAAGGTTTATGAAGGCTTATGCTGGAGCTGTGATAGGTGGGAGGTAAAACATCTTAATGGCCTTGAGACCAGGAACATCCGGATGAGCTCTGCAGTTGTCTGCGGTTCTTTTTTTTCTGCTTCCTGCACCGCTTCTACGTTTTTTTGTACTGGATCAAATTTTGTACTCAAATACACATTTCTCGCTCATTTGCTTTATTAACAGTCTTAGTTTTCCATACTGAAATAGTATTTGATGGAATGTCATGCTGATGACTATGGTCTGCTGATTTTGTTCCTTTTTCTAGCCTCATATGATTTCATACTTTTTGTCTATTGACTGATTATCCATTTTTCTCGTAGCACTTTCAGACATTTTAGAACGAAAAATAGACACAATAGCATGTTACCTCTCAAACAAAATCAGCAAGAGTGAATTGGTTTCGGCGAAATAAAGGAATCAACATAATCGATTGTTGCTACAACAACGTGGGAATTTATGGGTTCCACTTCAAAGTCGGCGATTAGTCAATGGGTCGAGATAACTGATGTAAAGTGGTGAATTTGACCCTCTTATGCCCTCGAGATATTAGGTTTCGACTACATAAAAGCATCGACATAATCGATGAGAAAATGATAACCGAGGTCGAGATAAATGGGTTTCACTGTAATTATGTTCCAATCACAACACTGTAATTACTTGCAATTGTTTGAATCTTAATCGTAATTACTTGCAATTGTTTGAATTTTAATCGTAATTACTTGCAATTATTTGAATTTTAATCGTAATTACTTGCAATTGTTCGGATTTAATTATAAAATCTCTTTCAAGTGCATCGCGTTCATCTTTATTCGAAGAATTCAGGTACAAAAACGGAAAGATTTTCACAAGTGAAAGACTTGTTGTTGAATTTAAACTATTGCTTAGTTGTAGCAAATACTGATTATAAATTAGTAACTCCTTATAATAATAATAATAATTAATAATAATAATATAATAATAATAATAATAATAATAATAATAATAATAATAATAATAATAATAATAATAATAATAATAATAATAATAATATAATATAATAATAATAATAATAATAATAATAATAATAATAATAATAATAATAATAATAATAATAATAATAATAATAATAATAATAATAATAATAATAATAATAATATCAATAAATGCGGTTTGTAATGTTATCTCATTAAGTTTTACGCAAGATCGATCTATTACAGGTGAGTCTTAATTAAATAAATTGATTTAAAATTTACAAAAATAATAATATTATATTATTGGATTGTATTATTTTATTATATATTATAATATTATTGTCATTACATTTATAAACCACGTTTACTGCAAAAATATGATACTGGTTAAAATAGCGACATGGATAATGATAATGATAACGATATTGAAAACGGTAATGATAATGAGTTGAGTCATACTAGATTCTTTTAGAATGTTTAATAATTTTAATTAATTTGTCTTAATATATGATATAATCTAAAATAATATGAAATTAATGTAATGTCATTAAAAAAAAAAGATAATAATAATAATTTACTTACAGTCCTGACAGGTGGATTAGAATGAAGATGCGTGAAAGATTTGAAGGGTTTTTTCATTCAATCTGAAATTATTCACATTTATTATCTTATAAGTATTTGCTTAAGTTATTAAATATTTATTTATTTAATGTTTTACTTATATCAAATATTAAATATTTAAATACTGATTATTTTACTTATTTAAAACATTAAACATTTAAATTTTATTGAACTTATTACAAAAATTAATTATTTTTATATTGTAATTAATTACTGGTTCATATGTATGCAATTATTAACATGAATTAACATAGATTAATATAATGACATGAAATACATCTGCATGATTAAGATAAATTATATAGATATACTACGAAATAACATCTAGTCTATTTCTTAATTTAATTTACTTAGAATTGGTTCTAAACATTCCTAACCAACATTTTCAACATATCAATCGTCGAATTTATAAAAAAAAACAAATTTTTGGGGGAAAAAATGTTTGTAACAAAACATATTAAAACATTACCGAGATCATAATATTCGATCTGAGTTTATGAGCAATATTCAATATTATTACAATAAACCACGTGAACCTCCAAATGACGGCGAACTCAACTTTCCGATTGTTGCACGAACATATTTTATATTAAAATTCTAATTAACAACTACATTAGGAATATATAATTAACAATTCAGGAAGAATATTTTAACAATTACGTCAGGAAAAATATTTTAAACATCTTGCTAAAATATCGTAAACTTTTAAAATATAGTTTACTTTTAATCTTGTTCCAACTCTTAATTAAATTTAATGGACATTACGTTTTCATTAAATCAATTTAACGTCCTAATTATTGATCGCAAAGAAAATTATTTCTTGTTGTTCCTCACAATACTCACCACAACGATTGGCACTCCCGGTTAATTATAAATAATTATTATCGCAGTAATTAATATTATTATTAATACAATAATTATTTCATTATTAATATTATTAACGAAATAATTTATGTAGTACTAAAATATAAGAACCTCGTAATCATAATCTTTGTAAGACTAAGTAATACTATTATTTTATAATTAATTTTGTTGTTGCTAGTTTCACTTCATTATTATTATTATTATTATTATCATCACCACCACCACCACCATCATCATCATCATCCCCATCACCATCATCATTATCATCATCATGTTACATTAGAAGTTAATTCAAGCTGTTATTAAGTCCATTCAGTCCTTCATTCCTTCTTCGAACAGATGGTTCTTCATTCCTCCTCCACTTCCAATCCATCTCTCCATTATTCCGAGGACTTCTGTTAACCATTGTTAAGGGATGCTCCGCGGTGCTGCCCGCCTACCCATCCCTCTGAACGACCCCCTGTTTGCCCACCTCAGATAATCCTCGTCTGCCTCCGTTTTACGAGCGACAGGGAGGCATAAAGCACCGGCATTCAGTTCGGAATGTTTAATTTATGTGGCGCTTCGTTGCGATCATGACGTCACGGAGATGTAAATGCCTTTTAGAGCGAATCATCATTCGTCATTAGCGCGGTCATTAGGTAGTCGAAGCCTCATCATCAACTGCCATCATTATCATCATCGTCGTCCTCGTCATCGTCATCATTATCATCATCTTCGTCCTCGTCATCGTCATCACCATCATCGCTAGCATGGTGATTGCATTTATTACTTCGTTTCAAGAGTTTCTATGCATCGTATCTTAACCCTCATCCGGTTCCTGGGGTTCAAATTGGATCTTATTCGTTTGTTTTTAATATTAATTCAGACATTTCTTTGTGTGCAAAGTTAGTTTGGACAACATAAATTCTATTTATTTTAAATTTATGCATGTTTATAAGTGAAAAAAGTGCAATTTTCGTTTGTTAGAGTAAATGCCTTCGTGGGACAACGAAGACACAAGGCGCCTCTGATGCTATGCGTGGCGCTTTATAAATTAATTTATATTAATAATAATAACAATAATAATGACAATAATAGTGATAATAATAATGATAATGATAATGATAATGATAATAATAATAATAATATAATAATAATAATATAATAATAATAATAATATAATATAATAATAATAATAATAATAATAATAATAATAATATAATAATAATATAATTATAATTATAATTATAATAATTATAATATATAATATAATATATATAATATTACAATATTATATAATAAAAAAAATAATCATTATTATATATAATAATTATGATATATAATATATATATGTAATATTACAATATTATAATCACAATAATAATTATTATTATGTAATAATATAATATAATGCTTTGAGGAATGTCTCGTTTATTCTTGAGCATGGTTCCTTCATAGGTCAAACCCTGAGTTTGCAATTCTTCTGCCAGAGCAACTCTTGCGTGTAGGTTATCTCCCAGCGACCACATTTTAACCAAGTCGATCTCATTGTTTTCACAACACGTACACCCTTATTCTGACCTCTGACATCATTTGGTTGCTTCCCTTGTTTATTGGATAAGACTTGCCAATGTCACAGGACCATCACACCTTTACTCCACTTTGGTAAGTTGACTTGGACTTTCTAAATAAACATCGTCCTTCTAATGGCGCTACCGTTTTTGTCTGCTCCTGGAATAAAGTATTTTCGAAAAGCACCGTTTTTAGAACATAAATTTAGAAATTACAAATTAAATGTAATTAGCTTCAAAATGATGAATTTATTGATATATCTCATCATAAACTATCTTTTATGCATATTGCATTGCACAAATTCTTATGAATATATATCAGCAATAATTTACTTCAACAGTTTTTCTGATGTTTTGCATGATCTCATGTAAAACTGGAGCGTTTAAAAGATAAAGTTTAGAAGATAACTTTAATTTTTAAAATAAGATTACAGTAGCAAATCGCTAAGATTTGGATGAGATTAAGATATCGGATGAGGGTTAAAATGGAAAAAGAAAGACATCGATAATTATAATGTATAATAATTTTAATAAATAATAGTTTTAATAATTAACTGTTAAAATGGAATAATAATAAATTATAATAAATAATAGTTATAGTAAATAATAAATCTATAATATGTTACCTAATCAATAATTACTATTTTCATAAATGGTTTCCGGCTCGCAGTTTGATCGAATGGGTTACGTGCCTGCATGCGGCGGTAATGGCAACAGTCGTAATGTGTCGTGTTCGAAACCCAGCCTGAACTGCCAAAAGCGCCCTTGGGAAGGAGCGCTATATAAATGGTTGCAAGAAGCGCTTCTGACCCTATGCATGTGGCGCTATATAAATGGAGTACAAATATAATTTTTTGTTTCGTATTTTCATATGCTGAAAGATGAACGAACAAGCACCATTCATTGTTTATTGTTGTTGCAATAAATTACAATAGCAATCATTGCAGTCGTAAATGTTTGTCAGGGCAATGAGCTTACATTATCAAACATATTAAGGTTTGATTATTATTATTATTATTATTTAGTTATAAAGATAAACTAATATTATTGCTTTTCAAGCGATTAATGCTTTAATATTTTTAATTTAGGCATCGAAAATCGTTCGGTTTGCTGTTGATGGCAACAACCGTAATTATCGACCAATATCAAAACCCGTAAAATATTTATTATGCAAAAGTATTCATTTATTCCACAATTCAACTCTAACCAATATTTATATCGTCTTCATTGAATATGGTTGTATGTCATGTTTTTAAAATATTCAAATTCATTGCTTAGTTTTAAATTTGAATAATCCGATAAATATTTAAATTTTATTTAATCCGGTAACTTTGAGAGGTCGATGTTCAATTGTCACTTGTTCAGTTGTAACTGATTACGTCAAACTAACGAGGTTTTTCTAAGAATAAATTTCAACATCTTTTCATTTTTATGACACTTTTTCGATACTATTTTTTCTATGCTGTTAATAGCGGATGTGATGATTGTGATGATAGTGCTGTGCTAATGATAGAAACGAAATGATTGCACAACTGACGACCTGTAGACTTCTCAAACTAAAAAAAGAAAACCTTTCCTAATTGATCAGCAAAACAACGACAACAATCAATGCAACGACAACAAACAAGGCATCGACAACAAACAATGCAACGACAACAAACAATACAACGACTATCCATGCCTTACTTAATTCCTTTTGATCTTCTCAAGTCTTCTTAACCTCTTTCCGCATTCCAACAACCCTTCCTTCATTGGGTTTTTGCTCAACACTGACAATCTTTGACGTTCCTACCTGAGGAAGGCTACTAGTTATTGAACGAAGTTAAGAGGTCCAGAATTCAAAATGTCTTAACTGAGGCAATGTTGCGTGATCGCAGTGAAATCGTTTTTACACACTGAAGTCAATAATCAGCATTAACTGAACGATTTCCTTTAAATGTAACAAATTAAGTCGTATTGGACGATTACCTTCAACTAGAACAAAGTTTCAGTTTTTTATTAATATTAATAAAAAAAAGTAATACTAATTAGTAACAAATAGTAATAGTTAATTAGTTAATAACTTTTAACGGTTGAATGGCTTAATTTTGCTCCTCTGAGGTCACTCGGTAGAAAATGATGTTTTTTGAGCGAAGTATAAACACCGTGGAGGTGATATTTCACCTTTCATTGCAAATTGAACGGGAAGAGAAGGTGACTGTTTAAATTCAATCGTCGGATGTGATTTAATTGTCGTGAGTTTAATTGTTAATTTTTTAATTAATTTTTGTTTTAAATTCAATCTTCGGATGTGATTTAATTGTCTTAATTTAAGTTGATTGATATTTTAATTAGTTTTTGTTTTACAATATTATCCAATTTGTTTCCTCATTTAAAAACCATCATGTTTTGACTTCACAATGTCAATTCATTGAATAAACTCGACATGGAGACCTTAGAAAGTAAAACACGATAAAACTAAATAAAAATTTAATTCCACAATTTCTGACTTCTGACTTGCGAGAACAATTCATTTCAAGTCCCTCGTTTGTTTGTCTGCCCCAAGTGGACGAGTTGTTCGAGAAGTTTTGACGGAAGGAAGGATTGTCTGATCGCGGTTTGCAAAGCGCTATAAAGAAGCAGACGACAACAACAAACCGATAATGTTTAATCGAAGTCGCATCTTTTAATGTATTAATTTAAAATAAAATTAATTCAATAATTAAAAAGAAAACCTTCGTCAGAAACATCGTTTGGAGTGTGAGTCCGTATTAAATGTTATCTGCAATTTTTTTCAAAGCGATATTGACAACACTCAACAACACTCAACAACACTCAACAACATTCAATAACATTCAACAACATTCAACAACATTCAACAACATTCAACGACATCCAACGGAGACGTCCAAGATTTATGAAAATACCTGGAATCAGTTTACATTTACATTTACGAGTTACATTTGTTTTTGTTTTTTAAAGGAGATCAATTCAATTTTCAATTCAATTTCCTACTCTCAAATTCTTCCTTAGTCCACCAACGTAAGCTTATTAAATGTAATTATTTATTTCGATGTAACTGTAAAATGGGACACGCTACCTGTAATTGTAATATTTGCTTTTGTATTTATTGAATTCACGAAACAATTGTAAATATTTAAACAAATCATTATTGGCTGCAGCATCAAACTCTAATAGGAATTCAGAAATTGAGACCAGGTTCATTTCAGTTCATTTCAGTTCAGACATTTCAGTTTCAAATCTTATCAATTTCAAGTTTTTCACCCTCAAAAAAGTGAGATTAGAAATTTAAATTTCCTGAGAACCAAAATACGACAACTGTTTTAATGTCTTTTTTTTTTTGTAATCCGGGTATTTATATTTTAAGGTCATCCTTGATCGTGTACTCATGGCGATCATAACGTATTGAAAAAATAACTTGCTCATTAATAAATAACTTATTGAAATAATAATTTGATAATTAATAAATAACTTATTGAAATAATAATTTGATAATTAATAAATAACGTATTGAAATAATAATTTGTTAATTAATAAATAACTTATTGAAAAAACAATTCACTTTAATTCGGATATAAGGATATAACGAAATGTAATATTAAATGTAACACTTTCTTAAAAAATAACTGAGTAATTTAAATAAATCAATTATGGTTGATTAATTTATTGCATCAACAGAAATAAAGAGCTCGTTGAATCAATAAATTAGCATAAATGATGCAGGAGATTATAATAAATTATTAATGAATGCATAACGAAAAAGAGAGATAGTAGGGAGAGTTTAAGTTGAACGGAATTGATGTCAGGTTTCTCAGACAATGTTGATTATTGGGTGAATCATCTGCCCTTTCTATTTTTATCCTTCAACCCACACTTCAACAACACGTGATTACAACAATACAACATCACCACAATACAACTTGAATATAAAATGCTAATAAAATTCGCTCTCAAAATAAAAAAAAAACAGCCACAGGTTTGTGTTGCACATTCAACATCGCCATTAAAAGATTGCCAATAATATCATCACCATCATCATAATCCTAATCACCATAATTATAATCATCATCATCGCCATCGTCTTCATCGTCATCATCACCATTAACGTCATCGTCGTGGTATTATCCTCGTCGTCACATATATTAAATATTAACAAAGCCATTATTACCAACTTCATCATCGTCATCGGTATCATGACACCTTATTCCTGGTAATGATGTTCAAAGACCACCTTTGTTTACCCTGCAAAGTGCCACCCACCAGGATCAGAGTAGTGAGCGAACATTGTCTTCTCATTGGCAGAACAATTTCATTTAATCGGCCAAGTTATTATTTTTAATTAACTGAACGGCTTAGTTTATTATTATTATTATTATTATTATTATTATTATTATAAGTATTATTATTAGTATTATTATTATTAATATTATTATTAGGAGTAGTAGTAGTAGCAGTAGTAGTAATAGGAGCATTTTTATTGACTCTTAAAAAGTATTTATCATTAAAAAGTTTACTTTGGGATTTCTCGAGCACTTGCGATTAAGTCTGACGGCGAGCCAGAAATAATCATGGACGTTTTTTAACGAGTTTTAATTGTTTAATTTTTTTTTAAACCCTCGAAATTGAAAGAAGATGTTTTTGTTTGAGAATGTGAAAGGTGATTCAGCTGTTGTTGGTCTTGTCGACTTCTTGTGAGGCATCATCTATTCTTAGGTTTAGTTTTGCCTGAATTGTTTTTTGTTTTTATTTATTTTTAGACTTCGTGACAAAACATGACAAAACATTTTCGCAGACAATATTCGTGAAAAAGTGTTTTGTCCGAAATAATATTTTATTAGTTACGAATTTGTTGCGTTTTATGAGTTTGTTGCAAATTTTATCAAGTCCAAACTCATTATGGGCGATGATAAACCTTCAAGCATGTTGAATAAACAATATAAAATGGAATTTAAAATGTTTTCGAATTTATTTTGAAAATATGTAAAATATTTAAAATTAATTCGTTTAACAACATGAAATGAATGCAGCATTATGACATATTTAAAATTCAAGTTAAGAAATGTGTTAACATATTAGATGTGTCTTATTGATAAAATTTGATTTGGGAAATATATTTTTTGAAAACCAATTAATTAACTTAAACATATAATTATTTTAATAAATATATTTATTAAATAAATAATAACACGAAATAATAAACTTTTGTAAATAAATCACAGTGGATAGATGAATTTTTTGACATCAAAATCAATATCATGCAAAGAATCTTCAGATTGTTGCAGAGTGGTAAGAGAGATGGATGATATGCTGGAGAGGCTTAGTTAATAATAATAATAATAATAATAATAATAATAATAATAATAATAATAATATAATAATAATAATAATAAATAATAATAATAATAATAATATAATAATATAATAATAATAATAATAATAATAATAATAATAATAATAATAATAATAATAATAATAATAATAATAATAATAATATAATAATAATAATAATAATAATATAATAATATAATAATAATAATAATAATAATAATAATAATAATAACAATAATAATAATAATAATAATAAATAATAATAATAATAATAATAATAATAATAATAATAATAATAATAATATAATAATAATAATAATAATAATAATAATAATAATAATAATAATAATAATAATAATAATAATAATAATAATAATAATAATAATAATAATAATATAATAATAATAATAATAATAATAATAATAATAATAATAATAATAATAATATAATAATAATAATAATAATAATAATAATATAATAATAATAATAATAATAATAACAATAATAATAATAATAATAATAATAATAATAATAATAATAATAATATAATAATAATAATAATAATAATAATACTAATAATAATAATAATAATAACAATATTTATTATTTTTATAATTAAAATGAAAATATTTTTATTAATTAATATGTAAAAATATTATTATTCATATTTTTTATATTAGTATTACTTCAATAACATATAAAAACTACTTACTTCACACCGAAATATGTCAATAGTAATTATAATTAAATAATTAAAGACTGAAATTGCTCCAGACGTCATTCAAAACTTCGAAATTGTTTGAAATCTTTTGTGAAACCTTAACCGGTATCGTTTACTTTTTTTAAACTGAAATTGGGAAATTCCAAACAGGTTGAGTAATGAAAATGTAATTAGGATTCTTTGCGGATGCGTTATGGTATTATAGATGCGTTAAGGTTGTGTTGTGGATGTGCTATAGTTTTGTTCAGGTTTTTTGGATGTGAAGATGGTATGGAAATGCAGGAATCTCATGCCGGATGTCAGGCAATTTTCATTTTACAAAAAAAAATTTTTTTTAATAAAAATAACTTTTGCTCACTTTTAATTACAAGAAGCACAGAAAATAAAACAATAAAAATAAAGCAATTCTCTATTCAAGATCGAAATTATTTAGAAATTGAAATAAAAATGTACAATTTTTAAGAATTTCATCTAAACACATTAAATGCTTCCTTTCAAAATTAATTTCCCTCCTAGCACAACACCCAGGATGTTCCGAGAATTTATACGGAAGTCAACTTTTAAACATGAACACGTGATCTGCCACGTCAACTTGAAGTTTTACAAGTTGACTTCCGAATTTCATTCTTCTACATTCAAGGTCGTCACACTTCAGAGACTCTTATCTCCGAGCGTTTTCACTGGATTCGTGTCCTTGGACACCATGCCCTTCAAAACATGCAACATGGGGGCCTCTTGCTCGACAACTTTAAAATCTACATTTCAACTTAGCGATATCATTATTGCCGTGACCGCTGCCACCATCGTCATCATCGCCACAACTATCATCATCATCATCATTAATGCTCATAGACTCAATAACACAATCCTCAAGGAAGGTTTAAGTCTCAACTAGCAACAGTTCATTAATGGCAACATTCTAAAAATTCGAACAAATTGCGTCTGCCTTGAAGCAGGAGATTTGAGAAGTTTATGGCGGGAATTAAAATCGGCAGTCGAGAGCGATGTTCAATCGATAATGGGAAAGTTTTAGTCGTGATTTGAAGCCATCACTATAACCACGACTATCGTCTCCATTTAAGGATTGAAAGTTCTCGGAATTAAATTCGAAATAACTTTTAAATTTTGTTTAATTGCACGTTCAACAACTTTAATGGCCTTCTTGAGAGCTTTTACAATTTTCGAGTTCTTAACGCCTTTGCTTCTCATTTTATTGTCATCAATTTTCCCGTCGAATTAGAGCAATTTATTTCGTTTCTTCCAGGAATAAAATCGAATTCCTGAGATAACAGATCCAAAAACAAAGCCAAGAAAATGAAAACTGATTCCTGCCGTTTAGCGCGCCATTAGAAAAGACAAGAGGATATAATTCCTCGTTTAGCAACTTCAGTGGCCAACAGAAACAACAACAACAAAACTAGCCACAATGGCAGCAACAGCAGCAACGGCGATGAATTCTTCTCTGAACTTCACGATGCTGGAAAATGTTTCATCGATGCCCGAAGCGAGGAACTACTGCGCCAGTAACATGATGGATCTCAATGATATTCTGCTACACCTGAGACCCAGCATCACTCCTGTTGATCGATACTTCTCCTTCTTTTGGTTCACAATCGGATTTCCAGGCAATTTGATCTCCTTCCTCGTCTGGATCCGCAGAAAGATGAGGCCCTCCTCTGGATGTTATTTGGCAGCCCTGGCGTTCAATGATTTCCTCTTCTTGCTCTTCTACGTCTTTGCCGACCTGAACAACGCCTGGGAGAAGCGCATTCTCAACTTTCCTGGACTCTGCGAAATGATTCCAGTATTTTTCCTCACGACTCAACACCTCAGTCCCTTCTTCGTCTTGGCGTTCACCGTCGAGCGTTACATTTCCATCTGCCATCCGTACAATCGAGACAAGTACTGCACCACTAAAAAGGCCGTCATAGCCATCTCTTGCTTCATCGTCTTTACTCTCTTGGTTCAGTCGTGCCAGGCCTACTTCTGGCAGTACAACGAGGAGTTTGGCTGCACCATTCCCGAACATGTACTCAAGTCGAAATTCTGGGAGGCGTTCAATTGGATCACAGAGATCCAGGCGTTCGTGGTCGTCCCGACTTTGATTACTATCATCAACGTCCGCGTCATAGTCGAGATAAAGAGGGTCAATAAGAGGACTGTTCTTTACACTGCCAGAAATCCTTCGAGCGGAACGAACGGCGTCTCCAAGAACATCTTCCAGGCAGGTTCATCCTCCTCGAGTCAGTCTGCCACGACAGTGATGCTGCTCCTTGTCTCTTTCTTTTACATCATTTCCACTCTTCCAGTTGCCATATGCTACGCTGCCATCCCACAGCTCTACTCGTGCCTGACTTTCGATGAAATCAAAGAGGATCCCGAGTGGCAGTCCCTTCTCAATTACTGGAACGTTCGCATAGTTCTTCAGGAACTCGGCATGTCCCACTATGCCTGCAACATCCTCATTTATCTTCTCACTGGAAGTCAGTTTCGTGCTGAGGTCAAGAAACTCCTGATCAAATGTTTCTGCGGAGAGAACTTTGAGCGCTGCGTGAACAAGAAGAGCGGCAAAATCATGGGCTACAGCATTAGGAACAAGTCCTCTCATCCGTACGATTCCTTCTGCACCGCATCGAACTCGAGACTGAACCAGCACGCCATCTATCGACCATCTTACAGCGGGGCAGAGAGCGCGGAACCTGTTTCAAATGTTGTGGAACTGAACCCTCTCAAGGACAGCCACAGCAAGTTGGGCAATGAGCTTACTGTCACCTGAGGAAAATGCCTGAGTAGAATCGTCGCTTATGGCAACCACACTCCTGTGTTCTTCGCTTTTCTGAAATTTCAAGATTTCTCTTGAACTTGAACTTGTTTGAAAAACCTCAGCCATCTCTCTTTATCAATCTCTCCTTATTTTTATTGCACAGGTATGCAGCTGCCTATAACCTTTATAGGCTGCATCACTTGGACATGCGATGTGATTGGATATGTGAGACGTACAAATCATTAGTGTAATAAAAACTTACCATGCATTCAAATTGACATTCAAAAGCTGTGGAAATTTTGTGAAGATTGTCGTGTTTTAAGTTGTTTTGTAAATTTTTCAACCAGTTGTACAGTTAGCATTGTGGAGTGTTTAGAGAAATAAAAGTGAAACTTCTGCAGGCTAGAATTTGGTTTGTAATAAAAACAGCAGCAGCAGTTAGTATTTAGTTGCGGTGGTTAAGTAATCCGAGTTGTAAATATTCTGAATATCGATAAACGCGGACAAATCCTTCAATATAAATTGAAGAATCCAACTCGAATTGAAGACAACTGACTTCATTTAATCAAAAAGTCCAACAAACAAGAAACTTTATAAAATAAGCCGAGGAGACGTCGTATCCTTTTCTCTCTTTCGGATTGGAAGCTTCGTGTGCAGGAAATGCATAGAATAAACGAACATGTTGATATCAGCAAAAATAGTTCACAGTGCTTCTCAAAATACGACACGAATAACCACACGAGTAACCACAAGAGTTCGTAAGAGAAAACAAGAAAATCTTTGACGAAAGAAGAAAAGGAAACACTTTGGAAATTCTGAACAGGGCAGCAGGAGAGATGGAAATTATCAAATGACGGTGCAATAGCAGTCATTCACCTCTTCCACTGCTGGAAGAATTGGAAGCTGGTCGCTAGATGGCTCGTTATATTCTCCATCAAGATAGACTCTGGCGAGTGAAAATTAACTAATATAATAATAATTTTTTAACTCTTGAAATAATTTAATTTTAAACTTTCCTTTTATTTAAAATCGAGCAGATACAATTTGCCGGCACAAACGTACAATCGAAATGAAGGATGAAATGCTGACCTGATCATTTGAACCATTTTGACGTTGATCTCTTTGGCAGCGTTGGGACACAGTGAAGTTGTTTCACCGCAGTCCTGACCGTTCCATGCCAGTTTGACGGGGTGGTACAAGGTCTCTATGTTGAGTACTTTGCGATCTGCAAGACCAGCACTTTGAAAAATGGTATAAGTTTTGTTTTTAGAAAAGGTTCTAAAACGAGCCAAGAAGGTTTTATAATAAAACTAAAAATAAAATTTAACAACTTATTGATTTGTTAGCTTTAATGTTTAAGTTGAATCATTTTGGGTTAAATTAAAAGCAGAGGCAAAGCGAGGGGTTTCGATTCCAGCGGCAAAAGTTAATAATTTGGTGCACCCACTCCCAAAACATTGGACTAAACTGTAGCCGACGAATCATGATCTGAATGCTCTGCAAGAAGCTGGCTGAAGCTAAGCCATAAACATTTGTGAATACCAATAAGAATCCTAGCTTATATTTTGTTTAAAAACTTAAACTGGTCATGAATCATGCATAAAAATTTCATAATATATTTTATTTCATATCCAATTGTGGCGAACTCATTGTTCCTCCCCAGCTAAATATAAATTCTATCCGATGACGTTCCATTGCACGTTTTCATCGATCATGTTGTTATGAATGAGATTTCATTTATTCGGAAATTGCGAGAAATATTTCCAGACAATAACTGGCATTTCACTTATTTTGGTCCACATTTCATTTGCGAAAAATTCATTTGTAACTTCAAATAAATCATTAAAAATAGTCATTATTGTTAATCCGTTAAATTCACAAAGAGTAATAATAATTAATAATAATATCAATAAATATTGAGAGAAAAAACTAATAAATGTTTGACAAAACATGCTCAGATCTCATTTGAAATGAACCACGAATATTTGACATGAAATTAAAACAGTGGATGGATATTTTTAGTCTTTAAATAAATTATTTTGAATAAATCATTTTGGACAAATGTAAAATAATTTATAAATTAATTTTTAATTTTTTAATAAAAGCAAGTTTTACAAATAATTTATTAATTGGTATTCTCAGTGCCTAAAAAAATAAATATTAAAAATAATAAATTAAAAACCTACAAATAAGTGCTTAAAAAATAAATATAAATGCAAACTCACCAATGCACTGGAGCCACGCCTTGGATCTCAGCCAAACAGAGGAGAACTTTTCATATTCGGGAGAACCTGTGCACATCCCTATCTTGACAGCAGACGGCACGAAGGTTTTATAGGAAAGACCGCAAGGAGTTTTGTAGCGTGGGGTTTCGTTCCCCCTCTGCGCGGATTTTCCATCGACGTCTCCTCCGACTTCTCCGTTTCTTTCCAGGTCGCACTTTTTTGAACCTTCCACCTCTACGGCGTAGGTCATGGACTTTGGGGGGCTGGGGTTTGGCGGGCTGATATAGCTGATTCTTATGAAGCGGACTCGACAATGTCTATGAAAGTTGTGCATAAAGTTTCTTCCCGTTCTCACCTTTTCTAAGAAATTATTTTATCGACGTGATTCAATTAAAGAGGTTGGTTTACAAAACAATTATACTTTTTGGATGTTCTGAAAATATCTTAGATTCTAATGTATCTTACTCAGGGCCACCGTGATAGGAGGTAATGGGCCAGTGCACCCACCCGGGTTGTAAAATACAGTTCAACAACCTTTTTTCCTTTGCCATACCAAATTGACATAAGTCGTGTTTTGTTTTAGAGAGCTAAAATGTCGGCAGCCCTGATCTTAGCAGAAATGTTACTGAAGCACAGAACGAGCACCTGGATTGTGCTTGAAAATCGTTTCCAAAGTTTGAATGTTCACGATTCTGATGTTCCTCGCTTCCCGAACCCAAGACGATGCCTTCAAGATACTGTCCACAAGTGGTCTATATCTGAAAGAAATTAATATTTAAATTAATAAAATAAAAATAATAATTAACTATAATTGAAATTGTTTTTGGTGTTAAGTAATTAATTACTGGATGACTGGTTTTAAACAGGAATTTATTGAAGCATGAGATAATAAATAATTGTCGAGTCTAAGCATTTTCTTACTTGGGGTGAACAGAGCATGCGCAGTTGCAGTGTGATTTACTAACGTAGTCTGGTAGAAAATCCTGGGCGCCTAAAATGTTTGAATTTATTTTTATGCAGCTTTAAATTTCTTTTAAAGCTCGATTATTCCTTAAAATGTTTTCTAAAACAGCCAAAAAAAAAATCTAAAACAAAAAAAAAAGTCTTCTGCTCAGTTTCGGGCCTGGATATCCCGGCAGATTGATGGCTCAGTTGCACAGCAGAGGATCGCAAATCTATCGTTTAAAATAGAAATGAAGCCTCCTCACGCAAAGATGCTGTCCTTACAAACCAATCAATTCGACTTGAGAATCTCCGTATATGAAGTAGATCCTGGTGATGTACATGACATGGTGTCTTCTGACCGGCTCGACGGATTGGAAGGTCAGATCGGGGTCAACTTCTGGCGCCTTCCAGATCCTCGATGGAAGCTTCAGAGGCAGTGATTCAATGGTCAGGATTCTGCCTGTGAGCAGGGAAGTTATGGAAATATAAACAACAGAAGATAATAATAATTATTAATTATTCAAGTTGTTGCATAAGAGGACTTAAGTTTAATTTGAATAAATCAATCAACCACCACAATCATCATCATCATCATTCACGAGTTCAACTTTTGTTTTTGTTAAATTACATGTAAAATGCGATTTGCATCATCAGTTTAGAAAATATTTGATCCCGAAGAATCTTTTAGTGGTTTCTGAAGGAAAACGTTAAACATGACAATCAGTTACTTTTACAATTTTCAAGTATTTATTTGCATTTTTGTTTCTCATACGATGCCTGACATTTGCATACTTTTACATAATACCGGTCAATACATACATCCAACAATCCGTATATCCAACCATCTATTCGTCCATTTATCCATTCATCTATCCTTTCGTCCCATCCATCCTTTCGTCCCATCCATCCATTTATCCATACACCCAAGCAACCATCCATCCATCCATCCATCCATCCACTCCTCCACAAATTCATAATAAGTAATGCCAATGAGTAGTTGCTCACTGTTTGTGCGTCAACTACAAAAGCGACCAACCTTCGAGATGCCTGTGCATGATGTAGTTGTTGATGGCAGCGTAAGTCTCGGGTAGTTCCTCGTATCGTGGTTTCGTGGCGGAGGTGTCGTGGCATTTTGGGACGACGTTGAGGAATCCAATGGTCAGTGGCTGGGTTGGAGAACTCGGCGGGCGACTCACTCTCCTGTATATGCACCACATTCTGCAGGGGAGATGGTTTGAATTTAGAATCCAACCGTTGTGAGCATCATTTCAAAAATGCAAAACAAAATATAAAAGACGCTTAAAATGCAATGAGTAGTGTAGCCTTGACTGAACTATGAGGTTGCTGAGAAAATAAGTAATTAACGAACGAATTAATTGCTAAAATATTGAAATTAATTAATTAATAAACAAACGAGACTTGACGTCAATCGTGACCTAAGGCCCCTGACGAAGAGAGCGTGTTGGGAATCACAGGCCATGTTGATCATCGTCGAGTCAGAACTGAGGTCGTCCAAATGTTCAATTTTCCTCTCTATGGTTTCACACTTGAGAATGTCCACTTCGCTGTTCTCTTTCAACCAGGCATTCACTCTCGGCACCAGGGTTCTGAAATTGCGGTTGAGAAATTATGAATTACTCGAGGACGACAAAGATTTTCAATTGATCAATCGATCACCAAGCTTTCGAGCTTAATGTTCCTGCCGACGGCCATTTCAACGTTTGCCATTTGGAGTCTGTTTGCAGAGAGGTGTGTTTTGTGCGTCCCTGTGCGTGCCTGGAGTCGGCACATCCAGCACTTATGCAACAATCTTCATGCCTTGTTTACTAGGCAAACAATTCCCTCAAATTCTTTCGAAATTAAATCGACATTTAGAAACTGCATTCGAAATACTGGTCAGACGATCTTTTGTTTGATTTTTAAAAGAAAGATTCGACTTTCTAGTTTCTGTTTAGATAAGCACTGATAATTTAGCTCATGGATGAATAAAATAAATAATTATTCCGCGATTATAATCCGTTTTGTTTTTAATAATATCATGCCTTACGAGATGAGAAGGAGGCAAAGAAATGGAACGTATTTACTCAGTGCAAACATGCTACGGAAATGAAATACGTTCGCAAATGTCACGTGACATCTTCAAAACTGCCCTCTACCCATTCCAAACCAAACATTCCGGAACTCACTCGAAAGAGTGGAAGACGAGGAATCGAACGTCCTCCTCGTCTGGGTTGCTGCACTCTGGCCAGAAGTCCTCGATGAAGATTCGCTCGTTCTTCCTGCCGCGAGACGATGGAGAACTCTGAGGATGGGACTTGTAGAACGAAGGAGTACGTGGTGGCATCAGTTCAATGGACGTTTCACCGGTGCTCAACTTCCACTCGTACTGCTTCTGCTGCATCGTCCGTCGACGAAGCGTCGAAGCGACAATAGCGGCCATGACGACAGATGCAGGGAGACGTTTTTTGTCGCCAATGATTGGAACCGATTGATTTTAACGATGCGGATTTGTAGGGGCGTTTTGGAGACGCAGACTTGATAGTGGAAAGATCCAGGTCATCTTAAGTCCTTGTGAAACATTCTTAAATTCTGAATTGCCCTTAAAAAAAATTTAATTAAATTTTATTTTACCATTTACAATTGGAGTGCATGTAAAAAGTTCAATAAAAATGGAACTTTATGATGATTTATGTGTTTTAGCAGCCCGAAAATTGCTTAATGATTCTCGTTATAAGCGGTGCTCGTAGATAATTATCAATTATTAATGGATGTCCGATTTTGTTTTAAACATCGACGAAACAAAGCAAACTCGAACATCACTAAATCAATTAAAAGTAAGCAAATTGAATAACAACAAGACTTAAATATTCCTGAGAGCAGAAAGAGGTAATTATAAAAACACAGCAGGAACAAACTACTTCCACTCGGCAAGCCAAAAAATTGGAAAGAAACATTTTTTATAATCTGGTCCTCAGGCACTCTGCTTGCCAGATGCGTCCATGACGGATCAGATGGGAGCAGACGATTTCTCTTGCGGCGCCAAAGCCCGGTGAATCATAATCACTCGTCACTGACAGGTCGACAAGAATTATCGGTTGCCTAATTTGCCTCCGTTGTGCACGTAAATGGATACTAAAAGGTATTTCCCGCATCTCTAAAAGGCCGAGAAATATTCCAACAATGCCTTTGGCATTTTCGTATGATGTGACTAGAAATATGAAATTAAAAAAAAATATGCAATTGATAAATTCACAGAAAACGATTACAAAATTTAATTAAGTAAACTTTTGTTAAATTAATTCGTCTTCTTCGTAACTGAAAATTATTGGTAATTATCGGCCGCTAGAGAGAAAAACATACTCAATGTGAAACAAAATTCAAAAACGGGAGAAATGAGTGTTGAGTAATGAGTGCTGGCTGATGCAACTTGAAAATGAAATTATCACATCATATTAACTTGAAAATGAAAATATTACATCATATTAACTTGAAAATGAAAGTGAAAACATCGTATCGCTCAGGAGATGAGTTAAGTTATTAATATTTTGGCTGAAAAGTGCTTTATAATGAACTGAGTGTTCTCCTAATGTATGCTTCCCAGAGGACTCGGAGGCAGCATCCGATGCCCCCCGAGATTCAACCGCCCTCGGGAATGGACATACAAAGTGGTGTCCCTGATCCTATCGCGCCAGAATCTGCTAGTCACGGACACCAGCAATGACGTTGGCTGTTGACGTCACCAGTCATCGTCGTCGCCATCGCCATCATCGTCATCACCGCCAGCATCAACAACAACGACAACGACGTCATAATTATTGACAACCCCCAATAAAGGCCGTCACTCATTATCGACAACGGTTCAATAAGCACGAACACCATCATTATCATTATCATCATCATCATCGTCGTCGCTGTCGTCATCTGAGCTGAGCAGTATCTTGCGACGATTGACCTCCAGTGCGTATGGCTGCAAATATTTCCTGGTCATCCACCACCTCACAATTACCTTCGTCGTAGTGACCACCACAAAGCTGGCCTGGCGTACGCTTGAGATGCAGAAAAACCTGAGGAGGCGAGCAACAGGTGTAGGTGGAGCTTGCTACTGACACAACTCGACTGTACGTACCTTTTGTGTGTCGCTTCTTTGTCGTGAGAAACTGGCTGCTCCGAATATTCTAGCTGGTGATAGCGATGACGACGACGACGACGACGATGACGGTGACAATGATTTTGAAAGCGAACCAGAAGGTTTTCCTGGAGCTGTCCGTCCTGATCCTTGTAAGGTTTTGTACGAAAGAGTATCGCACGTTGTGCACTCTTCTCGTGCTCAGAGATCTGACGATACGCTCTTATCAAAGTGAATCAAAGGAATTCATTTTCATTGTCATAGAGTGACGTGTGTTAAGATGATTTTTGCACACAAAACACAAGGTGTCTGCACACCGACAGAAATTTAAAAAAAAAACCTTAAAAAAAGCCTTCCAATGAAATAGCAGAAATGAAGAATTATGAGATTTAACCGGGTTTTTCTTGTCATAAAAATTTCATAATAAATCAGAATTACATCTCCATTTAATATTACATACATTACCTTATTACATTTTAAAAAAGTTAATTACTTTATTTAGTTTTTAGTTCACAAATATTACCTGAGACTATAAGGAGTCTTCTTGATGATTTAAAACAAAATATGATTAATAACATTAACTAAATTATTAATGTTAATGCAATTAATAATATTAATTCAATTGAAATTATTATTTAAGTTATTCAAGAAATTATCGTCCTTCGAGAGAGAATCACTGAAAAATCACATTTGACTCGAAAGCGAACATCGAATCGAAATGAGGAACTCGTGCTGTTCCTGATCTCCTTTTTGATTCCAGGAATGAATTTCAAGAACCTCGTCAAGAGCACCGTGAGCCTTTTAAACGCAGTTTCGACGTGTATTTCCGACCTCAAGCAGATACTATGAACGCGGAAGCATTTTTCGAGTGAAAGAATAAAGATCTTGTTTATTTATTTTATTTTTTAAACATTTCGACATTTTCGGTTCGCAAAAATTGTTATTTAACTTTAACTTTATCCTCGTTGACAATTTTTTTAACGTATTAATGAAGTTAAGCAATGTCGACGTAGATCTCAATGAGCAATTTACTTGATTACAATAATTACTCTTCGGGGAATGCGGGATGTTGTGGAGATGGAAGCTCATGGAAAGGACAGGCTTCTTTATGGAAAGTGCTGTTTTATGTTCTTTTATTGAATTATTCCTCATTTACGCAAGTCCGATATTTCATTCGCCTCCGGCTTTTCCAGGGTTGAATGCAGTGGAATTGTAATTTAATTGTAATTGTCCTGATTGCAGTGGAATTGTAATTTAATTGTAATTGTCCTGATTGCAGTGGAATTGTAATTTAATTGTAATTGTCCTGATTGCAGTGGAATTGTAATTTAATTGTAATTGTCCTGATTGCAGTGGAATTGTCATTTAATTGTAATTGTACCGATAACAGTGGAAAGAGTGTCGATTCGAAACATGGCTTAAAAGGGTGAATTAGTTCCAACTTCAAATATTTATAAATTTTTAAAATTAATCGTTTTTTAGTTCAGCTAGAATGATAAGAGTTTCGAAGATTGGCTTTTGAATTGGAGACATTTAATTCCAGATGCCCACAAAAGGTCGCTAAAATTAACCAAAGTGACACATTTCGTCAATTTAATCAGAAAGAAAATGCATAAGTTGCAAAAGAGGCGGTTTGCAAAGTAACAAAATATCGTCACATTTTTCTGATTGCGTCACAGTTTAAATTTAAAAACAACAAACCTTTGATTTTAAATGGTTTTTTTTCTGTAAAATGTTGCCTCCAGTGTCCTCTTAAAGTATTAATATTAATTAGTATTAATAAATTAATTAATAAATTATTATTAAGTATTTAAATTGTTGGTTTTCATTGCGATTAAGATTCGCCTTTCTCATAAATACAAATTCAAAAACTCAAAATGAGCTTTACTTCCAACAAAATGTTTTAGTTTGGACATTCGTCATGCATCGATCGGTCAATGCCTTAATGCATTAATGAATTCTTTGCACTGTGTAACGTCAGGCAAATAATGTTGCTGTCAATACCTTTAAAGCATTACCAACAATGCCGCAAATTTTATAGATTTCTTTTGTCAGACGTTATCTATTATTATTTACTATTATCTATTATTATTTATTATTATCTACTATTATTTATTATTATCTACTATTATCTAGTATCATTTATTATTATCCATTATTATCTATTATTAACTCTTATTATCTATTATTGTCTATTATTATCCATTACTATCTATCATTGTCTATATTAACGTTCGATATAAAAAAGTAAAAATAACGAGTTTCAAGAAAAACCTTTGAAAGCGGATAAATATCCAATTATAAATCATTTATTCACATAACGAGTCAACTGAAGTTAAAATATAATTATAATTGTAATCATTTAGAAATGTTGAAATACATTTCTTAATTGAGCCTCAGAAGAAAAACTTCACCTTCGCAAAGACATTGAACATCCCCGATAACAAATTAAGGATAATTATATTATTCAACGAGGTAATTACTTTGGCGTACAAGTTTAGCTCAGAGGTTAGCCTACCTGCGAACGACGGTAAAAACAACGGTCGTTACGTGTCGTGTTTGCGACCCAGCTTGCACCGCCACAAAGCGCCCCTTGGACGCGGCGCTATATAAATGGTTGAGCGTCCCTGACGCCTACGTTGATGGCGCTATACAAATAAACTTTTCAAACTTATCATTATCAAATGAATTAATTAATTGATAATGCCTCGAGGAAAGTGGAATCATTATTATATAATATTGCGTTGATGACAAAAATTTATCAAACTCAAATTCTCTGAACTTCCCAGCAAAAGATTCTGCAAAGAATCCTTACCTGCTGCCTTCCTAGACTTCAATCACATACTTTCTCGCAAATTGTTTTTTTTTTTATTTTGCTTTTCCGTGACATGATCAGCCATTTGAGCCGCAACTTGGTCACGACATCATAACATTCAAAAACACTCGAAATGGTTAGACGATTAACTATTGACTGACAGATTTATGTCTCATTCGGCAATTGGTCCAATGGTCAGTCAAACAGCCTGCACCACCAGGGAATGGTACCTACACCCCACCCAACAGTTAAGATACAAACTGCAATCGATAAAAGGAAATCTTTTTACTTCGTTCGCTAATACTTATTTAAGTCAAAACGCATTGCTTAGGAAGTTAATAAATCATTGCTAATATTGTTCTCAAAATAAATAAGCAAATAATGTCAAGAGACAACATCGTGCGCCCTGTCGAGACTTCCCTCTCATCTTCGAACCCTGCCGCCGAATCATCATCCTAATCAATGGCAAAGCAATGGATGTTAACTAACAAGAGAAACAAGAGATGTTCCCCCATAACACCATTTTATTGTCAAAAACGTTAACATTAATTTAATGATGTCAGCATATGACAAAATATAAATTAGTAATAATTACACATCATTAACTCACAACTAATTAACAGAGCTTTCTCAACAAAATGTCCCAGCAACTCAACATATTCATTTCATCATGGATGCACCTTAAACCAATCTTAAAGCCAACAGTCGTTCTATGAAAATATTCATAACACACACACAATGGAAATATCCTTGTTACTTCTATACAGATGTATTTTTTTTTGTCATTTCTTAACAACAAATCATTTAGACAAATTGTATGCTTACAAGAAATTGAAAATGGAATAAGTTACTTAGAAGCAATGTAGTCGTGAAATAATTAAAATAACCAAACATATTTATTAATGACACATTAAATAATGACATATTAATAAACATATTTATGTAATAACCAAACCAGTTTACAGACTTGATGATCACATGCTATTTAAACACGTAGAGCCTGAATTCCTCACAAAAATGCTGTGACCCATCGAATGCATTCAGTCATCCACAGGTCCGTAAATGCTCCAATGGTGTTGATCCAGTTGCTGAAGCCTCCTCGTTTTCTTCGACAGACACACGAGCCACAAGAAGCCGATCACGCAGCAAATGGCCGACTCGATGTAATAACCGTCCAATAAGACGCAAGTCTGGGTGCATTTCTGCGGGGATGAATTTAAAACAAAGAAAAAGTGAAAATTAAACTCTCGTAAACGATAATAATCACCGCCATCACTATTTCTTACGTAAAATATTTTACATTTTCAAAGTAAAGTCTCGATAAAAAACTTTCACATCTGTCAAAGAAACTGAAACATACCTTAAAAGATGAGGGATAACAGACACCATCCTCCCCTAGGCAACCACTCATGGACAGGTAATCGACAAACCACAACGACATCGTCTGAGGCCAATTACCACCCAGGTTGGCAATAGTGTTGAGGAGGGTCATGTAAGTACCACCGATGGCGGGGTCGCTGATGCTCGCAAAGAAAGCCATCATCGGTACGTACATGCAGTAAACTGCAATCTGTTAAAACGAAGGAACAAAGTAAAATCAATTACTTTTTAAAAACAAAGTCATTAATGACATAAGAAATGTTAATCTCAGAAATAAAAAAACATCAAATCATTCTTTCAAATGAAATGGTAAGAAATTTGATTACAAAGTAGATCACCTGATGGAAGGCAAATGCCACTATCATGACAGCATAAAAGTACGTGGGGAATGAAATGTTGCCCTCGCTGTCCACTATCTTCGTGTGTGGAGCCCACCAAACAATGAGGGCATACAGGACACCAAGGAGGAGTCTTAAGTTGTAATTAATTAAATTAATTTAGTAAAACCACGCACTTAAGTCATCATCATCATCATCAGCGCCATCGTCATTACAAACCACTACCTGAAAGGCATAGCAGTGAGAATAAGATTGAGGGGCCTTCGAGATGGTGTCCACCTTGCAATGAGGATCGGAACGACGATGTTTACAGGAATCATGGGAATGGCCATCAGTGCCATGTGCTCCTTTGGCATGCCAACCTCGATCAGCTTCAAAGAGGTCACTGTGTCTGCAGCCGCAAAGCCCATCTTCAAGAAAAATGAAAAGAAAACTATTTTTAAATAATGATAAAATAAATAAATTAATTAAAAAGAAGAACAATCTCAAAATATTAAGCTTCTTACTTTTCTAATGCAACCGTTGTTATTGTAATACTGCTATTCTAATACAATTCCAAACCTTGATTGTGAGCAAGATGAATATGAGAGAGTAGACGGCAGGCATCCTTACAACGTCGAACAACACCAGGTACATCTGCTTGATGCTGAGGCGATCCTGAGTTGCTATTTCGTTCACCTCGGTCTTAAACAGCATGACTAACGTGGTCGTGATGAAGAAGACAATGCTCCAAAAGTAGAGGAACCCTAAACATTCAATAAGAATAACTGAAAGTTGAGTTTGAATTCTAAAAGTTCAATTAACATTCGAGCTTTGCTGCTAATGGCACGATTATGAAACAGATTTCTCAGCTTTCTTGCCTTAACAGGAGCTTTATTGTTGTGTAAATTTAGTAAGATGAGTTGATAAATCAAAAGCTAACCTGAAAAGGTGATGATGCCACCTTGTTGTGGCTCGGACCTCAGGTAACTGTTAGCAAACTCTTCTGACTCGAGGGTCAAAAAGACGAGGTTCCCCATGAGGTATCCGATGGTCTGACCAATCGTGTTGCAGGTAGACACCCAGGCAACATTCTCTCTGTAATTAATTTGAAACAATTACACAATTATTAAATATATATATAATAATAATATAATATGTAAAATAATATTACATAAATGATAATATTATTAACTAATTACACTGACTGGGTACCAAGCTGAAATGAAAATGGAGACTCATGAAGTAAGACAAAAGTGACTGTACAAACCAAAAACTTTTTTGAAATTGTCTGATAAGTGATGAATAATTAATTAAACTTCTCAATTCCATGTCCTTAAACTCACTTTCTCAGCATGGTGAGCGCCCATCCGTCAACAGCGATGTCTTGGGTTGCAGCGAGAAAGCAGAGCAAAAAGAAGATGGCCGTCAAGAACATGATGCTGATCTGGCCCGAACTGCCCGTCCCGAGCATCTGATCGACGCAGGTCGACAAGTACAACATGAAGAGAGCGATGAGGTACTGCGTGGGAATCAGCCAAGACTTCCTCCGACCGATTCTCTCGGAATAAACGGAATCCACGATCGGAGCCCAAAGCAGCTTCATGCTGAATGGCCAATTTATGAAGCTAAAAATTGCTTGGTCTGAATAGCTCACCTGAAATGTAGCAAAAGAAGATGAATGTTCTTTGATGTTTTACTCAATATTTCCATAATCCTAGAAAAATCTCACTTTTCTGGCTTGAAGTAAGTATGGAATGCTTGATCCTATGCCTAGCGGTATGCCTTGGAGAACGTACAAAAATATCAGGAGAAATATTCTCAACGTGTCTCCGTCGTAAAGAGAGCTAAATTTAGACATCGCGGCCGTCATGTTTCCCGGTCCGACTGAAACGTTAAGCAATCGGGTGAGTGGTTTTGTGGAGACATTGTAGAAAACACGTGAAAAGTTCACACAAAACCGACTTGATGAACCTGATGTGAGCGGTGTTCCAACATCTCTCTGCCTCAGAACATTGTCTGGTCTTACAAAGTCTGAAGTCATTCAATTTAAAAAAAGACAATTCACTTTAAAAATTTATTCATCAACAAAAAGAAAAGAAATAGAAATAAGAAAATGTTGTGATCACATTACTTTTTGGTAATATTGCTGTTGGTTCAAGAACAATTTTGTCACAAAATAACATTTTAAAAGTGAAAGGAAATGCTTACGTTTAATTGTGCCGTTGTATTTGTATTCTGATTCGTCCACTAAATTCTTTGTACCATCTGCAAATAAGAAATTTGTAAGATGCAAGTGTAACAATTTCCATAAATATTGCAATCAATATTGAAAAAAATATATAAAAAAAATTTATAAAATAACAGACCTGAACTGATTTTTCCACTCATAATTAATTTGTCTTACTTTCTGTTGGCATCTAAGGAAAGGAATTGATAGATGAAGTACAGATAGCAGTTATTTGGAGTGACATCAAATATGTATAAATTACTTATTATATATTAACATATATTATTATTATATATTAAATACAATGTCAAAGACATAAACACCAAAAAACAGAATAATTATAATATCGCATAAAATAATTTTAGAATCAGTGAATTCGCAACAATTCTTGTTGAATGTCCAATGGTTCGTCAGAAAGAAAATGAAAAGCTAAGTATTCAACTTACATTTACAAGTATCTAATGAGAATGAATATAAAGTATATGATAAATTATACTGTGCAATGCAAAACAAACATGACATAAAATCTTGATGTTTAAGAAAGTAATATTGGAATAAATACCTAAAGTTGGGTTTAAAATTACTAGTTATTAATAAATAAATAAATACCAAAATACATAGGCATATGTTAATATCCAAAGCAACATAAACCCAAAATTTTGATGATGATGGTGGATGAATGATGAATGTCAGCAAGATGTCAATAATGGGCTGTCAAATTACAAAGATGTCCTAATTCACTAAAAATATTATCTTATGAGTTTAAGTCTTTTGAATGACACTTTGACCATTTATAATTAAATAAATCAACACATAACTGTTGATTTTATTGCCAATAAGTCTACCAAAGTCACATAATATTAACAAAACCATTAATGCTAAGGAGATTTAAGAAGTAATCAAATAAACTACAAAACCACTAATTGCCATTTTGGGATATATTTTCAAACGTTCTTTTATTGAGTACATTGACGTGTAACATAAATAAAATTAATAGGAGTGGAATTACAAACAAATGGCATTAAAGTCGAAACATGTGGATCGGCAAAGGTGTCTACTAACACCAGCAATTTTCGATTCGAGTTGCTTCCAATTAGAATTTGCATCACTTAAAATGCTCAGACAAACGTTTTCGTAAAACGAATACACCAAGAAACATTTCAAACTCACCAGATGCTCAAGAGCTTGCAGTTAAAATTTAATACACGTAGGATAAGTAATTCACAACATCTGGAGAGTGTAACATATAATTTTATTTTATTTATTAAAAAATATATTATATTTTTACTAATAAAATAATGATCCTTTTTAAAATTTTATATATACTACATCATAATGTTTTATCTTAACATCGATAATAAATCAATTATTTAGAGTTTACTAAATGCAAGAAGGATTTGTTAAGTAAGTTAACAATACTTTTACAACGTTTGGCATTTCCATGCTTATAGCGGCATTTCTATAAACATGGGATCAAATGTTTTGGTGCCTGATTTGAAGGAAGCTTATCCTCCTGTAATTATTTCTAAAAAGCGTACATTTGATCAACTTGACGAAGGCTTACCAAGTAACTCGGAGGTACCTCTGAAAATTGCTAAAACTTCAGATTCACTTTGTATCACAAGTAAACACGAAAATGCTACTAACCCCAAAAGTAATGTCGGAAATAAAAAATGTAAAGTTGAAAAATCTGCCCATTCAAAAGTTTTCAAGTTTGGGAATTACAACAGATATTATGGATATCGGAATCCCGAGCGCGACGAAGATAAGAGGCTTGCCTTAATGGATTTGGACTGGTTTAGTGGTAAAGACGTACTCGATATAGGATGCAATATCGGTAACATCACCCTCGACATAGCAAAAAAATATTGCCCAAATAGAATTGTTGGAATTGACATTGACAGGAATCTTATTTTTAATGCCAAGAAGAATTTGAAAGAATTTCTTGAGGGTGCTCCTCATTTTGCAAGGATGATTCATTTTATTCATGTGAGTTTTGTTGAATGTGAATTATATTTGATAGTTTTTACTGTTATTTGATTCTTTACATTAACTAATGGTTTGAGCTATTCAAGCAATTATCTAGCACTTAATAGATAATTAATGTGATGATTTTATAAATTAAGGGCAATTATGTGCCAGATGATGACGATTCTCTTGCCAACATAACAGAAGAGTTCGATGTCATTCTGGCCCTCAGCATTACGAAGTGGATCCATCTTAACTTTGCAGACGCCGGCATGAAGAGATTCTTCAGGAAAATCTTCCTCCAGTTGAAACCGGGAGGCTTGCTCATCTTGGAACCTCAACCTTGGAGCAGTTACAAGAAGAAAAGAAAGCTAACGGTTCGTGGCACGCACGTTTTGCACGGAGTCGTTAAGTAATACGTTAAGCCATTTAATTTTTTATGTCGATTGCAGGAAGAGATCAACAAAACTTACCGGTCGCTTGAGTTCTTGCCGCAAGATTTCACCGCCTTCCTGCTTTCCGACGAAGTCGGATTCCACGATTGTCGGCCTCTCGGGGTGTCGAACAATCAGTCAAAAGGTGATTTTTATGTTTTCATTCTGCTTTCTGAAACTAATGTTGTCTTAGTGCTCTAAGGAAGTTTTGTGCAGACTTCAGTTAGACTCAACATGTTATTTCATGGATTCAATCTTATTTTATAGATTTATGATTTACTTGAGCATTGTTTATATTTATTTACATCATGTTATATTTATTTAGCCTTTGTTGCACATTTAAAACTACTTTTTCTGAATATTGTGAGCAATTAAGTAATGTTTACATTTTTTTTGTAGGATTTCAGAGGCCCATGTATTTGCTAAAGAAGCCCTGTAAAATATAAAATTTTTTGATGGAGAGACATTTCATATTAATTAATTTATTGTTGGTGTTGTTGGAGACAGATTTGTAAGCAACTTCATTTGTTTCGTTTATTAGTTCTCAATCTCTTGTTTTAATGCTGACACCTGGTGGAAAGTTGTTAAACGCATTTAATTAAACATTTAATGTCTCCTGATGAGATGCTGACCTCTGCCCTCAAATGTTCTTTCGATGATTTATTGCTTTGGTCCAGATTGCTTGTTCCTCATTCATCAACAGTTAGTCAGGCAAGGATTGCTTCAGTCATAATTTGAAATTCATAGGAAATTTATTATTTGAGGGCAGTTGTTTGAGTTAAATGGACGAGTGGTTTCAGCTGAAAAGGTTGATAATGATGTTTATCGGTTGGTTGGAGCAGTTTAATCGTAGATTTTTGGCCAAAATGCCCGTTATCATTCCACGGATATGAACTTAATTTATTTTCTTGAAGTTGATATCAGTTGGCTGCATACCTGGTTGTTGCGTCAATTCATGCGTGAGATCGTCACTATGAGTGCGATTCCAGGTAATACCGTGCCGGAGTATTCGTTTATCTCGATTCCTGTAAGCGCACCGCGTAACCCTTTTTGCCTAACGCAGAAGCTGTTTTCGTTGATGGGTTTTGAATTGCAACAATCGATACATTAGCGTGGAACTCCATTCTTTTCCAGCTGTCAGGAAAACTTGTCGTCGCGCAACGTTTGATTCGTCTTCCTCTCGGAATTCTGGAATATCGTTCCAGTAAAGAGAAAAAAATGCACAAATGAAAACTAAAATGATCTTAAAAAGCACGATTTCAGTTTCAATTTGTTATAATTTTCTCGTCGTTTATGAATTGTGTTGTGTTCGTTAAACTTTATTTAATGTCATTTCGTTTGAGATGAATCGAGTACAGGTTTAAGTGAAATGGTTGTACCTGCACTGGTAAAAGAGAGAGAATTGTTCTCGTGCATTGTTCGGCTGCAACCCCAACTTGTCAATAATTTCCGACGTCGGGGTCCTACGGATGGAATTGATTTTTTACCTGGTTGCTAAGATACGCCAGGGATGGTGGCACTCACCCACAGAGCCATCGGGCAGTGCGTGGTTCCATGCGTACCTGGCACCATCCCTTCCCATCAAAATGGCTCAAAAAAGGCTCAAACCTGCTCCATCACTTCCACAAAGTGTAACAGCAACCGTGAAGCTGTTATGCTTAACGGGAAGTGTGTGGTAAAAGTCATGAGTTATGAGCGATAATCCATGTCGCGTTAGTGTCGATTCGACTCAGGTATGACTAAGCCGAATTCATTGTCGCAGAGAAGAGTTGCTGGAAAATATCGATTCTAAAATGGAGACAAAATGTCGACACATGTAACACGCTTCCACAGTCCTCTTAACCGTTCGCTCGGAATGGAACGTTTCCCGGTTAGATTTGTTTCCTTGCTTAATACAACCAAGGCCATTCATCAGTTCTTCGTGCGATGTCGCTACCTACGTTGATGCAGTTGCGCGAGGGTCTCATCTCCTCTGATTGATTGTCAATCCGGTCATCATCTCCTCCACCATGCATGCGTCGCGTGGTTATGGATTCCAATTTTTGGTCGGCAATCTGAAATTTATTTTGTGCAGCGACCCATTCAAGTGCTAATTTACCCCTCGCTATTGCTGCTTTCCCGCATTCGTGCTGCGCGCCTTTCCATGTGTTTATGAGTTATGAAATGAAGAAAATGGAAAACTCCCCACCGCCTCTTAATCAATATTTGCTCAACGCGAACACATTTTCTTCATCGGACCTTCTGAATAGCGAAAGGACCATGAGATTGAATTTCTCTTCTATCAACTTGTCATTGCTTCCAACTGCTATTATTACTGACCGAACATGGATGACAACATCCCACAAAATTAATAATTGTCATCAGGAGAGTGTGCATTAATTCATGCGGAGAGAATTGATTGAGATTCTGTCGGCATGCACGAAATCATGCAGATCGAAGTGGCCCGGGCTTGCGTGGATGTTGCTAATACGTCATGCAGGACAAAGCCCACCCTGCCTGTCGGCGAAACAATGAAAAGGGTTTTATTTATTTATTTATTCAGTCATTCATTCATTTCTAACTTCACAAAGAAAGACGAAGGATTGAGAATATCATCAAGCAATAGTCGAAATATGATGCACGATAAAATCCATTCCCGGAGCCTCTTCGATATTCAAGCCATTTCGAGCGCTGTTATAGTTTTATGCCTTCTTGACGACCGAGTAATGAACTTATTTATCTGACCTACATACGTGACCTACTTTTGAATAACTCCGTCGCTCCAGGAATTGCATCATGGATGTCCCTGATGGAGAACAGGACAATTGGAGAAATGCGTGATTCGGTGCAATAGAAAAATATGAAGTAAACTAGTTAATAATTATTCTTTGAGGAACTCCGGGGGAAATCATTAGGGTGAGTGAGCCACTTAAATAAATTAATTGCTAGCTAGTCAGTGAAAAATAATGGCTGAACAGATAAAGGACAGACTACTACTAAATGAAGGTTAAAACATGCTTTATTCAAGCCAGTCAATACAGGTAATTAATAATTAGGATTGATGAAGTGACACCTATAAACACTAGCGTAGGTATTAGATATCTTTCAGTTAGAGATAGATTGAAAGGAAGAGAGGTCGAATGAATGAAGAAAGGAAGGAACGTCACTTCTAATCGTGAGACAACAAATCAAATATTTAAACCAATCAGACGCTGCAGGACCGACAAGGGATTTGAACACGCAACGTGAAACCTGGAAGAAGGAAACAGCGGATATGAACAGATGATGAGTCCTTTAGTCACGCTTCGTTAGATTCTGTGCCAGTCCAGTCTCAGAATCCTGGCGAAGGTACGCTTGAACTGTTCATTTGCGAGGGCGTAACAAAACGGATTGATAGGACTGTTGAGATAGCAGAGCCAATAAGATATGTCGTACAACATTGGGGAGACGCATACCATGTTTTTTGGACAGAATCCCATTATCATCGAGAGAACATGCCACGGCAGAAAACAGACGATGAAGGCTCCCAAAATGATGGTGATTGTCCTGAGGGCTTTCCTGGCCCTGTTGGCACGCTTGTGTTTCTGGTGGGTGGTATACGCGCCCGATTGAGACTGCGATGGTCCGGAAAATCTTTTGTTTACCGGCCTGGAAAAGGGAACTCTGCCGAAATTTTCGGATGGAAGGTGGTAAGGTGCTGAAGAGTTGCTGGGCGTCAATTTTCCTGAACTCGTCACGCACTGCGCTTCGTTGCTGTCCGACGATCTAGATTCGCGCGGATCATTCGTCGTCTGCCAAGGAGCAGTCGGTGCAGCTGGCTCCATTCTTTCGATCGGAGTCGGTAAGCAATTAGAAGCCGAAGACTTTGACGGTGGTTGTAGTTCTGGTACCGATTGTAGCGGTGGTTGTGGTGATGAAGGTGGTTGTGGTGATGGATATGGTTGTGGGGATGAAGGTGGTTGTGGGGATGAATATGGTTGTGGTGATGAAGGTGGTTGTGGTGAAGTGCAAGGTGGGTGTAAATCCTGAGATGTTGTTTTAATTTCAATCATTTTCGTGTTTTCTTGTTCGATTTCGGGATGGGGTTTGTTCGAGTTTTCGCAATGACAGGAAACATCATACTGCAGTTCGACTTCATCCTCGAAAGAATTTAATAAATTCGTCGTGTCGCGAAAACCCTGAGCCTTTCTTTTTGAATAATGTTTCTGCGCCGGAGTTACGTTCATCTGGAGGTCGTCTCTTTCATGCGTAACGGAGCATGAAATTGACTTTTCAACCGCATCTGGTAGAAACACGTCCTCCTCATTCAGCAGGTTGTTCGAGTCCTTCACAAAGACGTCGTCAGCCTCCAGGCTTTGAGACTCGTTGGTTCTGTTCTGCAGGAGTTCGTGGAGTGCATCCGGGACCCGAATGTTCCTGAGGACCGTGGATATGGAAAACTTTGATGCAAGCTTCCTGCCGATGTCACCCATTTGTGGAGTTGAAAACCTTTTGATGCTAAGGCCCGTCATCTCCGTGGCGCGACACAACTGAATTGATATGTGCTTTATTAGAGTTAAGTCCGCTTTCTTACCGTTTTCAGCTTCTTTAGAATCGTGGTTCGTTGTCTGCGAAGAATGATTTGGATCGTCTGTCTTTGGTTGGGTTTTCTCGGAGTTCTGGAAAGTTTGTTTGTTTTCTTTGAAATAATTTTTAATTTTTTCTTGTCTCGCTTTATTCCTCATAAAACTTTCGAGGATTCCGTCAAAACTCCAACTTTTCACTGGGCTCATCTCGTTCGAAAGCTCATGTTCGTAGTAAGATCCTTTCCTTCGAGATCTGAAATCGATAGAAAAGCTTTGCTTTAATACAACGTTGGCAGTGGTGGTGACAGGTGGTATTGCTTTTGAACAAAGGTCAGAGGTCTGCCGAAGCTCTTCTAAATTCTCTTTCAATGAGCTTGGATTTGCAATTTGTTCTCCGATGCTTAAATTTTCATGGCTTCTCAAAGCCTCGTTTGAAGTCTCCAGTTGTGAGTTATCTTCGCAATTTCCCTCCTCCGGCTCAGTGGGTGGAGTTACGTGACTCGGAGGCAGTGCACGCTCTTTGTTTGGCATCGGATCAGAAGTTTCGACGGATACCTGCTTAATGGATCCATGATCTCTGTATTCTGGATTGAAAAACCTTTTATCCAAAAGTTTAGCTGCCTCCGTCGGCGAGGGCATTTTCCTCTTGACTTGGCTGTTTTCTAAGTTTCTCTCCAGGCCCCCAGTTTCAGACTTTACCATGACAGTCTTCGTGGCGTTCACTTGAGTCACCACTGCAACCGTCTTGCGGTGTTTTTCTTCAGACTTTCTCTGGAGATCGAGTGCCACTCTGTATATGGCGATGTACAGGGTGATCATGGCCATGATGGTGATCCAGAAGTAGCCGACCTGAACTGAGCAGTTGAAGAGGGCATCTTCGAGGTAGAAGACGTAACACTTTCCCAGCTCCAACTTTCGGTCGCTGATCCACGTCTGCCAAAGAAAGATGGAGGAGAAGAAAAGCAGCACGGAAACCACCCAAATGCAGGCTATGACCACGAGCACCTTCCTCTTTGTTCTCCAGATGCGATACTTGGCGGGAATTTTTACCGAGCAGTACCTATCCACGGTTATAGAGAAGACAGTATAAATGGAACACATGCATGCCGTATAGTCGACAGTCAGCCAGACGTTACACAGGAACTCATTAAGCGGCCAGTATTGACCCGTCAACAGGTATATCGTGTAGAAAGGCATGGACACTGCTCCGATGAGAAGATCGCTGACTGCCAATGAAGCGATGAAGTAATTAGTCGGCTGCCTGATTGATTGCTCGAGAAAGAATGACAAGATGACGATGGTGTTACCGAAAATCGTGACCAGTGAGATGATTCCAGCCGCAAGTCCGAACAGAATGGTGAATCCAAGTGAATACGGCAGAGCTGGTCTGTTGTGGAGGGGCACAGTGGAATTCGAGGTACTGAACCAGTCCTGAGGGTGAGGGCTGCTAGAAATGCGGGTAAGATCCATTTCTGATGAGCTAGCTCTTTACCGATGTTGACGATTATCGATAAATATCGAGAACTATCGATCCATCCATCCGGTCTCTAGCGATTCTCCACTGATGGAGTGCATTTGTGAGTTCGTGGAACATTCTCAAATTCATGCCTCCACCACCCATTCATTCATTTATTCGTTCATTCGTGCATGCATGCTTGCATGCATTCATGCATTCATTCATTCCCTTCTCGAACTCTCCAGGGCCTTGTACATCTGATCAATATGGGACCACCCAGCGTGGCCTCAATGCTGTGATTTCACTCGTTTATTCATCCATTCGTATCTTCCTTCGTTCATTTCACTGACTGTGAACTCGAGTTTAAATTGCCTGTAGAAAGTGAACCGCAATTGCTGAATTAATTGTTAAACTAATTAGTTTGATAAAATAAAATAACAGTAAGCATGCAGCACTTAGGTCTGAAATATTAACATTAAATTGCAGATTGGATTTTTCAATTGGATTTACTCATCTAACAATTATGTGAAGATGATGATGACGATGACTATGGCGATGACGACGACGATGACGAAGTCGACGGCGATAATGACGATCTGTTTTGATTGTTGATGTTGTTACAAAAACATTCGGTAATCATTTTGTTTCCTTCGCGTTCATCTCTCGAGAGATGGCGCTGTTATGAATCCAGCAACGGCAATTTATTGGCGCCATAAGTTCTGTCGTCTGGGTGATGAAGTGATGAACATGTTTCAATATGCCTTATTGATGCCCTGACAACAATAAACATCCTCTACGAAGTCATCAGTCATTATCGTCAGATGCACTGATAACGATGTGGTATTGATATTAAAGAATTAAATGATAATGATAATGATAATGATAATGATAATAATAATAATAATAATAATAATAATAATAATAATAATAATAATAATAATAATAATAATAATAATAATAATAATAATAATAACAATAGTAATAATAAAATATTAAAATTATAATAATAATAAAAAATAATAACATATTATTATTAATATATGATTTTATTTTACAACTTGTGATAAATAATAAATAAGTCATTAAAGATGGAGAACACATAGTATCGGCTGCCCTGGAAACAAATTCTCGAGCTGAATGAACTGTTCTCCACTGCGTGCAAGCTCCGCCTAAAAGTGCCCGTTTATTAATGTTTATCGATGCCGGCCATTATTATTATTATTATTACTATTGCTGTTGTTATTATTATTATTATTATTATTATTATTATTATTATTATTATTATTATTATTATTATTATTATTATTATTATTTATTATTATTATTATTATTATTATTATTATTATTATTATTATTATTATTATTATTGTTATTATTATTAT
>JAJTWR010000266.1:3822500-3850000 GCA_021613335.1 Whitmania pigra | reverse complement strand
ATCCATCCATCCATCCATCCATCCATCCATCCATCCATCCATCCATCCATCCATCCATCCATCCATCCATCCATCCATCCTCCATCCATCCATCCATCCATCCATCCATCCATCCATCCATCCATCCATCCATCCATCCATCCATCCATCCATCCATCCATCCATCCATCCATCCATCCATCCATCCATCCATCCATCCATCCATCCATCCATCCATCCATCCATCCATCCATCCATCCATCCATCCATCCATCCATCCATCCATCCATCCATCCATCCATCCATCCATCCATCCATCCATCCATCCATCCATCCATCCATCCATCCATCCATCCATCCATCCATCCATCCATCCATCCATCCATCCATCATCCATCCATCCATCCATCATCCATCCATCCATCCATCCACATCCATCCATCCATCCATCCATCTGAAGTCTGCCAAATTATTTGTGCATGTGGACCTCCAATTACTTTCAGTGCACATCGTCAGAAGTACTTGTACCTGTCGAAAGTACTTCTTTACACGTACAATTGTAATTGTAATTGTAATTGTGGGTAATTCCGTCAAGCACTTCGACACCGCAGGCGAATAACGCTCTCTTTTAAGGACTCCTTGTGACGAAAACGACGTTTAAATTAATTTTAATGCCAAATAAAAACAAATTGTTTAAACACATTTTTAAATTAATTTTAATGCCAAATAAAAGTAAATTGTTTAAACACATTTTTTTTGCTAACCACGTAATTTTTATATAAATTATTGAATGTATATCAGAAGACTTAATAATTAACACAAAAGTCAAGAAAATAATATAGCTATTAATGTTAATAATTAAAATCGAGCTTAAATTAATGAAGCTTATGTTAATTGAGGACACACAAACATTGTTTATTTATACGTCAACTTTTACATTTAATCTGTCACTAACGTGTTCTAAGATAATTTTTACGAGAATGTTTTGTACTAATACAACATTGGTCAACATTTCCTACTTAAAGAAATAATTCTTAAAAAGGTATTTCTTAATAATTCTTTAAAAGGTATTTCTTAGTAATTCTTAAAAAGGTATTTCTTAGTAATTCTTAAAAAGGTATTTCTTGGTAATTCTTAAAAAGGTATTTCTTGTGATTTACAAACATCTGACCTTGAAACTTATACTTATTTTGAATAATGTTGTTCAAGCTGTTTATAAGGATTCCAGGAGCAACAAACCTTTTTTCAAACACCTGCCAAAAGTCATTAACGGACCTCCCCTTGGACAGGCTCCACCCATTTTCACTGAATTTTTTAAAATAGCTGACCTTCAAAATTATACATAATAATATTAAATAATAATAACATTCTACACAATGTGATGACTGGGCACCTAATTTTAAAGCTTAATTCGATAATTTTCTTTCAATGTTCCTTCGACATGTTAATAAAATTTCCAGGCGACTGTTTAGAGATTAACTCAGCAATTATTGCAATCACGTGCGTTGAAAATAATTAGCATACGTTAATTATCAGCTCAAGACGCTTTATTTATAGAACTTGAGGAGAACCATCTTCTTTCTCCTAAGCTGTCAATGGACACGTGACTAAAACTCATCAGGAAATTTGATGACGTGAAACTCAATAGCCTTCCATCGATTTATATGCTAAAATATTAATTACATCCAATAACAGCGTGCTGATGATGATGCCGAAGACGAAGATAATTATGACGACGACGATACATATGATAATTATAATGACGACGATGACGATGATGATAATTATGACGATAAAAAATGCAAGCAGAAATCTGCCTTATAGGTAAGTTCGCAGAAGTGCACGATTAGAACTTGATAAGCCGCTTGCAAAATATCAAATCAAAGCTATTTTTAAATTTATTTTAAAATTATTAAAAACAATATTCATAAAAAATTATTCATTGAAATCTAAATTGAGGAGACAAAAATTTCTTTAAATATAATGCCATCTTATTTCAGGTGCATGACGCAGGCATGGCGATGACTTATTTGTCAACTATTATCGGCGAATTATATGATAATTAAACAGGTTAATAACAAGTAATAAATAATAAATTTTTCATGATTTCCTGACGCATTATTTTATAAATAAAACCCATTCAAAGACTTGCGACGGACAGCTTTGAGCGGCCATATTGGAACGATGAACCACCTCGTAATTAGGCATACTAATCATGCAAACTAATTAACACAATATTTTAATTTATTCATTTTTGATATCATCGAAATGTTAAAAAATTATTTTTTTAAATAAATTGGTTCATCATTGTCTAAAATAAAATTATTTATTTAAAATAACTTAAAATCAATGATTAATCTTTAACGACATCACAATAATGTGTTAGAAAACTTTTATTATGCTAAAATAAACTTTCATATAATTAATAAATAATCGAATTATTAAAAGTAATTTGAATAGAATAATTAATAATAATAATAATAACAATAATATGTTTATTTATAAAGAACCATAAGCTAATTAGTAATTAAATAAATATAATAACATTTATTATTATTTAAGTAATAATAATAATAATAATAATAATAATTAAGTAATAATATTATTATTAATAATTTAAGTTACAAATGATTACAGATGACTACCCACCTCAACGTGACATGAAAATGGTAAGACAAAACGAACAAACGGCCCGTTACTGGTTGGCCTTATATTTACCATCCCCTCACTTTTATAGAATCTCTCATACTGCTATTATATGTGGATCTACATGGCTATAAATTGGAAAGTGTTCTTTCCTTCTCATGAATATTAATATCCATTCCCATTAATAAATTATGCTTATCGATGTTTAATGATTCAGTGCTAGTGGTGTTAATAATATTATTCAGTGCAATAAGTTATTGTGTCAATAATTTCAAATTGGCTGACCTCATAGACATTATGAATGAATTTATGAATGTTTATTTTTTTCATGAATAAATCATTTTCTTCAATAAGGCGTAACTCGCAAATCAGCAATCGATGACGCACGAAATTATCATTCGCAAGTTTAATAAACAACAAACAATCAAATAATTTTTAATCGAAATATTTTACAAAAAAAATTAATTAATTAAACCCCCCAAAAAAGTATAAAGTTCAATCCTTGACACAGTTCATGCGCACCTCATGCAATATTTAACGATGACGTAATGAAACCTGGAGTGATTTCTGCCCACCATACTCGGGTTATCTCGGTGTGATATGCACCACTGAATATATATACAAGTTGACCCTTTGAACTTTGACCTCTAAGGACACCAGAAGACCTCGTCGGTTGTTCATCATTTAAGCTAGAAACATCAGAAACCCTTTTTTTCTAAGCAGTATTATTACTGAAGGTGTTTAAAATATATATTATATTAATAACAAAATAATAAATTAAATAAAAATAATTAATAATAATAATAATAATGACAAATAAGTAGAATAAATGATTTTTACAGGTTTAAGTTTTCGCAGGGTCTGCTCGGAACAAATGAATGAGTTACCCACATTTGCTAGATGACCAGCTCAAGGACATTTTACAGATTAATGCGAATGGAAAGGTGGATAGATGAATTGATAAATGAATGGATGACGGATACATGAATAGATGAATGCATGAATGGAAGAAAGAATGGATACAAAGATTGTTATACAAAGATGGAGTGCAGATAGGATGAATGGTTTACGTGCCTGCATTACGGGGGTACTGGCAACAATCGTAATGTGTCATGTTCGAAACCCAGCCTGAACTGCCAAAAGCGCCCTTGGGAAGGAGCCCTATATAAATGATTCCAAGAAACGCATCTGACGCTATTCACATGGCGCTATATAAATGAAGTTACAATTACAATTACAAAAAGATGGATAGATGAATGAATTAATGAGTGAATATATGAATGAATTAATGAGTGAATAGATGGATAGACATTCGGCTGCTGAGAAATAGCATAATGGATTGTCGTAGCTTTAATATCAATAACCGATGTTCATGTGGCGTCAGTGAAATTCAATTTAATTTCAAAAGATTATTAAAATAAATGTAAATAGATTTATTTAACTTATAAGAACATTGGAATGTATTTAAATAAATATTCTATTTTTCAGAAACATTCTATTTTTATTCTATTTATTGCGAAAATAAATGAATAACCAAACACTGGATGGAGAAGCATTTTGATACAAATCATTTAAATAAATAATTAAATGTAGTCATTTAATGTAATCACTTATTTTAATCATTTGTTGTAATCATGGCAATTTACGTCATTTATTACAATCATGTGTCAGCTCGTTGAATGCATGGATGGATGCGATTTCACATCCCTAATGAAGAATGCATTAGCGAAGGAAGTAACTTTGATCAGAGACAATGAATCCATGCACGAGATGTATGAACAGAATTACTACGGTTGTTATTGTTATTGTTATTATTATTATTTTTTTATTATTATTATTTTTTTATTATTGCTATCATTAGACTGACAAGTTCATTATTTATTCATTAATGCTTGATTATTTTCGAATTAGCTAGTTAACATTTATTAGTTTCGAATTAGCTAATTAATATTAGACATTCTCTTGAAAATTTTTTTATATTTTGATAACAATTTGAAAAATTATGCGACATAAATGCGATGATGATGATCATGATGATCAAGGTAATTAATGAAATAGCATAAACACTTGATTTGAAAAGCTTTAAGAAATAAATTGAAAGGACGAAAGTCGTTAAAGCGATTTGTTCTAAATTAGAACTTCTAATACGTTCCACTTGGACTCCCTAAAAAGGGCAAACTTTTGTGACCTTTAAGGTCGCCAGAGATTGTATTGGTGAGTTCTTGTCGCGATGGATGGAGAGACGGACGGTGACGATGATAGGGATGATGATGATGATGATGACGATGACGATGACGATGACGACGACGACGACGATGGTAAGGAGATTTTATCCTTAGGGTGTTGTTGCTAGTTGAACATTTGTGGTTATAAAAGGTTTCTCAATTCCAACGCAAGAATGGAACTGATATTCATTCAAAGGCTTCTTTCTTTTCTTTTCACAAAATAATTTCAATCAACAAATAACGAGGTTGATATTATTATTATTTTTATTATTATTATTATTATTATTATTATTATTATTATTATTATTATTATTATTATTATTATTATTATATTAACTTTTTAAAATGATTTTTCATTCTCACTTTATCTTGAAAATTAATTTATTAGGTTATTTGCAGAACAAATCAGGAATTAATTAGAAGTCGTATTTTAGATTTTGGATTGAATTCCGCTGATAGGCAATATTTTAATATTATATTCGGATATCGAATATTAAGACGGCAATTCTTTCATTTGATTTGTTTACTTTCAAATAATGACTTTACTTAATAATGATGATAATATAATAATAATATTTTTTGTAAACATAAACATTTTGAATATTGTCAAAAATGTCATTAAAGAGTAATTAATTCGACCTTCAAGTGACTCCAGTTGGAAAAAGAGCAGGTGCTCGAAAATGTCGGCGATTTAATCGACTTCCATTGTAGCGCGATGATGACGTCATACTAGAGTTAAGACCTTCTCCATCTTTGAAAAAAAAAGAGAAAATGTCGTTCACCATTGTCATCATCATCATCATGAACGTCATCATCGAAATCATCATCATCGTCGTCATCGTCATCGACAACGTCATCGTTAACGTCATCGTCGTTGTCGTCGTCGTCATCGTGGCATTAAAGTTTTTCTTTTTTATCTGCTCGCTCTCTTCCGAACGAGCCTGGAGTCAAAAATTGGAAAAACAAGGTCTGTTTACACGCGATTTCTGACAAACATAATGAAATAATAATAATAATGAAATAACAATGTAAAACTAATAAATTAACAACAACAATAATAATATTATTAATAATAACAATGGAATAATAAAGCCGATAACTTGTATTTTCTAGCATTCGACTTATTTACACGATCACGAGATTCGTGCACATCTCCCACTCCATTCACTGCCTCCTTTCACTGGAAAGAGAAACCGAAAATGAAACCCATATATGGAACGCCCCCTGAGTCGTGGAAAAATGACTGCCCCGGGATTTTTGAATGAAAGGTGGTGATGTCATGCGATGTCTCAAACTGCAAAGTCACGCCATCCTCGTTCGCATCTTCTTAGCATTGGTCAGGTGAAATACGAGTTGAGGCGGAAAAGCGAGATGGCGGAAAATAGTTGGAAAATGCAGTCAGCGAATGCGGTCGGTTTTTAGAGTTTTTTGGAGGTGAATGAGCTGGAAGAGTGATCGACTGGAATTTCCAGGTTTCAATTAGAAGCTTGTGATTTCAAAACAGCAACGACCTATGTATTTAAAAGAACGACAACATTTCAAAATAGCAACATAAGCTGCAATTCGAAATCATTTTAGGTGCTATCTTCAGACTACTTGTTCATTAAGTCTTTTGAAATAATGATAAATTAATTATTGTAATAAATGACTATAATTATTAGTACATTATTATTTTATTAAAGTTTTATAAGTGTCGTTATAATGACATCAATATTTATTAATAATACAATAGCAGAATAGCAGCTAGAGCTATAATGACTATTAATGTAAATACCAGTTATGTTATTATTATTACCATCATCGTCGTCGTCATCGTCATCATCGTCATCATCATCATCATCATCATCATCATCATGCACGCATGGAACCGATAAAATTGAAGTTAGTCTAATTGGACATTTAAGTCATTTAAGTTTCCAACCAAGGGTGCAAAACTTAACCAACGGGGAAAAGGACAACGAACCTTTCTTGACTTATTCAACGCAAAAATACCGAAATACAGAAAAATTTTCAATTTAATAAAATTATGATTTTAAATCGAGATGCTTTGAAAACTGTTTAAAAATCTGTTTTAATTTAGTTTCTATATTCAGCAGAATAATTACAAATACATCTAATGTGTAAGTTAGGAACAATGTTATACTGTGTAACTTATACATATGCGAGTCTTGTGCATATGTGGAACTGAAACTGAATATTTATCATTTATTCTAAGATGTTTTCATTGATTTGGGTTGCTAATTGAATCAGATAAACAAACGTTTAAATGGAAAGTGGTTGTAATTAAGATTTTTATTTTCTATTTTAACAACACGTGTTACGATCGAACCCAATCTGCTTTAAAGTAATGTATTTTCTTGTTTTGTCACATGAATCGACCACAGAACATCCTAAACTTAATATATGCCAGGCCATTTGACTAAAATATGTCATTTGTAAAAAAATAACGAAGCGGAATTTTTCGTGATGGAGAATGCGGAATGTGGGCTTTTCATAATGAGTCGAAAAAAAGCGCCATGTTCAATTTTTCGCGCTGAAACAATTATTGATTTGTCGTAGTTAATAATCAATTTAAGTTGATTAATCGACAATGTGTGTACCTTACTAAGTATTTTTAAGCAACTTTCCAAAAACGGCCAATTTGAATTCAAAAACAAACAACATTTAAGTAATAAATAATTGACGATGAAGAGCTGAAGAAAGATCTTGTTAAACCGGGGACATAGTGCTCTTGAAATGCAACTTGAAAACCAGACTAAACAAGAGGTTTATTGATGATCAGCAAAAAGTATGTTTCTAAAACTTTGTGAAAAAGCACTAGGTGCCCTCATTCCATTTGCGGCAAAATATTTTTAAGCGAGTTTGGATTCAGTTCTCTTTTGCCAATAAAGACAAAATCTAGAAATCACCTGAATCCACAGGTAGACATGCGAATCGCTATCACCAAAGTACCACATTTTGACAAAATCATATTTGAGAAATAGCAACAAAAAAGGTCATTAAATTTAAATTATAATATTTTGAATGTAAGCGTTTATTTATTTTTTGTTATTTTTAATTCACACACTCACACTCACACTGAATGAATAACTTAATTTGTGTGTTCTGTTTGTATTTGACTTTGTTATAACAGTCTTCTTTCTTTTCATTTTCCTTGCTTTTTGTGTCAAAATTATGTTCAAAATTCAGCTTAAATAAATAGGTTGCTCAAATTCAGAATAAGTGAAGGAAATAAAAACATTAAGAAGAAAAAAACAACGAGATGTTACTTTTGGAGGGTGCGAGAACAAACCATAATTTTCCTGGGGGTGCCGGACATAAAAAAGGCTGGGAAGCCCTTATTTAAGATGTCAAACGAAGTAATTGCAGAGACGCCTCACTTAATTTCGAATGGATTTTCTGAACATCTTAAGTAAGCAATTTCAGTTTAATCGCGTTGTCCTTTTAATGTAATTTAGTTTCGCTTTATTGTTTTTCAATGACATTTTCAATCTATTTTTTCAATTATTTCGCCTAAATTATCCCATTTAATTCTGCAGCTAATATTTATTTTTCTACCGGTCAAACAAACTTCCCGAACTCGCATTCGAAATTCGGATGAGTTCGCTTAACTTGCCAACAATAAATGAAGCGCAAAATAAATCAAGTGCGTTGTTTATCGTCTGCTTTTAAGTCTTCTAAGAACTTCTACGTGGTTCGATAAATAATTGCCGTGTTGTCCAAGATTTGTTAAAGAACCTATTCGATTCGAATTCTTGAATTTAATCGAAGTATCGATGAGTGCCATGCAGAACAAACGTTTACAATAACAATGGTAATAATAACAACAACAACAACAATAATGCAAATATTGAACGACAACAACAATGACAACAATTAATAAATTACATGAAATGACAATAATGAAAGCAACGACGCTGACATGAATAATATTATAAACCAAGAGGCCGAATGAAATTTACGAGTTGATCTGTCCTTCGTAGCATGGAGGAGGTAGAACAGAATTCCACTGCTTAAAACCAGTCCATAAACAACCATCACGATTGCAAATACTTCCTTGCAAATAACTTATGAGATGACAATAATAATAATTAATGCGATTAGGTAATAATTTAATTGTTATATACACAAACACTTTATGAATTATAAAATAAATTTATTGAAGAATTTATTAGGAAATTGAGGAATTTATTAGGCTAATTACTATGTAAAACAAATTAATTAATTAATTAGGCTAATTAATGTGTAAAATAAATTAATTAATAAAGTAAACTAATTAATATGGAACGTGAATTAATTAATTAAACTAATTCATGTGCAACATTAATTAATTAATTAGACAAATTAATATGTTAATTAATTTATTAATAGATAAGACTAATTACTATGTCAATTAATTTATTAATCAATGTGAACCAGTCCAGTTTCATTTGCAGCTCGTAAAGTCATAAATTTCCACCGACGAAAGTCCATGCCGACGCCATTGACCACAAGGCGAGAAAATCCTCTCCCCAGCATCCTATTGAACTCTGACCTCTGCAAAGGTCGACCCTACGTCTTCGTTCGGCGTGGAAAAGTGGAAAACATGATGATGGATCTGCCTCCAACGCCTCGTCTTTATCCGGAATACTGTCATCACTCCTGTATTCATGTACGGATGCCCGTTGCTTAGACGAGGGGTCTTGCTCTGAATATTTTAGCAGCCCGTTCTACCCAGGATACCGTTTTAAAGAGAAGAAAAAAGGTAAAATAATTCGATAAAAATCATTATTTTTGGTCTGAAAAATGCTCGGATAAATATTTCACGCTTTTCATTGAATAAAAGTAATTTAATGGTGGCACCAATTGAATGAATTGAATGCACGAAAATTGTTGCAAATCTATTCACCGCGAAAGGATTTTTCAGTGAATTTTGTTTTTCATTTTACTGGAAAAGATGGAAACGTTTTCATTTTTCGACGACGTGAGGTAACTTCGGGGTTAGAGGTCAACCGTGGTGATATTCATATCAGCCTATTCATGGTGACAGACCTTTAGATAGGTCAGGTCGTACGTGGACATTGGAGGAAGAGGGAGCAGGCAGCACAAGGGTTTCATCCCAACGAATTTCATTGCCCTCATTGACGTCATTCGAGAAAATTACTCCATTATTTCCTTTTAATCCGCCGCACGTGTTCCGCTTCAACGACCTGGAAAAGCTGCCTTGTAAGGAGGGCGGAGGTCTCTAAAGGCAATTAAACCCCGTGAAATAAAAACGATGGAGTGCGAGCGTCCCTGAAGAGTTGATCCATGCGCCAATCAAACATGCATGGGATAATGCATGCATTCATTCATTATCCCAGTTAGGGGATGGATAATCGATAGGCAAAGATTGAAGGACGATAGATAATCTGGCTTCTAAACACGGCTGGTTATCAGAATGAAGGTTGTGAAGCCGGTAATATCGCTCTTGTTTATGTATCGTCCTGTGAGAAAGGTCGTAAAAGTCCTGATGCGCCTGAGTGCTTATTGGAGGAAAGGGGCAGCTTCGCTATTGAGAAAATAACTCATACAATTGAGAGCGTATATCTGGGTCCTGGCTGATTTCAAACACTCATACATCACCGAAGAAAATCTTTGACTTTGGTCTTTTGATCCTCAAAAGGAGAAAATATAACCCACCTCATAGCGATACCGTAATGATGCAAAAAAAATGTTTGCTTGTATTTTACTTTGGCCATTCATCATCTGTTGCATAATATTCCATAATTTTACTCTTTTAAAGAAAAATATTTAATTATATGATTCCATCTGATTGGATGGTGGTGTGCCTCCAATTGCACATAAAATCAAGGGCGGTTTTAAGTCAAACTTTCAATCACAAATTAATTGATAAGCAGAACTCATCATTCAAACTTTATTCTGACTCATGCAAATCGAATATAAGAAGTCTATTATTTAAATTTAATTTGTTGCTTACATTTAATAGTGAAGAAATAAAGCTTTTTCCAAAAATTGAAATTGAGGAAATGTTACAGAATGACTAGGATTATTTAATCTTGCCTTAAAAACTAGTTTTAGACTAATTAAGAAATTAACAAAGTGACTGACCAACCAACCTGAGTATTTTTTCCAATTTCATTGTAACAATAAAGTGACAGCATTAGTAACAAACTAGATTAAAATGAATTTATTTAAAAGCATAAATTTAATACGGATTATAAACTTAATTCTGAACCAAAGCAATAATTGAAGACTTCAAATGTTTCATTCTTCATGACCAAGAAAGAAGGTGTTCATTCCACTGCAGAATTCCTTCACTTGTCTTGAAAGCGGAACATCTGAAACAAAATCTCCAAGTGGAAAATCACTCGTCCTCTTGCGACCAAAGATTAAATTGTTGGCATTGGGATGCAGGCTTCTTTTCTCGAAGAATGGAGTTGATCTGGAGAGATGGATCTCGTGGAAGTCAGTAGGATCATCTTGGAACAAGTTCGCATCACGAAGATTGCTGTTCGTCTCAGCTCCGTCGAAGACTTGAAGTAGAGACAAGATAAAGAAAATGGCAACGGTCTTCCTCGCTAGAACAGACATTTTAAGCTAACTTGGTCGAAATGATCTCGGAGCTTCCCAAAACCTTAATATTTTGTTCTTCCTTTGAGTCCAGAATTTATAGATGTTTCGTTTGGCACGTCGTGGTTTCAGGTTACACCAGGAAGCGTTTTAGCAACAGTCACGTTACAAAAGGTTGGCAGTGCTTTTAAACACTTTCAGAATAAAAATTGTTGAACGTCTTTGAAATGAAATTCAAGCGGGTACATTTGGTGAATGAAGCTCGATATCACGAATGTAGCCAGTGATGACGACGTGTTGTTTCAAACAAAAAGCAACAACAAAATACAAAATAAAAACCAACAATCATCACTGGACCAGCCAGTTTGCACGTCAAAATTGACAAGTAAAATCACATAAACATATTTCATGCCAGCATGTTGCAGCCTTGTCGTGAATCTCAAGTTTGACTAGTCAAAGAAGTAACAAACGAAGTTTAACATTGCACTCAGAGAAATCTATCTATTATCTCAGAAAGTTGAGTTCATTCAGTCAAATTGCGAGATTTTTCAAATTTTTCCAAACTATCTTGGAGCTGTTTCTTTCCCTGGCAGAGGATTCCAGCCAAGTTGAATTGATAAGTCCACTTTTTTCCTGCAACCTTCTTCAGAATCATCTTGTCGTAATAATATCTATAATTGGAAATTCACTGGTTAAAATTCCGCTGAAAACTTTTTAATCTCATTTGCTCCCCCAGTCAGTTTTGTTGTTTAGTAATCATAACAAAGGTATTTTTGCTCACCTTAATGCTCTACCCATCTTCTCGAAGTTCATTCTGTTTCGTCGCTTTCTTCGGCCCCATTTCCTCGCCACTTCCTCTGGATCCACCATTCTGAACTCTCCTTCTGCACCTTCCCAGTGTATGCAGCCTTCTGCCAGCTCAGGATTTGCCAGGAGTTCCAGCAGAAACTGCCAGAGTTGGGCGTGTGTTGAGCCTGTTTATCAAGATTGTAAGTAAGCGAGATGATAAAATGTCTTACATCCGATCTTTAACTTTATTTTAATAATCAATTATGTATATAATATGTGGACATATATTTGGAAGTCGATGGCAGTGTAATTAAGGCATTCGCTTTGGTACGGTTCCTTAGGATTTTCTTTAACTAATTATATTTAATTAATATATATAATTATACATACATATGCACAATAGTTAGCTATTAATTAAATAGAGTTAATTATATATAATCATGTAACTTGTATTGTTCGGCCTCAATGAATCACAAAAAATACTGACCTACATTTTGGCTTCCAAAATGGTTCAAAATGGCTCTCAGCCTTCCTTCGACTTGTTGATTTTTAACTGACGAGGTTCTTGGATGACTTGCATCCTTTGAATCACAAGTTGTGATGTTTTCATGTAATGTTGTAATGTTTTCATGTAATGTTGTAATGTTTTCATTCGAGTAAAACGAGTCGCCGTTGTTGCAGATTGCAGGAGTTTGATCAACAAAATCTGAAATGGAATAATTTGATTTAATAAATTTGAAGTGGTTACTTATTTAATATAATTACTGCTTCATTTTTTCAAAACTTCGTTAACTTCGTCGAGTAGATTTTCAAATTCTCCATTTGGTTAATTAATTGCTTAAAAAAAATGAACATTAAGCTTTGACAATTGGAAGAAACTTAAGCTGAGAATAATTATTATTTATACCCAGCTTGTGATAGCAAGCAGGCAATTAATTCATTACACCCCACAATCAACGAAGGTTATCAATGTGTAACACATGCATTGCATACATAACACTGAAACAATCGAAGCACAAATTCTAAAAACAATTAAGTAGAAAAAAATGAAGTGAAATAAATTTTAAAGTGATTAAAAGAACTGTTCAACTGTTTCGAGTTCAATTGCATGAAATCATTGTCGAAGCATACAATTCAGATACGTGAGAAACAAGAGAATGTCTCTCATTTTGCATGATTTTGCAAACATCTGACAGTACTTGATCTGCACTCAACCAAAACCTAATTTTAGAATTTGTCATCGGAGTTCTATTAAAAGATCGACTGTTCTTACGAAGGTTCTGCAAGTCGTCAATTAAGAAAGAGAGGTGGCCAATCATCGGTTCTCGTTTTCTCGATGCTGAATGTTTCCTTCAACAACGATGGTCGAATAACTTCGGATTAGTTACTTGACTTTTAATCATCAGACCACTTTCTCACGCCCATTCATTAAATTCACCTGGAAGTCTCTCACGCAATTTGGGGACATTTGACCTTTCGAGTATTGAAAGCATTCCTCGGATGGCTAGGAGGAAAATCAAACGCTTAAGAAGGAAATGAGCAGCTCATAATTTTTAGATAATTGTCCCAGTCTCGTGCCTGGATACGAGATTTCCCCCTCCTGGTCATAACCATCATCGCAGGAGTCACGAATATCTTTGATTTATTATTTGATTATAGTTCTTTGCATAACTGAGATGATTTGGACAGTTCTTTGATGAAGAGTTTCCTCTGCAACCTTTGCAAGTGGTGATTCGCTGTGTTCTAGTTTACGTTTGCAAATTAGATCGACTTTTTCCAATGCACCCGATTTCTAGCGAATTTTGATTAGCTCACCTATTTTTGCGTCTTCAAAACTCGGCAATGGAATTAGGTTAAGCAAATTGCTAGCACTAACTGACCTGAAATCTCGTTAACAAGGTCAACACGTTTTTCAAGAACCGCATCCATTTTTTCTTCCTTCCGACACAAAAATGCTAATAAAACGATTAATCTTAGATAACAAACACGACTCCTAATTATTTAAAGTTTCGTTCAAACTCACTAGTCATGTGATTTACGACCCACGTGGCCGAGTCTCTTTGTTCCGTCGAGTCCTGATTCGAAGCGGGAATGTAGGGGATATCAGTGCACGTCGTGTTGGATTGAAGTAATCCTTTCTGATGATCGCTTGAAGGAAAGAAGTAGAATTCTTCTTCCGATGTGAAGGAGGAATGTACTTGACCGGATGGACAGTTGTGACTCGTCTGCCAGTTGTGAGGGGTGGGCGGAGGAGAGAAGTACGAAGGAATTGTGTACTCGCTCGTAATCGACTGCTGGGAGTCGCAGACAAAGTTGTCCATCTGAAAGCTTCTGGAGTCGATGATCGACGACCACTCGCCGAGGTGATCGTCTAAGGAATGGAAGTCTTTGTTCGGGAAGGCAATGTGCTCCATGTAGTAATCGGAGGGTTCGTTGAGCAGAAGATGTTCAAGATAAGATGGAGGTGGCGGCTTTGCCCTGAAAGATTGGATGGATTGTAAAGAGTTGTCTTCCTCGGCATCGTCATCGCTCGAGTGGAGAGTCATAGGACTAAAGATGTCGGAAACAAATTCTTCCGTGCCGGAGTCACAAGAGCCGCATGAAAAGGCCTGCTGATTGAAGTGAAAATCAGTCGTCGAAGGGAAAGTGAAGAAATCCTGGATGTGCTGCTGTGGAAAAAGAACTGGATAGCTACGGTGACTTTCCATTTCCAGGAGGAATGAAAAGGTTTATCTGCAAATGTAACAGAGATTATTGTCTAAGAGGAAACACAAGCCCATGATAATAGCATGCAAATGGATTTCTGGTGCATAGTCATCAACATAACGAATCTTGCGGGCGGTATTATCAACACTTTCAAACCATTATTACCTGTCTATGTTTTCTATGATATTTTTCTGCCTTTTCTATGTATGTCTCTTATTTCTACTTATTTACTTTTTACAAGAATCTCTAAAGCCATGTTTATACATTATAAAAAATAAACTCAAGCTAGCGGTAGTTTAATCAATTAATTAATGAATCAAAAATATGAATAAGTTAGCAATTATGAAATCGATCATAATTTAAAAAAAAAGAAGCACCATTTAAGTGGCCAAGTTTCATATATACAAGTTAGCGAATTATTTATTTTAACTCCATTAAATTCAAGTTCAACTGGGTGTATTTCTGAAATTTTCAATTTTAATGTTCGCTCTTCGCCCAGTGCTATAAATCACACACGGTGAGGGAGGTAAAGTTTTTTTTGTATTTTGGATTTGCAAATTTTGGATTTACTTGCAAATGGAGTTCACTGGAGACGCCTGTCATGGTAGTAATGCCGAGTTGCCGATTACCGAATCATGGAACAGCTACTCAGAATTGACTACCTAGACTGACGCTCTCATCTTAACTCGGTTGTAAAAAATAAAATAGCCCAACTTCGACTAAAGAATTCACGAGTTCGCGTGTTATTCAGACGACTGGATTGTTACTGATGTTTTACTAAGAACTCGCTTGTTTTTTAAGTCTTTACGAAAGATTTGCACGCAATTTCAAAATAGTTATGAAAAGTTAAACAACATGGATCTCTTGGATTGTACTACTGTATTACGTACAGGCAGTGAGTTAACTAACTAGCGATATGATTAGTTGATGCAACCGATCAATATTTTGAATCTTTTACCCAATTGTTGAGTTAACTGATAATCAAACGGTGTTCATTTCATGTTCCAATCGCTTCTGAATTTTACGACCTCTATCTCGTTCAATCAAAGTTGAATTCAAACAGCGCATTTAGTAGCGTTATATTATGAATAAGGTGATGATGATGACAGTGGTGATGATGATGATGATGGTGATTATGATGATTATGATGAAGAGGAGGAGGAGGAAGAGGATGACGACGACGACGCCGATGATGATGGTGGTGGTGGGGGTGGTGATGATGATTATGATGATGATGATGAAGAGGAGGAGGAGGAGGAGGAGGAGGAGGAGGAGGACCACGACGCTGATGATGATGATGGTTGTGGTGGGGGTGATGATGATGATGAGGATGGGTGGTGATGGCGATGAAATAAATTGAATCACGAATCAACTACTTTTCTGTGAAATCCACCCCACATGCATGAAAAAGTTAATCATTAACAGAGCAACCAGTTTCAAATATTCATTTTTTTTCTCCTTATTATTTATTTTTATATTGTTTGAAAGCACCTTTTATGAAATTTACATAACTCGTTTCACAATTTTCCCCCAATGCTTACACGAAAGTCTCAGACACATCTAGAAAATCATAATTGAACTAAATTGACGATTATTTTATTAATTGAATAAATATTCTGCTTAATTACATATTAAGAGACATTTTATTAAAAATGATAACAGTTTTAATTTGGATTCAAAACACAACCAAGCACCAATGTTGGAGTTGCATAATTACGGAATTTTAATAATAATAATAATTAATATTTCTTGCAAGAAAAACGTGATCAGTTTATAATTATTGTACTCATCAAATGCTTTAAAAATGAACAGCTTAGAATGTAGCCTGAGGGAATGTTAAAATGCAAAATAAATTCAAAAATTTTACAAATATTGCTTAATATTAATAACATTATTATGTAATAATATAAAATAGAAAAAGCTTTTGCAATTAATTTATTTATTAAATTTAACATTCCATGGACCTTCCAAAGTATTACATAATTAAAAATTATTATATAATTGTATAATACTTAATATTAAATTAACATCTTCATCCACAGTAATGTCATGCAATTTACGTTAAATAAAAAAAAACTATGCAAAAATATTAATGGTTATTTAGTACATATTTTGGCCTTATGTGAAGCTTATCGAGGTAATTTCAAAGCAACTTTCAAGAATGAAAACCATTCTATTCAAGAATAAAAAATTGAATACCAATAAATTTCAGGGAATGTCTGATTGATGCCTAGTTTACAGTTGGCCTTTTTGCAGATTATTATATTTCAAAATGGTCGATTGATCGAATTAAGAGTAAATATTTTTAAATATTTTATATCATTTTATTATTTTAACTAATCAGTCACTTTCTGCTGAAACTATAGAAATCTGTGGAATACTTAATCATCGTGTAACACCATACAACCAATATTTCAGAATTGAAATATTACGAATATATTAATAAAATTATTAAATTAACTTTTAAAACATCCATACGAATTATCTTTCTGATTGTAAACATGGCTGCTTGTGACAGCTCGACTGCGTCAGAACGCATACTAGTAATTACCTACCGTTCATGATATCTAAACAGTTTAATAGCTCGAGATTTTTGTAATAATTTCAGAGTCAGATAACTGTTATTTGGAAACGATAATTTTCTTGCGAATTCAGTAAGAACTTGCTTCGCACTAATTGCACTGTATTAAGTTGTATTGCACTAGTTTGTATGGTATTTAAGGCTTATAATACTGCTGCGATGTTATAAGCTTATTTATTTACTAATTTCTCGCAATATATCGAAGACACATCGTATGCAACTCCTGAATAAATATCCCGCTCACAATGGCCACTTTTGAACTTTGAAATGCATTGAAATTCATTTAACTTGTAGGTTACGTCTTGTGATTGCAAAGTGTTATTATTGTTTTATGAAATCGTTGCGAATTTTCAAGAGAAGCTTCCGAATTTGCGAAGTTAACATGGAAAGATACAAGTTGTTAGGTTAATAACCAAGTACAAGAAACTATTAAAGAATTTGATGTGACCTAAAAGAATGTGTTCGGATTATAAACTGACAACAACGATAAAAAAAACAACTTTACGACTTTAAGTCGAATCTTTTAAATCTGACTTAAAAATATCATCAGCTTAAAATACGAGGCACACATACAATAAGTTCCGCACGAAACATTTGAATAATCGAAATCATCGGGAATGAAACCGCTCAAATTAAACATACCCAACAGAGATCAAAGCCTGGACTTTCTCAAAAAACTTTTTTGTGCCCAAGAAGCCTTTACAACCAGTCTGTGAAGTAGCGCCAAACTTGCCTTATATAGCAGACGCTTATAGTGCATCGGTTGTGAGTTTACACGAAATTTGCGTATGAAGCATCTCATTAATTCACCAGAAGAGTGACTAAACATAGCAGGTTAGGAGAAAATGATTTCTGAAGCTGATAATTGGACTCAGGAGAATGGCAGACATTCACCTATTGTGTCTGTCTCATCTTGAATATTTCATCACCGCTGACATTTCGGGCTAATTGTTGTTGTTGCCGCCGTCTCGTGCCCTAGATGGCTCGATTTACGCTCGAGCAGTTATCTAGAACTCGTCGGTTGCAGAGGCAGAGCATAGGCAGATGGTAAGAACATTAACAGGGTGAATCTCTATTGATTGCTGCCGTTCTTCCCAGATCATTAATACGAATTAAGGACGGTTTAATTTTATGTCTTCCCTCGTATAATCGTCCCGAGGCACGCCACAGTCCCCTTGTTAACGACCTATTAGACTGTGTTCCCATCGATTCTTCATCAGCTCTCGTGAAGCGTGCGTTTTCAATAATCGACTTAATGGCATTCAATTATTTCCTTTCTTGGTGTGTATTTTCTAAGATTGCTCTTCAATTAGTCCTCAATTTTTTTTATAACTGCTTCGTCACGATCGTCTACCGCCAAGCTTGACCGAATGCTCCCCTGTTTTCATTTCGCTTTTCTACGATGCCTCCCTTTGGAGAAATATTAAGCAGAAGAAATTATAGGAACGTTAGAAAATTGTCGAACAAATAACGTTAAAACCCAGAACGAAAATGACAAACTAGAATTTGAAACAAATTGCAGAACAGCGCTAGTTATTCATTTCGTGAACTTTTCTCCTTTGAATTCTTCGGTAATTTTGCCAGTTATTTTTTTAATGAATTGTTCCGGGACTCCCTTCTCTCTGAAACGGTAAAGAATTTTCATGTGACATCAAGAATGTAAATTAGTCATGAAAAGTAATAAAATGTGATTTAATGAAATTTTCTTTAAAATTTATTTCATGTAAACTACAAGCTTGACCGGTCAACAAAAATCTGATTTGTTTCAATTATTTCAGTGAATTTTGGCGTGAAAGTGACATCCTGGTTGTGATGTCACAAAATTGTGATCAAAACAAAATATTTGCAAAATGTAAATTTAACTAAATTGTTTTATCCGAACAGAACTACGAGATTATAACATTAATAAATGTATCTACGTTTATTTATTTTTTAATTGTTTGATTAATTTTTATTAAAGCTATTTTCCCAACCTGAGACAACTAAACTTTTTATCCATTTCTCCTTCAATGAGCTTCCTCCGCATGCACTCCTTTTCTGCCATTTCTCTTCCGTATTTATACTTTTCGGACATAAACTCCTTCCTCAGCTGTTCGTTGTCACACATCTGCTGCTTCAGAACGTTTCCATATTCCTTTCTCTTCTGCTTCCTTCCCTCTGAGCCTCTTTCAAATTCCATATCTTTGATCAATCGCCTGTTTTAAAGACAATTACAGCTTAATGTTAAACGTTTTCGAAAGCATAAGTTGAAGATGCTTTTTAGATTTAAAAGTTGATAATTTGAAGACTATTTAAATTTAAAAGTTGATAGATATACCTGAGGTCGGATTCAAAGTAGAGTTTGTCTCTGGTTGCTTCGATGGCCTGGAGTTCTCTCTTTGTTTGGATTTGGCAGTCTCTGCCCTTCTTGACCAAGTACTCGATCTCCTTCCTCTTGCTCTCGTCTTCCAATTCCCTTCTCATGAAATCCTTGTCTGCCTGCTCCATGCTTCTTTGGATGCGCTTCACTTCCGCTTCCGTCTGTTTGTCCATCACGACTTCGAGTCGACACCTGAGCAGGTCAGCGATTTTCTGCTGCATTTCGATGTGCTGTTGGCGGTTCTCTTTTGCCACGTCGGTTTTTTCCTGTTTCGATGAATTCATATTCGTTTTTTTCAATTCATATTCGTATTCGTTTGCACGTATTTTCAGAATACTTTGGAATAAGTTAATGATATTGAGTTACTGGTATTGATAAGTAATAAATAATAAAATATCGAATCGGTGTGTTATTAGTAAAAACAGAATTTCCCACATCCAACTCCTTTCTGATTCTGTTGATTCGTTCTAAGAGAGCTCTTTCGGTAGCATCGTCTTCGATTTTCTTCTTGGTCTTCTGGAGCATGCAGATGTCCAACTGGTCCTTGTAGCACCTCCTGTTGCCACTCCCTCCGGTGATTTTGTCGAACTCTTCTTCGTTCAATTTTTCCCAACACTTCCTCATTGCTTCTCCTTCCATGTGCTTGATTTCAGCCGCTTCAATCTTTTCCTGTGGAATCGACAAAACTTTCCACGTAAAATGCCCAGTGTTTCAGTGTTAAGGTGTCTTACGCTGCTATGTTTGCGCGTTGTTGATTGATCTAGCGCCATTAGTTGGAATTACTGGATGATCGTTTTTTTCCATTATTTGTTATTGTTTTAAAGTTATTTTTTTGTATTTTAACCTAATTCTTAACTACTTAACCAATTTGATTTCTACTTCGTTAGGTCGATTTTAATTATCACAGATAAACGATACAGTTTGACGATTGATTATATAAAAATGCTTGCTTTCTTGCCCTCTTCGTTATAAAGCGTTTTTATGAGCACATTTCCGACTCACGAGTTTCTTGCAATTGATTTGATTGACGAGACCAATCATGAGTTCTTTCCTTTTCCTCGCCTTCACTTCTTCTTCCGATCCGACGGCAGCAAGTCTCAATTTTTCCGTCTCAGCATCGAGTCTCCAGTCCTCCTCTTTCCAGTGCTGAAGTATTTCTTGTCTTTCCTTCATTTGCTCCTTCCATACGTTTCTGTTCTCTGCTGCTTTGGACATCTTCGGGGATGGAACAGGCAGAAATCTTATTATTGTTATTATTATTATTATTGTTATTATTAATATTATTATTATTATTATTATATAATAATATAATGTTATATAACTTATAATTAATAATTATTATATATATTATTATATTATATAATAAATAAAATATTTTAATATATTATATATATAATATAATTATTATTATTATTATCGCCGTCTTCATTTCGTCGTCGTCGTCATATGTCATGATGATGATGATCATTATTTCATTTCATTTCAATGGAATATCAACGTGTCAAGTTAATATCGCTAAGGACAGGACACCATTACCCTAGTTTCTTTTTAATGACTCTTAATTCGATTTTAACACCTTTTAAGAACTTTATTCACTCCTTGGGAACCGCAATAAATAATTATAACAATAATAAATGCAAATAATAATGATAAATAATAATAATAATATTACAAAATGATATTAAATGTAAATGATAAGCGCGAACGACTTTTTTAAAACGCTAGATGTAAGCAACACTTGTTACCAGGTACAGGAATTGCTGAAACAACTGACTTTGTGAAGCAACCTCATTTCCGCCTCGTTATTGAGCCTTCCGTAAGGAAAAAGTTCCTGTCTGGCGTGGTACTTCCTCAACTCCTCACACTTGGAATCGTCGGCCATGCAGTCCTGTTGAGTCCTCAAATCCTGCCACAAACCACGACACTGCTCCAGTTCTTCCTTTGAAATGATAGTCATGATGTTAATACCAATGAATAAAGTCATTTTAAAGTTATTATTACTTTTTTTTTAAATGAAATTTAATGTTCGATATTGGTTCAATTGAAATATCGGTTCAGTTTTGTTTGTGAAAAGTCTGTGAAACTAACCCAATGAGGTAACTCTACATAATTAGTTGTAATTAATATGTAATTATGAATTATTTGATCAATTTTAATAATTCAAAATTCATCATTCATAATTAATTAAGCCACTTAATCGAGTTACTAATACTTTTATAATTATTTTCCAATCCCACATCTAGTTAAAACGAACAATTTTTTCCAGTTTATTCTCCAGACAAGTCTTTTCCTCCTGCTCCAGTTCTTCGATTCCTTTGTACTTCTGCTCCTTGCAGATTCTTTCCATTTCCTTGCAATTCAATACCAGAGGTCCGGGCGTTCTATAGGTGCACAAGTATGGCCTGGAACGACACAATTAGAACAAAATGAATTCCGATCTGTAGGTAGCGAGTTCGAATCTCACCTCATACGAGCCGGAATTGGGTCCGTTATTCTGACGCTTTCGAGGAAAATTCCCGCGCCCTTTTTCCCGACGGTTTCATGTTTGAAGTCGTCGATGCTACTCGCGCCGATGTTGTTGACGTTGGTGTTGTTGCTGGAATTGATGTTCTTGTTGCTCAAAAAGTGACCAACTCCCTTCCGTCGCTGACATTGATTTGCGAAGAGCGTCGGATCAGCGTATGACGAGGGACACACCTTCCTGTAGCTCTTGTAATTGACCTTAGCGAGACTCTTTAAACAAATGTTTGCGTCCAGTTTTTATTCTTTTCAAAAAATAATACACATTCGTAAAAAAATTTAGGTTATAAATATTTTCGCTTGATTGTCAAGTAAATCGCGTGGTTATTAATGGAGGTAATAAATAATTAATTAATCACTTGACAAGCAAACCATTTGAAGGAGCAAAATTTAGCGGCGAATTCGATTCTCAACGGACGAACGATTGAAAACAAATTGACGTTAAAAAAAAACCAAAAGTGGAATCGAAGGAAATTGAATTATTAGAATTTATCCACTTAGGTGGAAATTATTAATAAATATGAAAAATATTATAACTAAAACGTGAAGGGAGGTGGAGACATACAAAAACAGATGATATGTTGATGACGAATTTAGTCCTCGAAATTGCCAGCAAAGCGTCACCATTCAACACTGAAAGATCTGCGCAGTGTTCCAGAATCATTATCGGCATTTCCCCCGTTTTCGGTCGTGTCGGGTTGCATAGGATAATCTTGTTGATGCACGTTATTGTCGTTGTTTCCTTGTTCGTTGACGAAGCATAATCTGTCCTTTGCATCTTCAGATTGCATAGAATGTTCGCCGTTCGAGTGGGATTCGGAAATCGGCTTGTCAGGACAATCATCGTAATCAGTATCCAGGGATGAATTGCATTCAACCGTTTTTAGGGTCTGCAATTTGAAGAGTCGAGATTGCTTGGCAGCAAATGAGCAATTGACTTGTTGCTGGAGGGCATTATCCAGGTGCAAGCAGCCCTTTTGATCTGGATGGAGTTCGCTCGAGCATCCAGAGTAATCGATGGTGAAGTGTTTCTTGAATTTCAGTTTGCGAACCGATTCTGCCATTCTGGAATTGCCGGCAGATCTGTTCTGGTGGTAATGATGACGATTCTGAGTGGAAACCGGGAATTCTTCATCCTCGTTATCGACCAGATAGGGAAGAAGGCTTTGAGCTGACGAGAGAGGCACCAGCAGGTTGTAACTCTCGGAACCGTCCTTGACCGACGGCGTTGAGATGACGAACGATTCCGCGCAAATGTTTTCATCTTGCAAGATGCGCCGCAAGGCATCAATGGCTTCCTTGCTTCTCCTGGTCTGCAGGTCACATCCGTCCTGATGATCGGTCTCGTCGAGAAGCAGAAGATCTCCATCCAAGTCCAGAGCGTTGAGTTCAATTTCATCGCTCTCCAGATTATCCCTAGCTCGATCTACCTCCTTAACGTCAATTTCGTCGGGAGACCAAGGGCCATTTCCCACGTCGCAGGGGTCGCAAGAGATCAGGTCGTCCATCTGAAGAAGTTCAGGGTTGAAGGTCAATCTCTGTGACCTCTCTGAGGCAGAAATGTTGCTGGCTATCCATCTCTTTTTTAGGCGCTGTCGTCTGTTTTTGTGCTGCCACTTAGCGACCAAAACGAAAAACACGATGACGCCCAAAGCCAGGAAAGCACCGAGGGTACTGCCCAAGGCCAGAGACAAAGAACTACTGGCAGTGCTGCTGACGATGCAAGATTCGTAACCGGAGTCGAGGTTTTTGACTCCAGGAAGTTCTAAACTGTGGCCTGGAGACGATGAAGTTGAGAGCACTTCTGATGATCTGACGGGAAATGTATCGCTATCATTATTAGGCTCTTGAATTAGATGGATGTCGTTTGAGCTTTTATCGATAGCAGGGGAATAATCGACCGATCCTTGGGGAATGAGCGCCGATTGTCTGTCCGACGAGTCCATGCCTTCGTGGATCGTTTCGACGTCGTCAGAGAATTTCATGAGGGCTCTGACGCAGATCTCGTAGATGGTGTTTTCGTGCAGGTGCTTGATGACGTACGTGACCAGGGATGGACCGAGGGAGTCTACATCGTGCTTGATGGTGCTCCCCACGGCATGGTACTTGACCGTATAACCCCTCAGGATCATGCGTCCGAGGGTGCCGTTACTCTTGCTCAACTTCCAGCCTATGGTTATCGAGTTTTTAGTCGTTGCCCTAACGTCCATTTGTTGGAAGATTTTCCTGTCTTTGCCGTTGCCGGGGTTATCCGCCATCTTGAATTTTAAATGATCTCCTTATTCTGCAATTATTGATGAAGGGGATAATTTTAAATGGCTAGTAATTGTTTGATTGATGGTCAAAGATGATGTAATAAATAAACAAAATGCGATCTATTTCGTTGCTATTTGGAAACAGTAAAATGTCGGAGCATAATCCAAGAGAAAACCATTTTTCACTTTTAGTTTTGAAAAATGATCTGTTCATTGGTCTGTTGACGTAAAACTTCGAAATTTTTAAATACAACATGACATAACATGACGTTGACATGGCGGCGTCCATATTATAATCATCATCACTACCCCATCATCATCCTCATTACCCTTATAATGATACTAGAAAATGGTTATCATGCCATCATCACCATTGTCTTAGGAATTACCCCCATCTCCTGTAAACCTATCATCCAGACCATTACCCCATCATTTCATTCGATCCTGGAGTCTATACACCATTTCCTATCATCTTGCAGTCTCAGAATTTCTTGGAACGGCTGGATTAATTATGATAATTTGATCTTCATGAATAATTTAGTGCGCCCATCTGCGTGCTTGACCGCGAGATGGGCCCTGGAGATTTACATATCACGTGATCTGATTATAATAATAATTGAATTCCATAATTCGTTTAAAAGCAGTTATTTTCTCATTTATTTGATTTTGTTTATTGATTTTTTGTTTAATCCACATTGGGAGAACAATATATTACTAATATAACATAATGTAATTATTAACATATTATAATATAATTATTAATATTATTAATGTTCTTGTTAGATCGCGTTTAAAATTGTTTTCCTGGTTTTAATATTTTTTGGCAGTTGCTTTGAAATTAATAAAAAAGAATAAAGTTTTAAGAGAACACTTTAGTCCTGGGATAATTCCTTCATCACGCAATCCGAATTTTTAAAGTTTTAATGAAATAAACGGTTTTATTCGTTTAAATGTAAATAATGTTAATAAACCAAGATCAAACATTTAATTGGAGTTAATGTAACAGCATCAATGCATAATCGATTAGTAACGCGTTTGCGAATATATTTAAATTCAGAAATATTTGAACCTTTCAGAGTAATGTTGACACGGAAATTAGCTTCCCTTTTTCATTTAAAAACCTTTCTTGTTTATGTTCAGTAATTAAAATCATTCATTAAGATGAATGCGGATTGCACTTGGATGAACTTGAAGGTACAACAATAATCAGAAGAAATTGACAGTGTCTATGATGATGATGACGACGACGATGACGATGATGATGAGGACGACAATGATGACGATGATGATGAGGACGGTACGGTGAGATTAGGCACCATATTTTCATGCTGTATGCGATAAGAACTCATCACTACCAATATCGTCGTCCATAAGCATTAAATGCTCTTAATTGTTATTTAAAATATCATATTTAACATTTAAAATATCATATTTAACATTTAAAATATCATGTTTAACATTTAAAATATCATATTTAACATTTAAAATATCGTATTTAACATTTAAAATATCGTATTTAGCATTTAAAATATCGTATTTAACATTTAAAATATCGTATTTAACATTTAAAATATCATATTTAACATTTAAAATATCGTATTTAACATTTAAAATATCGTATTTAGCATTTAAAATCCGCATTTTATTGTAATATGATTGGTGAATCCTCAAATCACTTTTATGTTTTCCAGAAAAAGACAAGTACAGATGACCTTCAACCTCAGTTTAAACTTTAACCTTCTGTTCATTCGCCCAAATTTCTTGCGGATGATGTGTCGGACATCAGGAATAGAGCGATGATGATGAAGATGAAGAAGGTGACGATGATGATGATGATGGCGACCTCGACAAAGATGATGATGATGATGAAGAAGAAGGAGGTGATGATGATGATGATGATGATGTTGGCGACGTTGACGGTTCAACAAGCTGAGTGGAAGATTGAATAAGCTCCCGTAGTTATTGTAATTGTGTTTGGCAACAAAGTTATCTTTGTCTGTAATTACGATGACGACAACGACGACGATGGTTGTGGCGGTGATGATGATAGTGATGACTTTATGGTGATGATGACGATGACGATGATGATGGCAAGTATTATGAAGTATTATGTTTTATCATCGTCAAACGATTATTTACATGTTCCCAATGTTTGACAGTTTGCTCGACTTTTCATTGATTTATTGTTCACATAAACTATACATTAACACATTATTATAATTACTTAAATTGTTACGGTTCATATATATATAGTTCATATTATATTGTTTTATTAGTGAAATTATTACAGTTTAATGGATTATTTTTGTTATTTACCATTTTATTAACAACTTGTTAATATTGGTAAATTATAAAAATTGTAACAATTGTTAATAACAAGTGCCTTTCACATGAATAAACCTGACGTATAGATTCAGACGATGGGAAAAGTCGGCGACGAAATTGAAAAGTTTTTGAAGATGAACAGATCGAAGAAGGTAAAACTCTTGAATGACAACAAACCAACAATGACTCAACAAAAAGAGTCCAACCTGAAATGATGAAAGACCGGAAAAACAAACCTTTAAACCTCAAGCAGTAAAAAGGTCCACGTTTATAGCACCTGAAGACACCTGAACTCACCTACAGACACTTGCAAACCTACAAAGTAGTAAAAACAACATCAACCATCTTTGCACCGAGTTCTTTGTTCAAAACACAAAGTAGTTGCTCCCACGGTTGAGTCCAAATTTCCCCAGAGTCACACAAAGACCATCACATGGATAGGCTGCCTCTGACGCTTGGAGGTTTAAAAATGTTTTTTTTTTAACAAAAATGCTGAATATTTAATCTTTTTGAATATATGCTTACAATAGGAGTGTAATGCAGAACAATTGTTGCTAAATTCA
>JAJTWR010000266.1:3615000-3817500 GCA_021613335.1 Whitmania pigra | reverse complement strand
GAAATATCAGACTTTTCTTGAAGTTCAATGATTTGAATGATTTGAAAGTGAAGATTTTAAATGAGATTCTTAGTTGGAAGATTGGAGCTAAATTAAATGTCAAATGTAAGTGGACCACTTGCAATCGAAAAGACAGGTGTGTCTTGGCGCCATCGAGAATATTTGCAGGTACTTGTGAGAGCAGGAATTGATTGAATTTCAGTTTTCTTGTTTCCAAAAGGTTCTTCCTCTCTAAAGGTCAGAGATGGATGTTGCAAGTCACGGTTAGAAAATCGTGCCCATAAATTTCATTGGAAATCAACCATGCTTCATTAAACGATGCCCGTTCAACCTTTTTGAATGAAAACATGGCAGTGTTGAGAGGGAATAAGCAATAACGATGAGCAGAAAGAAACTGTTTTTGTTTTTGAAAACTATTTTGTTTCAGAAACAAAACCTGTTTATTTATTTTCTCTATTCATACGTTTTGTTGTCGTGCTGTTTATAATTCGCAAAGGTTCAGGATTCTGCATAACTTCAGTGCACGATTAAACGTCTCTTAAACCTACAAACAAGTACACTAGGGTCAAGTTAGGAGCATAAGTGTGGGGTTAATCTCCAAAGTTTCATGTTGATAAACAAATACAAATTATGGCTCACGTCATGAACTCATCACCAGCATCATTATCACCATCATCACCAGTATCATCATAAACATCTTGAATTTACCCATCATAACAAACTGAGGACAAGAAAGTCTTTGGCCAATCAGCAATCGAAACAAATAACAAACAAAAGCACATGTTCCTAAAAGACCACCCAAAGTCAATTTTGAGGAGATGGAAAAGTGAGGAACATTACTGGAAATTGAGACGTTATTATGTTATTATTATTATTAGTATTATTATTATTATTATATTATTATTATTATTATTATTATTATTATTTATTATTATTATTATTATTATTATTATTCTTATTATTATTATTATTATTATATTATATTATTATTATTATTATTATTATATTATTATTATTATTATTATATTATTATTATTATTATTATTATTTATTATTATTATTATTATTATTATTATTATTATTATATTATTATTATTATTATTATTATTATTATTATTATTATTATTATTATTATTATTATTATTATTATTATTATATTATTATTATTATTATTATTATTATTATTATTATTATTATTATTATTATTATTATTATTATTATTATTATTATCATTATTGCTGTTGTTGTTGCAATCAACAAAGATTTAGTTGCTGAAGTAATCATGATGAAGGCAACAACACAAACTAAATAAATTCAATGCACAAAAAAATATCATATCACATTAGGAATAAATAAATTGGCAAATTTTTTCAAATTAAATTTTTCATTTCTATTAACTTATTGATTCGTAACTTATTGATCCAAAAGATTTCGCTGACTTCCAGAGGAAAATTGAACCGCGCGTTTTGAGGATGACTTCACAGTTTGAATGGAATTGATGATGATGATGATGATGATGATATGATGATGATGATGGATGATGATGATGATGAATGATGATGATGATGGATGATGATGATGATGATGATGATGAGATGATGATGATGATGATGATGATGAATGATGATGATGATGATGAATGATGATGATGATGATGATGATGATGATGATGATGATGATGATGATGATGATGATGATGAATGATGATGATGATGATGATGATGATATGATGATGATGATGTGATGATGATGATGATGATGATGATGAGATGATGATGATGATGATGATGATGATATGATGATGATGATGATGATGATGATGATGATGATGATGATGATGATGATGATGATGATGATGATGATGATGAATGATGATGATGATGATGATGATGATGATGATGATGATGATGATGAATGATGATGATGATGATGATGATGATGATGATGATGATGATGATGATGATGATGATGATGATGATGATGATGATGATGATGAGATGATGATGATGATGAGATGATGATGATGATGATGGTGATGATGGTGCTGATGGTGATGATGGTGATGATGGTGATGATGGTGATGATGGTGATGATGGTGATGATGGTGATGATGGTGATGATGGTGATGATGGTGATGATGGTGATGATGGTGCTGATGGTGATGATGATGATGATGATGATGATGATGATGATGATGATGATGATGATGATGATGATGATGATGAATGATGATGATGGATGATGATGATGATCTGATGATGATGATGATGATGATGATGATGATGATGATGATGATGATGATGATGATATGATGATGATGATGATGATGATGATGATGATGATGATGATGATGACGATGACGGTGATTGTGATAGTGACGATGACGATGACGACGATGATGATGGTGATGGTAGTGATAAATATTTAAATATTCAACGTCTCATTATGAAGATAAATCGGTGATAATGACAAAGTTGTGAAAAGACGTTTGAAGCTTTTCCTGACAACTCCATTTGCAAAGAAAATTTAAAAGTCGGAACTGAAAATTCATAAAAAATACAAAAATAGCCTCTCAAACAAAGAAATGAATATAGACAAGAAATTATGCAAACTTATAGGAACAAGTATACAGTTAAATACAGATATTATAATTTGGCACAAATTCAAACATTGTCACAGAAAGATGATATAACAAAGATAGCATTGAAAATATTGATAATATTGATAATATTATCTCATCGTGAAATATATTCAGGAAACTCTTTATTTTCTTATCAATCAATCTGTCATTGCCTGCTTTCTTTCTCTGTGGAGTTTATGAAGAAGCTTTTTGCATTAATAACAGAATTTATTTTTATTAATACAATTTGCTTTTATTTATTTTCTTCAAAGGATTTATGCGATTTAAATTGTGACTGAAATAAATGTCTTTCCATAAATAAATGTTGTCCATCTTCGGATTAAACTTACTAATATTTATTTTTATTATCATCATCATCATCATTTTTATCAATATTATTGTTATTATATTTATTATGATGATTTCACTAAATTAAGTTAATAAATGTAAAAAACAAGACAAAAAAGTAAATATTTTAGGAATATTAACCTCAAAATGAGCACGAAATTTTACCACTTTGTGTTGCTAAATGCTCTCTAGCGCCATTGTGCGACAACTGTGCGTGACTGGCGCACAAGGAAGCGTTGTCACTAAATGACCGAATTGTTTTATTTTATTATTACTAAATTATTCGTCACAAACAATGTTTTAGCTGTGGATAATGACTTGTTTAATGGTAAATTTAATGGTTGTAGAGGTATAATGTGTTTGTTAGCGATTCACATAAATGTTTATAGGAATGCTAAAATAAGCTTGTCAGTGAGGAAATAATATTAAATTGTTAATCCAAAATTCTAAATATTATTCTGAGATTAAAAATGCTATTTTGAAATTATATGTAGCACCCATTCCTTGTTATCAACCGATCCGATAAATTATGGACAGATTCCCAGATATAACGGATTGATAAGGTGACATGTGTGATGAAGATTGGTGATGGTGTTGAATGATGATGATGATGGTTGTGGTAGATGATGTTAGTGATGACGATGATGATTAATAATGAATAATAGTTAACATACGATCACCTCCGTTTCTCCATTACCGCAAATTTCAACGTATAATGTTTTGGCATTCAAATTAATTATTCATCAATTACGTCTATATTTCCCGGAATGTTAAATTCCCGGCATCTAATTTCTAAAAATGGCTCATGGAAGTTCATTCATTCATTCATTAATCCTTGTAGTTGACGGAAAATATATTGATCATCGTCAATCAATTATTGTTTCGAGAAAAAAAAGATTAAAAGTCGCCAATGGCCGAAGGAGGCAAGAATGACAACATTGAAATTTCCAGGGTTGCCATGGTAACGCATCGATACTTTCTCATTGTTATGACGTCATGTTAATGGACCTAATGAACCTCTGCTGACTCTCAGAATGTCAGAATGCATGCATCATGATAACATTCAAACATTCTCAATGGACAATGATGGATCGATTCAATATTCGAATTCATCAATGAATTCAAATTGTCTCTAACTAAATTACTTTAACCTGAATTTAACTAAATGGGAAATAAATTGATTTGGTTGTGAATAAAAACACTTGAACAGTTAAAAATTAAAAGCTCTCAAATTCTACTTTACTGCTCATAATGATTTATTAGGACTCAAGAAGACAAGTGCGCGGTCAAAAACAAGTTCACAATCAAAGTCTCACCTTCACAAATTCCAGTCAAAAGGTCCTTCCAGATTTAAATCCAACAAGAACTGAGACGAATGTAAAACAATTGCTGCTGAAGCAAAAACAGCAACAGCGTTGTGTGCGGAGACGACAACTGTCACGAAATGGGATCCACTTTTAAATCGCTCCCGTCAGTGCCAACAACACGCCAACAACACCCTAACAGCAACAACAGCAACAACAACAACGACAATACGGAAGTCGTTTTCACATTTTCACATGTTCCATCGAGGCTGCTGATTGGAGCTGACGTTTAAAAATTAACTAATTTATTAACTAATTTATCGAAATTATCGGCCGTTTTTAAACTCAACTTTGTTTGAACAAAGCAGGCTCGTTAAAAAATTTATAAACACTCGCGATCATACTATCATCATCATAACCTCAGTGGAGGAGGAAGAAGAAGAAGAAGATGACGCCAACGACGACGACGACGATGTTGATGATTTCCACGTCCGTTTTCAGGTGGAGAAGGGAAATTGAAGTTAATGGTTGAATGAATACTTTCCTGCACGAGGAAGAGACAAGCAACATGGAGGAACATATACTGGTGCATCTGAGCCTGTTGAACGTGCAGTCGACGTCGTTGCGTGGATGATGACGATGACGATGATGGTGATGTCGACGACGATGACGATGGTGGTGAGGGTGATGTTGTTGACGTACCGGAGATTGAGCTTACTGTTTAATTAAAAAAAGTCATTTAATCTTCAGTTTAATTATTTTTCTTCTCAGAACTGCAAGGGATGCCTTCATGAGTCTCATTAAATGCTTTCAACTTTCCTTCTGACCAATTAAAGACTAAAAATTCTCACAATGCAGATAAAATCATCTTTTCCACAAATCCAAGTTGTGATGAGGATGATGATTGTGGTGATGAGGATGATGATAATTGTGAAGGTGATGATGATAACTGTGATGGTGATTGTGGCAATTAACTTTGGATAAATGATGACGTTCCATTATCCAGTCTCCCTCTATCTCTTGGGAGTGGCCTTTCTTCTGGATCATAATCATAACTGCCTGGCAGAACGTATTAGTAATTGATAGTGGATTAGTTTCAGAGCACTTGTCCATTTATCGTTTCCTGTTGAAGAGTTGTAAGTATTCACGTAAGGCTGTTATTTTGCCTGACTGCAAATCTTTTTAATTCACGAAGAAGTCTTGAATAAAATTGCAGACGACAGTTCTCGATCGATTGATTAAGTTTCAGTTAAGTATCAATCTTCCTGATTGAATAATTTCATTTCCTCAATTAATCCATTTTACAAAGAATATTTTGTCTTCAAGCATTTAACAGAATTGACATTTTACATTTTAAACTCTGGACTGTTTGGTCTGACGTTGTGATATATCTTTGCATATATTTATATATTATATATATATTTGCATAGCAGTTCGATTTATCTTATTATCTTATAAAGCGAATTAGAATTTTACGTTTTCGTTGAATAGAATAGATAATTGAACCTTCTTGTGTATTAATTTCTTGACGGACTTGGGACGTAAAATCAGTAAATTTACAAGTTTTAATGATAAAAATATTTTGAATCCAAGAAGATGTCTGGTAATAAATTAAGGAAATAATTGGAAATGTTGAACTCTTGCCTAACGAGTCACGAGGAAAGTATGGGAGGCGTCCAATATTTTTATGGGAAGGAGATTTTATTGATGTACGAGATTTTGTCTCTCTCTGTGTGTGTATGCTTTTCGCGCACATGAACAATCAGACATGATCATTCAGAAAGCGCCTATTTTCTTTTCAATGAGAAAATGGGGACAGTGACGTCGACGACGAAGACGATGATGATGATGATGCTGTTGTTGTTGACGACAGTGACGGTGAAGGTGATACTGATGATTCTATTTGCGTCGTTTAAAGCCATTGAAGTTAATGCTAAGCTAATAAACATACGCTTGTAAGATTAAGCAGAAGAAAATTTGTAGATACATGTTTATATTTAGTGTTTTTTTAAACCATTTAATATCTTTTTCTTATAATTATTTTATTATTATTATTATATTATTATTATTATTATTATTATTATTATTATTATTATTATTATTATTATTATTATTATTATTATTATTATTATTATTATTATTATTATTATTATTATTATTATTATTATTATTATTATTATTATTATTATTATTATTATATCATCATCATCGTAACACTTACACATTTGCTGAAACACTTGTTCTCGGAATATATCTTGCGAATGAAATAAAATACTCATGGAAAAATGAATTTTCATTTAAATTAATTTGAATTAAATTGATTTTATTTGAACTAATCTAAATTAACTTAAAATATATGATGAAATTCTTTAAATTTGATTGTGTGTTCACCAAGAAGATTTTAAACTGTCGCCCAACAATTTTTAAGAATTTCTACATTTCATTTCTTTTAAATTTCATTTTGCTTTTAAAGTTTTATAACATTTTCCACTTCCATTCCTTTCGACTGAAGTGAAAAAGTAATTTTTTACATTTTGCAAAAAAACTGCAAATAATTAAATTTCCTGACGCTGATTATGATGATGGATGAACATGCGTTAATTTTAATGGAGTCTTATGATTTCATGAAATCCAAATTTCCAAACTTCTAATATTTGCAAGTATCAAGTATTTTTTTAATATTAGAAGCACATAGTGAAATTGTTTGAAATGAACAACACAACTTTAATGACTAAAACTGAAAATTCATAATTTTATTTAGTTAACTTTTAAATCAATGGCGAGGTAACGAAAGAACTTTTTCCAGCCTTGAGAACATTTTAACATCCGTTTGAACGACGAAACGAATAACGATTTTAGCTATCAAGCATTGTTTAGATTAAATATTAAAAATATTAAAAATATTATCAAATATTAAAATATTAAAAAAATCAATAAATATTAAAATATTAAAATATTACAAATAATAAAAGCTCAGTTGAAGATAATTCTATGAGAGCTTTCAAGAGGCTGTGATCATTGATCTTGTTGCCTCAGGTGTTTCCACAAACCATTTTTAAAATGTAGTTGTTTTAGTTTATTTTTAAAATATAGTTGTTTTAGTTTATTTTTAACACGTAGGTGATGATTTCATCATTCGCGTCAACTCTGCTGACTTGTATTCATAATTTTCATGGCTTTCTTATGCAATCGACTTTTAATCGATGCTTTATTGGAGGAAACTTCTATTAAAAGAATTCGGTTCTCGATTGCTTGAGGAATATCATAACAATTTAATATGAAATTATTTTAAATCTTGACAACTTAATATGAAATTATTTTAAATCTTGACAATTTAATATGAAATTATTTTAAATCGTAACAATTTAAAGTTAAACTATTATAAATCGTAAAAACGTAAAAACGTAACTTAATAATTAAAAGAATTCAGTTCTCGATTGCTTCGATCATCTACCAAAGTAGAGAATAAATATTCACTCAATGCTCAACCATAATTAATTCTGTAAACTCCAAAAAATGAAATGTCATTTTGACGGCACAGCCAATTAATTGGGATAGCATGGAGTGACAATCGATCTCCTGCTTCCATCTCGATTAATCCGGAAAGCGTTGAAACATGGAGAGACCCTCTATCCACACCACAACCTGGCATCGGCTGACCTTCGTCTAACTGGGGCACATTGACCAAACTGGATTGCTGCAACAACTCGTAATCATTTGAGAGAACTTTCTGTCCGACAAACAGGTGCTTTTTAAATGCTTTCTTTAACAGTTCATCGGTGGCAAAAAAACTGAGTTGGCTGAAGAAGAAATAAGTGCCTCCCTCATTTACCTGACGATGCAATTTCAGGAGATTATAATTTTATTATTGTGCTTTTTTAAACAATTAAAAATAGCTGAGACAAATAATGGACATTTTAGAGTATAAATATATTTATCGATGTACAATTTGATCTCTTCATGAAACTTCTCTTGCCTGATGAACTAATTAATCTAATAATTAGTTGAAAATAACTGAATGTTTCCACCGTAAAATGAGAATACTCAGAAGTTGGTTCGATGCAGATCTGGCTGGATTTGTACTTTTTGGAACTATTAGACCATCCGCTGATGACGTGGTATCTGGAATCTTAAAGTTGTGAACCATTTAAGTATTACTTTTTCAATTTTATGCAATGTTATACAATCTGTTGACATGAATAAATGAATGAAATTAACATCAAACCATTCGGAAGATCATATCGGTATATTTATATAGGTATATTTATTATAAGTCCTAAAATAAGATTGGATCAGTTCAAGAAATGTAAAAATATTTTCATCACAAGTCTCAAATTCAGTAAACGAAATTCAATTCTCAAGTTCCGCAACCACGCTTTGTTGGAATTACCAATGGTTTTGCTGATCGTTGCTGATTAAAGGTGCATGTAATTATTTAAATTATTTCAATTCAACCCACCAATGGCCTGATTGTCGTTTGACTACAGTTACGAGAGTTACTATTAATGACTATTTAATAATAATTGTTATAATGGTAACGATGATAATAATAATAATAATAATATTGATAATAATAGTAATAAATGTTAAATAATTTAGTAATTACATTAACTTCTCATTTCAGTCGCTTTCAATTTAAACTCAAACTAAAGGACATTGTCTTGTATTGCAATAATGTTATGTAATAATTCATGCAAGTAGTTATTATTATTAATATTAATTTAATGTTATTAAACAAGTGTTGCCAACGGGATTTCGTGAGATTTTCCTGACGAATTCCTTGCAGCACAAATCGGACTGAACAGCCATCTTGTTTATCCATAAATTCTTTAAAAACAAAAAGCATGGGATTTTCCGCGGCATTTTGAAATTTTATGTGAGTGTTTTCAAGCCTACTCGTTTCACTTAATTCCTACAAAATATTTTTATTGTTTAATATTTAATTACAACAGTCAAATAAATTTATTCTGTATATTATTAAGTGCACCAATTATCCAAGTTTACCTCGAATTTATCCTTAAGGAGTTCACAAAGTTCAGAAATGAGTCCAGCACATCTTCCAATAACAAGAGGGTTCAAAGATAAGAATTCTTTTTGCAACATTTCCATTTTGTAGATGTAGATGCCGAGAAGAGCCACACAAACTACGATAACTCCGAATTGAAAAATAGAGATTAAAAGCGCACATCTTGAACATTTGAAACAGTTCTTGTCTGAGATTTCATCGTATATTTGTTCCTCGTTTCCTGCAGAGTTGGCGATCGAAGTATTATCTTTTCTATTGTGCCTAGCCGTTGTTCTAGAAGTGTTTTGAAATTTGTTGATAAATAAATAATTATTTTCTGATTGCTGCGTCCGAAGATGATCGTAGTCTCTCGCACGAGATTCGCCTTTGGGGAATGATCTCGATGCTACTTCATCGAATCGGGAGTCCATGGAAGGAGGCGTTTCCATAATTTAAATTATAAATATAAATGGAATATAAAATAAAATATAAATTGCAAAGATACAGAGCTCAGTTTATCACTTGTAAGCTTCAGATATTATATTTAAAATAAGTCGTCAATCTTAATCGTCGTATCTAATTTGAGCGACAAGCGGGCTTTAGTTTCGTTTTCTCGGTCTTTATTTAACCACAAAAAACAATTAATTTAATTACAACTTATTATAAAGTCTTATATTTAGAGGAACAAAAATTTATTTATTTGTTGTCTTGAATAACTAAATCCTTGGAAATAAACCAATTATAGATTAATTTTTAATAACTCCATTCTTAACATGAAAATGTTTGAATTTACAACTCTACCACATGTCGTTAATTTTGAGATATTATCCTGGGTTGCCAGGCTGTTGTTTTTTTTACATCGGTTTCTGAGCCGTTTACAAAATCAAGCATAACTTCCTATTTCGATGCAAACTGAATAATAGCTGATCATTTTTAGCAGGGAGCTAATGATAGGTCAATTGCAAAATAATTACACGACAAAAATAAAACTGACTGTTAATTGACTTGAGTTGAAATGCTTTTCATTTCAGAGACTTAAATTTAAAAACTTACTTTATTAAAAAATCATAGTTAGCTTGAAATAACAGAGTTAGCCCCGGAGTATTTTCGGAAATTCCTAAAATCGATGAAAACTGTTAAGGCCAAAGAGAGAAGTGCATCTCCATCGACATTAATTTAAGTTTTTTAACTTACTATAATCAATTAACAGACTTAAAGTTTTTAAACTTATTTTTATTTTATTTAACTTAAGGATGATTCGAGGTAAAGCTTGAAGTCATAAGACATAATTAGTTTGTATTTAAAAATTTTTTTGGGATGATCAATCAGCAAGAAGAAAGTCTTCATACCAAAACAAAATGTAATCCGTCAAAAACATCAGTGAAATAAGCTTAAATATCAAAATATGTTTCAATTTCTCTTGACAACAACTCTTGTTTCTACGGCTGGAAAATTTGTTTGCATTAATTGTGGTATAATTAATGAATTGACAGCTTTAGAATTTTATGAATGGGGACAGATTAAAGGAACTCAGGAAGTATCTCAAAAGATTGTCTATTTAACAAACTATATAATAAGGAAATGCAAAATATTTGTTAAATATTTAAATATCATTGTTAGGTGTGACCTACATTTTAGAAGATATCGCCATTTTTTTGTGGTTACCCTACTTTTCAAATTTTGATTTTTTAAAATCAGCTACACACATAGTGTCATAGCTATTGTTATCTAACCAATATTTTGTATTTCCCCATTACATAGACACCCTTTTGTTGCGCCAAATATATAAATTTTTAGATACTTTGGTTTATGAAAGTTTTTCACAAATTATTGAGTTTATTTGGTATTATCCAATGATAAAGATCACTTTTTTTTATGTCGCTTTAAAACTTGAATAATCGGCTTTGATGCAATCAAATGTCGATGTGAGTGTTGAGAGCGTATTAGGACCATCCCTTGTCAACTTGAAACGTGGAATCTCAAATTGAAATTAATTAAACTAAATGAAATTTAACAAATTACAAATTTAATTTATAATTATTCATTATTCAGCTCGAATAGAAGTCAAAATCATTTATTCTGATAAAATCCATTTTGAACCAAAATGATCCGATGGAAATAGTATATCGATTATTGTAAATTCACAACTAAATTACGATGACTCAAATGAGTATAATTATTTTTCAGTTTCGAAAGTTTTATTTAAAAGTTCATTGCTTTGACTTTTACTTTTGTTCGTCCATTGTCCATTGTTAATTTTGTCAAAAATAATTGTTTTAGCTCTACGTTTAACCCACAAGCTGGTTATTGCTAAGAAACGTTTATATACAAAACATTGGAGTCCGTAACCAGTGAAGCTTATATTAAAAATATTTTTAAAAATTAAATCTTTATTACAAGCTAAATCGTCGACTATTTAGGAATAAGAAGCAAAGTTGATTGTTTAAAATTCGATTTGACAGGTGAGCTTTTAGGTAGGAAAGTTGAACTAAATAATGATTTGATGGGCGCCAACATTTTATATTTGGAATCACACAAGCAAGCTAATCTAATAATAACACATAATGATCACGTGATCTTCAAACAGCACTGCAATTAAATGTAACTATTTTTGTAACAAACAGAGCTTTTTTAAACTCTGTTTAATCTTATAAACAAAGTAAGGTCTTGTATATAAATAAATAAGGGTTTATAAAAAATACATTTTATTTATATAAAATTTTTATTTATATAAAATACAAAATAAGGGTTTCTGCTAAGAAGTCTTTAAATAAAGAACAATAGAGGTGCTGTAATTACTGCCAAACATTACATTACATTTTATCTTCGGATCTGAAACATCTGTATTATTCGGACTTTCAGCGTATTAAGTAATTACTTAAGCATTTTAAGTAATTATTTTTACCATTACCAGCGTTTGGCTGATTGTCATATGACTTGTAAAGACGACCACGAGCAGCAATATTGAATAAATTGTTGCCGGGTAGGATTTTCCAACGGAACTAACAGTGCTTTTGCCTCAATAGGTTTTGACATGAAGTAAAAGTTATGCGCTACCATTCTGTTTAAAAGGGGAGATGTGTATTAATCATATGAAATTTTTTGGCAGCTTTAAATTAGGAGTGAATATTAGTGTAACATTAACTTATTAATAATATGAGTAGGTGGGAGTTCTTAGCTACAGTTGGGGTTGCTGAGTCACGCAATTTCTGAGAAACGCTAAATTGTATAACCCCTTTTTAATTTTTCTAATCCCGGGAAATTTTAATATTAAGTTATATTATAAGTTTAAACAACATATCTTTTATTTAAAATATATTTAAATTAAAATCTTTAATAAGATGATAGTATAGCAATGATTTTAAAATTTTACGAAAATTCGTAGTACAAATATTAATTAAATCATTTTTAAAATAAATAACATATTCAACGTCTTTTATTGTAGCAAACATCATCCTAGGCGGAAAAACAATAATTTCAACTAAAGTAGCTGCTGCCAATCAATCAAAATATTTGAAGCATTTTGCACATTTTTCATAAGAACAAGATTCTAAGATGGACATCAGGCCTTGTCATACGCTTTACATTAACAACCTCAACGACAAAGTGAAGAAAGATGAATTGAAAAGATCGCTGTTTGAACTGTTCTCTCAATTCGGCAGAATCCTCGACATTGTGGCCATGAAGACACCGAGTTCAAGAGGCCAGGCCTTCATCGCTTTCAGAGAAATTTCAAGTGCAAACTTGGCTATAAGAGCTTTAAACGATTTCACTTTTTACGGCAAGCCTATGAGAGTGCAATACGCAAAAAGAGAAACTGAAGTAATTGCTAGACTCAAGAATATTTCCATTGAAAAACCAAAGAGGAAGGCAGATGACGTTGAGCAGGACAAACCGAAAAAGAAAACAAAATTAACCATGGGCCTTCCTCCAACAATCCCCAATGGACAAGTTGAAAAACCGATGGAAGTCACTACAGCCTACGAAATCGGAGAGGACCACACCCACAACATCCTCTTCCTTTCCAATCTTCCCCAGGAAACTACGGATGTCATGCTTTCCATGCTTTTCTCTCAGCATCCTGGTTTCAGGGAGATCCGTCTCATTCCCGGACGTGCGGACATCGCGTTCGTCGAATTCGAGAGCAGTCTTCAAGCTGGACAGGCCAAAGATTCCCTCAACGGGTTCAAGATGACTCCCAATCATGCGATGCAAGTAACCTATGCAAACAAATAAACAACTCCTGGGTCGTTTTTTTAATTTCATTTTCTAAGTTCAGTTTGGAAAAGTAAATTGGTTGTAAGATATTGCAAATTACAATTATTCATGTTTTAATAAAAGCGCATTTCGATTTGAATTTTAAATGTACTTGATCAACCCAAATATTCGAATAAGCTAAACGTAATTTTCAACCTGAGAGATTACATTAAATCATCAATATGATGGCAGTTTTAAACATCTAGTTGTTTCGAACTGGTTTATTTCTTAGCCCTTGGATGCCTAAGGTGAAAAAACTTCCAGTTTTAACTGACGGTGGAAACAAGTGTACCCCAAAACATTTATCGTTAATGAGCGTCAACCGAAAGTTTTTTAATAAAACTAATTTATATGTCACTCTGCACAGGTTGAGAGAATATAATAACATAGTTTTCACATTTATTCCATGTCGCCGTACAGCAATGTTTATATAAATGGAACCTAGCAGTTAATAAATTTAGAATTTCATCTTTTATTCACGTTTTCTTCATTTTTTCTCATTTTCCCCACTTTATTCTTTATTTTCACTTTTATTTAGTTTATCACATTGCCATTGCCATACAATTTAAATAAATAAGATGCCTTATTATCATTTCAACTTCAACATCCATAGTGTTGTGACGTCATCTTGGGTATAAAAGGAACAGGCCTCGGGAGCGAGGAGAGTTTGGTTCGAGTTTTACGGAGTTGATAAGGTTGTTGTACGATAGGGATTGCGAGTTGGTGATATTACGTACTTGGTAGCCATTAGCGATATTTCGGTTCTAGTTTCTGTTCCTGAATATTTGACAGCAATAAAGTTTTCTGTTGTAATTGTTATTGTTACAAAGACCCAACACATAGATTATTTTAGGAAATTTAACTTACAAAGAATGATAATCAAAACTGATAAGAACAAAAATGTTTCAAAAAAATAAAAAAATGCTTGATAGTTTGCCGGTATGAGTTCAACTTTTCCTGAAATCTTTTTCAACACTGATTCTAAATTAACCATCACTTTGTGATTTCATATGACAATCACTTCAAAACCATCTTTAACTGTTTTATCTTGTACAATATTATTAACAGTATGCAAAGAAATTAATGACCCACTTTATATTCATTGTTTTCATTCGCATTGGAAACAATTCATTCATACGCAAGGGATTGATTATAAACCATTGTAACATACATTCGTCTTTTGATAAAAGTGTTTCGATTGCAGTTTAGAATCAGCATTTTATAATCAAACAATAGCTAATTTATTTGGATATTTATCTAGACTTTATTTGTCACTTCAACTAAACGTATTGGATTCTCTGTTTTAATTCTGTTCTAATTATAACGTCTATTAGTATTTTGTTTAAAGAGTTTAAATAAATATAAAACTTTAAGACAAATTTCAATTTGAGAACGATAAAGATTGAGGCTGCAACGCAAACGTAAAAAATTGTCAAACATGATATTTATCTAATATCAGTTTGTTGTTATTTTTTGACTTCGTGAAAAAATCCATATTTTTCCACATTTACCTGACTTAATTATATATTATTTTAAATATTTTAGCAGCTCCAGGGTCCTTTGTTGAAAATGTTGTTCAAATAATTTGATTTGTTGCGAAGCTAAAGCAGGGCTCAGCTGCGTACAAGATCATTTTTAATTTGGTATTTTTTAGTTTCGTTTTCCCGCTGAGGCTCATTTGCTTGCTGTGAGGTATGACTCACCTATGGTGCAGCGATGTTTTCAATGTATGGATAAACAACAGCTGTTTGGTTTTGTCAATTAAATATAATTGATCAGGCTTGCGACATATACTTGTAAAATGTCAACTGTGGACTAAAATTTCATAAACAAAAGTTATGTACAAATAAGAGACGATTCCATAACAAATTTTGAATTGAATCCTTTTTTCATATTCACTTGCTTATGATAAGAAGCATCAGTGCTACACGTGCGGCGCAGATATTAATGAATAGATGTAATAATTCATGTGAGAAGTTAAGGCAGATTTCGATTAGAACAAGCAAGTATTATTAGAGTTAATTCGATGTAAGTTGTCAATGCCTGGCAGTCAAGTAGATTAAATCATGAACCATTTAAGATCAAAAGATCAAAAGTAAGGTAATCGTTAATAGTTACAGTAATAGAATGTAGGGGTAATTTTAGTAACAAAATAATCCAGTAATTTTTCAGAGTTTTATTCAATTTTGTACAAGCTGAAGAATGAAGCGCTTTTCCACCGACAAAGCCAATTTACTGGAATAGCATGAATCGTTAGATTATCTCCTGCTTCCAGGTCAATCAGTCCGGTTAAGGTTGAAACATGGAGTGATCCTCTGTCGTCTCCACAGCCTGGCATTGGTTGACCATCCTCCAGTTGAGGCACGCTGACCAATCTGGATTGTTGCAGCAACTGATAATCATTCGAGAAAATTTTCTGTCCAATTAAGAAATGCTTATTAAAGGCTTTCTTTAGCAATTCGTCTGTTGCAAAAAAGCTGAGTTGGACAGATATTAAATAAGTCCCTCCGTTACTTATCTGGAATAAATTTACGTTCATTGGAATTAATTAAATAATACGTTATTCAATAAATAATCAATTACTGAATTGTTGGAAATAGCCAATGACAATAATTTTTAATGAAAAAAATACACTAGGGCTCCAATAAAATGTTCAGGAAATATTAATTCACAACTTTTCTAAGTTCGGCGTGCAAGTTTAGAGCGTTCCAGCGACCGAACTTCATCATGATCATCACCGTCAGTGACTGAGGCTACAACGTCATCATCCAATGAACGTTGTTGTCACATAAAAATTAGATACATAATAATGTTTAAGCTTATATTTATCTCAATCCGTGCTTCCATAAAATCTATGAAAAACCGGGTTATTCGTTTTCGGGAAAACCCTGGAAAACAATCTTTTCTCCTAGCAACGGTGAATGCAGACGTAGTTACGTTGCTTGCAATAGTTCAATAGTGCCCTGGGAAGCTATGCAGTGTGAATGGTCTGAGCGCCCCTGTTGTTTTTGTGTCTAATTCTAATTATATAAATATCTAATTTTAATTATATACATTTCTAATTCTAATTATATACATTTCTAATTTTTGTTATATAAAGTTATAATTAAATACTTTTCGTAATGTTTTTTGCAGAACCAAACTGGGTCACAGTTAGAGCTCAACAAATTTTAAGCATAAATATCATTATACTATGTTTTGTTATTGTAATTGATTATTTTAAAATGTTTTACAATTTTAGTTAATTGCTATCTTTATAAGTTAACTGGATTTGTAATGTAATGAATTGCACTACTTTCCTCTTTGTAGTGGTATGAGAACATAGTCGGCACTGAAGTGCCAAGAATGCTTCTCGTACCAGTTCGAAATTCCAATTGGATCACCAAACTACGGCCCTCGTCAGTTTATAAGGCCCTTAATCAAATTGATATGTACCTATGGATCACGCCACTTTGTGATACAACTTAAATATAATTTTTTTTTTATTGTATTTTATTAAACATCAAACTGAAGGGTCCTTGAGAGCACTAACACAAACAAGTCTGTACAATTTACATACAAAAAGAACAACACAAGCAAAGATATATGGCAAATGGCAAAGATAATTAGGTATGTTAAGAAACTATTAAAGTCAAAGTCGGGTATTTGTACAATTTACATACAAAAGAGGTTATAAGCCGCTCTGAATGGCTCTGAATTCGAACACAACATTATTATAAGTACAAATCAGGGAAACAGTGCTGTAATATTTGCGAAAGAGTTAGAGCATAACAATTTTACAGCAAGCAATGGGTGGCTGGAATCATTCAATAAAAGAAATAACATAAAGCTTTCGATTTTGAATAGTGAAAGTAGTGAAGTGCCTGAAGACATGTCGCACATTGGAAAGGCAGATCGTCACATCTCTGCAAAGGCTACTCCAAGGAAGATATCTTCAAGTGTGATGAAACTGCACTTTTCTGTAAGTTATTGCCATTCAAATCTAAAAACTTTATTTTAAAACTTGTCTATCCTTAACCCTCATCCGGTTCTAGAGTTGCAAAATGAATCCATATTTCTAGTTACTATCATCTTGTTATAACAATCACTCCAGTTGTCACTTCTAGGATATTGTGAAAGTATTACATTTACACGTAGTCATTTTAGTAAAATAAAAATAAAATAACTGTTTACGTTAATAATAGCTGAAATAATTTTATATGGGGAGCAAAATGCACACGGTACAAGCTTAATTTATGAAGAGTCAGAAGGCATCAGTAGGTCTGACGAAGCGCCGGTAGATGAACCTAGTACTAGTACTTTTAATGCAAAAAGAGTTACTTTTTCAAAATTTTACAATAGGTAAGAGCATTGGATTTAGGAAATCAAGGCAGATTTCAAGAAAAGTTTTGTCCAGTATACACTATAGTGTACTTGCGAGGCGACCCACATCTGTTTAAACACGTTTTAATCAGTAATTTCATGCACAATTTTAAAAAAACGTTGATATCATTCAAACTAACTTTGAAAAGTCTTTGAATTAATATTAAATTAAAACGAATAGGGGTGCATTTGAAACCCAAAGACCTGACTTTTTATCATGGTGGGTTAAAATAATGTTTTTCATGAAAGTTTTATCCGTGTTTGAATGTTTCCCTTATGCAAAGGCTGCAATATTGACGTGATATTTTTGAGGACCCGCCCTCCTATCGATACAAGCTGAGTGAAACTTGAAGGAAAGGTTGAGGGACTCATAAATATGCATGAAGTTTAAGGTGAAAATGTTTTGAAATATATTCCTTTCCTGAAAAGAACACGAAATTTGAACCTAAATTTGCCTAAAATACTCAGGAACAGGAAAGCAAACGCTAAGTTCCCCCCATAAATTATGTGTTCTGATCGTGTTTCTTGTTGTTTTAGTGAAAATAATATTTCAAAATATTAAACAATACCTGTAAATATTAGTATTATTAATAATTATATTAAACTAGTTACATTAGATATATAAAGTTATATTAAGCTGGTTATTTTAAACATTTTTGAAACATTTATGAATCTAAAACAGTCCTTCTTTGTCTTACCATAAAGCTGGAGAAATCCTCATTTGGTTTGATGCATTCCAGAGCAATATGGGTATTTTTTGCAAAGTACGACCACCCCTTGATAGGTTGGAACGTGTTATCTTCGATAAATGAATCAAATAATTTTTACAAATAAAATGTCAATTTACCAGTGATGGGCTTTAACTACTTAAAAAGTAGTTAACTACTGTAGTTAACTACATTTATAAAAAAGTAGTTAGTAACTATTTTTAACTACTTTTTAAATAAGTAGTTAGTAACTACTCCTTAACTACTTGCATAGTAGTTAACTACTTTTTAACTACTATTTTAACTACTTTTCCGTTTAATTTTTTTTAATTTTCTGGACTATTGAACAAGACATAATTATTAGCATATTTATTTACACTATTGTAACATTTTCAACAAAATTTTATTATCCAAATTGATCAAAAACAGAAGTATTCAGTGAATGTTTCAGTCGATCTCTTAAAAAAATCATCATGTCAACATGATTATCCGATAATTTACATCGTCTGTTACATAAAACCTGCCCTGCTACACTAAAAAGTCTTTCAACTGCTGCCGAACTTGGTAATGTTGAATTAAGCTTGATGAATGCAGCACAAACAGTTGGATAAATAATCATTAAGCTGTTCAGCTACCTCATTATCACAAGAGTTTGGTACACTTTCCACATAGTCATATAAATCATCATATTCACTGTTCTGAGCCGCATTGCATTGTCCGCAGAGGTGGTGATTGTTAACGATGTAGGGCTTTTGGAAAAAAACTATTTTTCTTCATTTTATTTTAAAATTTTTTATTTTTAACTATTTGTAGTTAATAACTACTTTAAAAGTAGTTAACTACTATTTTTTAACTACTTTTTTAAGAGTTGTTATTAACTACTTCCTAACTACTTTAAAGTAGTTATTAACTAGTAGTTAACTACTTATAGTTAGTAACTACCCATCACTGCAATTTACAAATATATATAATTTAAATGTAACTAAAACAATTAAATTATAAATTAATAAATCAAATAATAATAATCCAATCGATGCTGAATACTATCTAAAAGATCTAAAACGTTTCTAATTTTTTTTTAAATGAGTAAATGAAAAGTGTGAATAAAATCAATAAAATTTCATATTTTATTTTTTATATTTGTTGCAGCCTAATTTGTGGGTATTACTTCAATATAATATTATTCAATTAGCATAATGCAAGGGAAATAAAAAAAAGTAAGGGAGATCAGGGAAGTCATTTCAGCTTTTTCCAAGGGTGCAATCCTCCCACAATATGAGATGAACTCTTTTTGAGTCTAAAGTTAGGGGGGCAACGGCCTGAGAGTTGCAATCTGTTTTCCAAAGTTAACGTTTTAGAAAATTTGTTTAAGTGTGAAAACGTAAAAGAAAGAATAAGAGAAATTCAGGCTTATTCTTTTTGACGACATAATATGCCTCCTGCATATTAAGGGTTCACATTCACAAGCAAATCATAATATGGTTTGCACATTATAAATTAAGTACAAGCATATTGTTATCGCGCAACTAAACGACAAACACTTAAACGGAGATAAGCAGAACAAAACTGCAACTACTTTCGAATTCGAGTTGCTAGGCTTATAAATAACCCGCGCTAAAGTCTTGAAGCAGCAAACTGTTATTTACAATTTAGTTACTGTGTGGTTTACGTAATAGTCTAAAATTAAGAAAAAAGGACTTCAGGAAGCCAAGAGAGACTTTCAAGAAAAGTTTTAATTCAGTATCAACTATTTCATGGTAAAGTTCAAGGAGGCTAAAATGAGAGACAGATAAGAATGAGAGTCAAAGTCTGCCTGAACGAAGACAGGGCAGCAGAACTCTTCAATGATCACTCTATAATTTATGTTAAGCCTATACAATAATTAAAGCACTTGTTTTATTTATTATTAATCAGCTGAAAATTTACATCCATCACGTCATGATTTTTGATTGTTATTAAATTATTTGAAAACCTCAATATTGCAGTACAACAATAGCCTATAAAGTTGCATAATTGTTAGTTTTGAAATAACTTCTTAAATTATTGTGCATGTCACTTTTCTTCGAAGTAACAATCCAGTTTTTTTTAAATATTGAAATCTTTAAACAGGAACTAAGCAAATAGTAAAGTTAAATATATTTGAACTATTAATAATAGGAAGTAATGTAAATACAAGTTATACAAATTATCATTCAGGAAGATAGTAGATAATTTTCAAAAGTTTAACAACTGAATCATACTACATGAATCATAAATACATGTAAAATAAAATTAAAATTTATTTCAATAGATTTTTTTATATTAAATATGTTTTTAATATTACTTAGGTATTATAAGGATATAATCAAATAAATCAAATTGTGATAAAAAGTTATCTTTAACTCAAATATCCTTTACCCTACATTCTAAGAAGATGTTTAGTTTTATTAAATATTGAACTTTAAGTAAATTCAAGTAATTAAGTACCAAAGTTACAAAAAAAAACATCACCAACGGGAATTGGAATCGCTTTGGATTTCACCTTGCAGGACCAGTCGAGCGGAACATCTTGAATAATCCGAATTCAGGTTTTGTCTTGCTTCTGCATGACAATGTTAGGAATGCATCATTATCACATTTGCAACTTTATCACATTTAAATTTTGTATTCTGTTAATAAAACACAAGGTTTTCCCATTTGCTCATGTGCTCCAACTCTTTTATAATCACTTTGGCAGATGCATAAACTCTGAAGATGGAGGCGCATAGGCAGACACTTACAAAAGGCTTTCAGCAGTATGTCCTCTTCTTTATCCTTAGACTGTAGAAGTTGTTCTTGTCTGGCACATTGTCTGGCACATTTCAAAGCGCTCAGGGAAAGCGCATTCAAGATGTTGAAGTAAATATGTACATAATATATGATATGATAACAGAAATGAAGAAAAAATCAAAATGGATCGAACGAAAGTTGAAGTTTGGTTACCCATAAACTTCTCACAAAGATCACTTCTCAACCAAGGACAAAGATGTCACGATGTATTTGAAGATGAGAGGCCAAGAGTGATTGGACAATGACTTGATGAAAAATGAGCTATCTGAAACGATGAGGTGCAAACATATCGAGACGCCTTATGATGGTCAAAGATAGATCTATATAACTCAGCAGATAGCAAAATACCTACTTCCTATTAAACTATTAAACAATAATGGATCCTAAAGGGAAGGATGTTAACTCTGCACAAATGGAGGGTTCAAGGCTTGTCCGATTTGAAGTATTAAACAGCCCACAGTTTAAATTAGATTTAGATAATTGGTACAAATGGATGACCTGGTTGGTCCAGTTTTTAAATATCTGCTCGTGTAATGCTCAAACACTCACATACAAACTTGACAAAATTGCTAGCCTCTTCGTAATCATTCACACGACAGAATCTATTTGACAATTCGTCGTAATTCCACTGACTCTATAATTATTTAAAAATGAATAAGCTAGATTAGGTTTGGTAATCATCGGTGACCCGTCATAACAGCCCGGCGACAGAATAGCCCCGACAAAACAGCCCCGTCAAAATAGCACGGCGTCAAAATAGCTCAAGACAAAATAGCCCCGACAAAACCGCCCCGACAAAACAGCCCCGTCGAAACAGCCCGGCGTCAAAATAGCCCAGGACAGAAAAATCCCGTCAAAATGGCCCCGTCAAAATAGCCCCGACAAAATAGCCCGGCGACAACATAGCCCAGGACAAAACAACCCGGCGACAAAATAGCTCGGCGACATAATAGCCCCGTCAAAATAGCCCCATGATAACTCCATGTCAAAGTATTTTTTTAAAATGTTGTGAAACTGAATCAAAATTTAATTCGAAATTAGTGGCTTGAATGCTTTGATCGTTTTGAGTATTGTTTATTGTTATTATTGTTCTCCAGAAGTTTAATTTGCATAGTCTTGCTTATTCAAATTTGTATCTGGCTTACAAATTTGTGTTGACATTATCCTGATCACAAGTTGCTTGTGAGGGGTCGTTTTCAAAATTGAAATACGTTTTGAACAGATTAAGAAATTTTCTGAACCAGTCAATTCTACGATCATTCATGCTGATGTCTTGTGAGAAAGACTCTTTTCCAAGAATCAATAACAATGAAATCATTGATGTTTTAGCATCGACTAGTGAAACGATGAAAAAGCTGTTATAATAGTTAATAGTGAATAGAAATTTTAGACTCTAGTGTTTCTTATGTTTAAGTTGATCAAAGTAGGAGTTAAATAAAAGTTCCCGGGCCGGTTTTTTAAGCCAGTCCGACCCTGGTGACAGGGCTGTTTTGGCGGGGCTGTTTTGACGGGGCTATTTTGTCGGGGCTATTTTGACGGGGCCATTTTGACGGGATTTTCCCGTCCTGGGCTATTTTGACGCCGGGCTGTTTTGACGGGGCTGTTTTGTCGGGGCTATTCTGTCGCCGGGCTGTTATGACGGGGTGCCGTAATCATCTTATGAGTATGTGTCCATATAAAGTCCGTTGCTTAATTAGATTAGGACCAAAAATTGCACGACTTATGACTGAGCGAAACCTGTCGGAAGAACTTTCAGAAAGCTGCCTGTGACTCACTCCAAAAAACTGACAAGAGATTTATGAGGTAAAAACAAAATTTCGAAATCAGAGGACAGCCCTACCCTTTAATCAAATAAATAAATGACAATCATACAAAGATGCAAGTATAACGACGTTTATTCAAATTTTTACCTGAAGAAGTATTAACTCTGAACTTCTGAAATACAAGTTGGAAAGGGACTAAGCAAATTAAAAAAAAATAAATTCAACATGAGCAGGCCCGTAGCCAGAAAATGATTTTGGGGGTTCATTTTGTTAGTTTTCAAAATCAAACTTAAATTCAAAACCAAATAATTATAATAATAATAGTAATAACAATAATAATAATAATAATTTTTGTTTGAATTTGGATTTTCCATGTATATTGTTATGACTGCCTATGATCCCTTGATGGGATCTGGAGTCATTGTTTTCCGGCAGAAGGCCGTGATTGTAAATAATAATAATAATAATATTTATATTAATATTAATATTAATAAATAAAGATGGTTTTAATATTTTATGATGTTATGTAAATCAATGCAAAATTGAAATCATTTTTAAATATTTCGGGGGAAGGATTGAACCCATAAACCCACCCCCACCTAAATACGGGCCTGATTATGAGTTAAGTCACCTACTCTGGCCAAGTGCTCGTGAAACTTCTCTGCATCGAATTGGCAACGATGAGAATGCTCCTTTAAGCTAAGGTCAATGCGAGGATGACAAAGTAGTTCTTTTTTCAGGTTTTCTAACTTGATTATGTAGATGCCAAGGAGAACAATGCACGCTGCAACTAAACCTGTCAGCAAATGGTTGAAACCGATGATACACGATCGAATTCTGTTCGGAACTCTGCTCGGAACTGTTTCATATACAGTGTCAGGTATGAGAAAGTTGATGTTTGGAGATTTGTCTGATTTTTTCTTAAAATTCTGGTTTTTCTGAAGGTCCTGAATTAGATCAACTGTCAGAAGCCCATTCAATTTCTTCTCAAATCTGTTCGTTGTTTTTTTGTGGACTTTTTCTTTTTGTGCACTTTGTGATTCGGTATGTGATCCATCAAATTTCATTATTTCTTGCTTTCACAGAAATTGTCACCATGTTATGATGATATTCCTTTTTTGTTTATGTAGTGGATGTAAAATGATGCCCTGCTACAGTGACTTTAAAAAACAAGTAAATAAGATTGATTTTACTGTTGCTAATAATATAATCGATATCATTAATTATATTTTTAGAATAATTATCGTGTTAAATTGAACAATAACATAGTAATATAGCAATAATATATTACTGTGTGCACATGTGAAGAATGTTGTAGTTTTCACGTATGAAGATTGTCAATTGAAAAAAGTATTGTTAGTCTGATTCTAATTTGCAATCATGAATATTCATGCCCTTCTTGATTGATTTAGCCAAGAACTACTGAAAATATGAACATTATAAACTCAATCAACAAAAAATCAATTACAAAAACGGAAAGAATATTGACGGTTTTACCGAAATTTCACACCAAATTAGACCGAAACCAATTGCATGGCTACTTTCGGTCCCTTCCTGTGGTTAATGAACCACTCTTGAAAACCTTTGAACATTAACATTATGTTAATTTAACATAATCTTACAATTGCTGTCAAGTAACTCTCAAGCAATTAGAACAAATAGTGACGGAGATGAAACACGGCCCCTCGTATATTCAGAAATTCTGAATTGAGAAAATCTATTGAGAGTAAAAAAATCTTAAAGTAAAAAGTTTGTAAATATTTATTGCTCACATATATTAAACCAAGGCTGAAAAGCTGTAAATATAATATGAAATGTTTTTAAACTATAATGTAATCTTCCGTGACAAGTGTTTAAGATTCTATTATAAAGCAAAGACAACAGACAGATTGAGCCTGTGACTCATAGTGCAAACCTTCGCTCAACCTCCAGGGACAACAACTATCCCCAAATAACCATTCTTTAACGCAGACGCAGAACCAGATATAGAAAACAACTGATGTCACAAACAAGGGCGGTCCTTGTTAACAAATAACAAATGCACTTCAACGTTAGTACTAACACAAGATGTTGAGATCTGCTTGTTTCTTTATTCAAATTTTCCTGAAATTTATCTTTCGGTGCAACAATATGCTAGCATAATTCACAAGATACAAACAATCCACTCTAAATTGCTGAAGCACTTTGAGCACAATGAGCTCTATGCTGTATCGCGCAGCATTATGTTGTTTCACGTGGCAAGCGCGCAGTGCAGACAGGTCAAAATTATGAAAAACAAAATAGGCACAACTTTCCTAATGAAGTAAATCATTGCCTTAGATTGGCCGAATGGTTACTTCCCTGCATACGGCATATATATAATAGCAACAGTCGTAATGTGTCGCGTTCGAAACCCAGCCCGCACTGCCACAATCGCCCTTGGGAAGGAGCGCCATGCAAATGGTTACAAGAAGCGCCTCTGACGCTACAAAAATGAAGTACAATTTCTATTGCAATTATTCCATAACGCAAACAATAACTCCCCACTCACTACATAGGATCACTGTATGTTGATTAGTAGTTTACGAGAGCTGTCTCGATAATGACTTTCAGATGTAATTTAGGCGCTATTATTTTCTATAAGCAATTATTTTGAACTCAGCTGTGTCGCACTAGCGCGAAACTCACCCAATCAGAATGTGTGCACAGAATATCCAAGTGCTGATTTGAAAACTAATATTTAGCATTCACAACCAATTTTTGTTTATGAAATTTTAATAAAGAAAGTGGTATCTACATTTTATGCTTGCCCACCGTAACGAATTGTGATTATTAATAATAAAACTATTATTATCATCATAATGAGATGATACATAATTAAGAAACTCTAGCCTTCAGATCCACACTGCACGATTAATTAAACTAATAAACAAATTTTGAATAATAATTTTAAAATTGAATAACAGTGAATAAGTTAGTATTTTTGTGTTGACAACACCACAACAATCTCACCTAAAATTATTTAATATCAATCTATTGACATATATGATGGAAGTTCATCCAAAAAATCATGATCACACTCATGGCATTGAGATCCGAAGTTTTGCTTTGAATTTTCCAGGATGGCATCCCTGTTGTCTTGGGGGACCTTGATAAGTTTAACCATGGAAGACCAGAACGGAGCCTCTTGTTTAGCCACATCAACTGTGGAATAAGGAGACAATGTCAACACCTTCCTGAATGCCATGCAATGTAAATGTTCCAGTTTCTCGTACGTGCACCTCCTGAACCCAACACTCTCGATGGCAGTTTTCCAGTTCCTAGTTATGTGTTGGTTGCGATGCTGTTTGCGGGAGTCGGGACATACCACCAATAATATGCCATCTGTAATTTTAAAATACATTCCTTTTATTTTAAGTCCACTTATCTATGACAATGATTTATAATCTCAGTCCTAAGACTAAGACACTTTATGAATATTATTATTTTGGTGTGCATCATTCTAAAGTTTATAAGATATACTATTACATCATTTGAGATAAACTAACTTATTACCATCAATATTGTTTTATAGTTATAACACTATTATTTAAAAAAAATTCAAAATCTAATTTTTAAACAGATTCACCCTCAACAAGGAGAGAATGAGCCTTGACACACGAAAACAGTCTCTGCTCAGCTGATGGAAGATAATCGAGGAAAAGGGAAAAGACGACCACATGGAAAACTTTTGAAGGAAGCAATTCTAAATGACCTTCTAAATTTTCCAAATATCTTTCCAATGAAACAGTGTCAGTTAAACGATCAACATCAGCCTTGGTGTCTTTATCCAAAGATGTACTTATTTTTAATTTGAGAAAGTCACATTGCAGAACAGACTATTGGTACCAAGGATCATTATTAATAAACATTTAAGTTATGATAAATTCTATAAATAATTAAGTTTACTTCAACTGCTGGACACAGATCAAGAGCAACCACACAAAACTTGTCACAACCTTTAAAGGGATTGTAACAACTACCAACATCTAATATCCTGATCCTGCGATCTGTGGGATGCTTTCTAAATTGTAACAATTGACACTTAATTATTGATCCAATGCTTTCAGTCAACAATACAAATGCTCACATCACTTCTGCCTTTGAATAAAAAATGAATTTTTTGAAACTTTAATTAAGCTCAAAACAACATCACAACTTACACGTTCCAACGATTTGTTGCCTGTTTTGTTGTATTGCAAACGTTTCACATCTTTCAGTCTTAATTTATGCAATATGCCGCCGTAAAAATATGAATCTATGTAATTGTGGCACCATGTTATTCTACTGCCATCTATGCTGTCACTCCAAAATCCTTTGGCTAATTGGTGCATAGCGTTTGCATATTGCGATAAAAGTTGAGTATCCGCACAATGCTCTTCCCAAACTTGGTCTGCTCGTTCGCCTTTCAAAGTGTTATCTGTTGAAAATTATCATAAATGAGCAGGTGCTTATTTTTTTAGTTAATAGTTATATTCACCAGCCTTTGTAATTCTCTTTCAATCTCCTGTGAACACTTTTCACAAACGACGAAAGCAGCTCGTGTGTTCCCTTATTTTTAGCATTTTCGACATCACCGCTTAAATAAGACATATTTTAATTGAGGCCTCTCACGAGAACCAAAAGTGAATCAAAACAATGAAAATCTTTATGCATTGAGCGTTTTAAAAGTAAATTTACAATTTTTAATTTTTTCTTAATAGTAACAATGATTTTAAAATAACAACATTGTTTATCATCAATGTAAATGTTATTATACAAATATTTTTCTAATTTCTCACAACTACTTAAAAACAATTATTAATAATTTATAATTAATAATGTATTTGGATATTTTAAACGTGTGTTTTATTTAACAATTTAAAAAGCAACTCAAAAGCAAGTAACAAATAAGTATAAAAGAAACAAGATTAATTGGGCCAGTTAAATATAAACTTTCGTTGTTTACACTGTATTCATACATTATGACCTATTTTTTGGATATTTATGCATTCCGTAACCCTATTTTCGTACGGTAACTCTGTTGTGGTAAACAAATCAATAGTGGGTACCATTGGCCGGTCCGTGTGGTCTGCTGGGGTCCGTTGCAATACATCTGTAAGGTGGGGAATGAACGTAAAGGGTTTGCTTGACCAAAGGGATTATTTTGTTTAGAGTTTGAGGTTTTTGGGGGAAAACATCTATGGCCGACACTGGCGGTTCTGTAAAATTCCGGAGGATACGGTCAGTTTCGGTGTCGTTTGAATTTGATTCCGCTAGAGTATCCCAAGATGGATTTGAGCCGAAAGGAAACGAATGTATAGGCGACCCTGGATGCTACAGTAAGTCCCTGGGATACGATGGCAGAACTCATTCGTATGGATCAATTTTACGGGAAACGGCTGGTCATTTTACCTCAACCATGTTTTCGGATCTAGTCAATTTTATGAGAAATAAGTGTTTTAATTCGTCAAACAAGAATTCTTGCGAATTCCATGATCTCCCAGATCACGTAAAGTTGATGATATTTTCTAATCTGAGTTGCAAAACTCTTGGAGTAGCTCTCTGTGTTTGTAAAGACTGGAACTTGCTCATCAGAAATCCTTCAGTGTGGACAAATGTTGATTTTACCGAATTTAACTTTTGTTTGAAATCTCACATCAAGCAACACAGGGAGTGTTCCATGCTCTGCTATCATGATTATGCAAACAGAATGAAGACTTTTATGAACTTCTTAATATCAATCAAGCCAATAGTCAAGTTAGATATGATTTTTCATGAAATTTAAACAACATCTGCTTCTTATGAATATTTGTCAGGGTTTAATGTTACGATTTCAATGCTGTTATGTATTTAGTAACATCGTTGCAATGGATTTTTTGTTTTTGATATCAATTGATTTAAAGTATGCAAATTTTAACTATATTTGTTCATTAAAGGATGCCATAATTTTACTTCATATTGTACAAGTCACACACATTATACATTCATATTATAATATGCTTATTGTGCGAATAATTTTCAGACATTTGAAATTTTCATTCGACATCGGTGATCCGGACGACGGGTGGAGAGAACTTTTGCCGGACTTGCTGAAGTCCTGTCGCTTGAAGGATCTCAGGAGTGCGGACATAAACTGGACGGAAACGGTTTTCAAGAAAGCCTTCGTGTCGCAATCCACCAGCGCCACCTGGTCTCACAGCGACTTGAAGGACTTGACGTCGAGGAGGAGGCTGAGGCAGCGGTACTTCATCAGGTTGTTCGATCTCTTCACTGCCGTGGCACCGAACATGGAAGAACTGCACCTGCCGTTCGATTGGTCGGAGAAATCCATCGAGGTTGTGGCAGTAGTTGTTATTTAGTTTTGTCGTGCTTTAATTTGGTTGATTAATAAACTATTTTTCTGGGAACATAGTTTTCTTTCATGTTTTAATTGGAAATTCGATTTAATTTATTCGATTTGAAGTTCTCGTTCATTTTGCTACGACTTTTTGCTGTTTATTTTTATTGGCAATTAAGGAATATTTTTAGAAGCTTTTTATAATTAATAAATAATTACTTTACATTGTTTTGAGATGATGCTTGTTCACAGTATTATATTATTTTCTTCAACACTAAACATTGTGAAGCCAATAAACCATGTATTTCTAGTTATAGTGTGGCCACGAACGTGCCAAACACTTATAAGTTGCCTTTGAATAATTCTGTAAATATTCATAATAACCATAATTATTTCCCCAGGCATTCTCTCGACTAACTTCCCTGAAGGTTTTAGAATTGAAAAAGTATTTTGCCTACGGGGTGGTAATGCCGGAGGAGTTCTCCCGATTCCTCTGTTGCTTCCCTCGTCTGGAGAAGTTGTCGCTGGAATTGTGGTCGGAGAATTACGGAGGGTTCAGACTTTATCAAATCAGTTCTTCCTCTCTTGTTGATCTTGATATATCTCAGGTGGCTGAAACTTGGAAAATGCATTTTTCAATAGCTGCTGTTGTAATGCAATGGTTAATGAAAAAACTTTTTTTAATGCTTCTCAGTGCAGGGGCGTGTACTTTAACGTCATCGACGCCCCGAAGTTGAAGACGTACAGGGTGTCTCGAGTGCTCACCCAATGGCCGTTCGACAATCCCAACTTCGTGGTCGACCCCCCGTGCATGTACCGGGTGCTGGCTTCCGGCGCGCCGAACCTGGCGACCCTGAACGACCTCGACCTTTCGCCCGACTGGAAGAACTCTCTCTACCCCGATCTCGAGCAACTCCTTTCTGAAGTTTGTTTCTGCAGGGCTCACATCAGGTCTGAGACTTAAAGTTCGATGCCCGTGTTCTCTGGTTTTCGTGTCGAAACGTCTTCGTACTCGTCGGAATTGAAGAGATAAATTGTTAGCTTTCGACACGCGCACGACCACTCTGCCGATGGTTTTAATGTGATACGCCTCACTTTTTTTCTCGTCCGATCAGGTTTTTGGATGATTTCGGAGTCTTTCCTCCAGCAAGTATTTCGGTGCTTGATATTTCTTGTTTCATCGATTCATCAGGGCATTGTTTTCTCGTAAGTGCATCGTTTCTACTGCACATATTTTTTTATTTTGTGGCTCGTTCGTGCGGGGCTCGAAATTACGTTCATCAAAATGTTTCTTACGTGGTCGCGCGCGCATCTCCTTCGCAGCCTGCCGCTCGGTCGGTCGTTCGAAGCGTTTCTACTCTCGGTCGTCCGGAATGCAGAATACTTTTTGGAGGTTTCGTTCGGTTCAAAAGCAACTGCAGCATTATTGTCGTGTACAATGTACGTTTTTATCAATCTCGTTGTGCTCGTCCTGTCGAGGGAAGTGGCAAATGGTCGTCCTTGTCGAGCGGTGATGATGCTTGTGGCTGTTTCACTTTCCTACCTTCACATGGTGCCTTGGATGAATCAATTAACTTGCTATTCATTTGCACTGCTTGGAAATTGTTGTGTATCTGTATATTCCTCTCGTGCACCTCGTGTTCACCGCCCGACGAGCGATTTGCTCGGTCGGTTTCAATTTTGACGACGCAATCAAAGACGATGTCGAGTGTTTTGCCACGTCTGCTTCCGTACCTGCTGCCATTACCTTGATAATCTTCTCGAAGAAGATTATTATATTCAGTTTTAGAGAAAATATCTCAGAAATAATTATTCATCGCCTCCCCCTTTCAAGTAAATTGTTTTCTTTTGACTTTCGAAAAAGCCGCCTCTTCTTTTTTAAGCAAATGGATTTATGCAGCCATTGCATGGCAGCTAAAAATAGCTCGTTCGATTGTGAGGACGTAATAATAACAATATTAATTATTATCGATAATTTATGTCGTATTAAAAATTCGAGCTGAAGAAAAGTGGTTAGGCCCTCTCGTGAGGGAATTGCGTAATTGGTCTGCAAGAATCATATTCGATGTGTAACTTTGTTGTGGCTTATCTGACGGACGCTTATTGTATCGTGAATGCATGACACGGCCTTAAGACGCGAATGAACATTGTGACACTGGTTATTAGGGTCATTGTGACTATTCGTATTCAGAAGCTCAGTCGAATCTAAGTCTGAATGGTTGAAATTAAGATAAGACATTGGGACGTGTATTGCATCGCTAATTAATCTTAATTGTCCTAATTAACCTCCAAAAGCGATTAAGAAACGTATAATCATACTAACGTACGAAAATGTATGCGCCAAGACGATGAAATACTCCAAAAGCTGAGAGAATTTAATAACGTAGGAAATGAAGGAAAGGGACATGCAATTTGGTGACCTTATTTATTGACACTTCCAGTCTGTCAACACGGCTATTAAGATGACCAAGTGCGCGTGCGCGTGGCTAGTTGAATGGACTGTCGACTGAGTGGGAACACTGTAGACTTATTGAAGAAGGAACGATTTAGGTGCATACGGGATTTTAATTTATCTTTGTTGTTATATTTTGCTGATCTTCATTTAGACGTCATAACTAATCATGACACCCAGACTGCATTGTGCTCACGTCAACGCAGCTTTGAAATTTACAGGATTACGTCAAACCGACTCAGTAGGGGTTCCGTTATCCGCTAATGTTATTTGCAAACGGCCGCAGCTCTGCACTCGTTGTAGAAAGTTCTCTCCTGGATACCTGTCGTCTGCTCCCTTGGCGGGTAGCCTGACCCGAAAACCATCTGCTTGCCTCTGCGAAGGAAAAAAATCGATCCCAAAGAATGGTTCACTTTATTTATTTATTTCTTTATTTATTTATTCATTTGGTCGAAGGGCTTCTGGTGGTTAAGTAATGACTCACTGTTTGGAAATACATATCAACGAATTACTTGTGAGTGTTTAAATGTCATTAAGCAAATGGACAAAGGTTTTCACTAACCAGCCATAAACATAAACAAATTATGGACTTAATAGGCTTTCTGAGCTCCAACGTTAAATATAATTAAGAGAAAGCTAATCACATCTCGATTAGAACGGCATTTAGTGCTTATCATGTAATATTCTTACGGGTAGTGAATGGATAAGCATGCACGAAACTTCATAAACCCATTGCTGGAGTTCAAAATGCAACTAAACCCAATTTGTTAACCAGTCGGCATGAGAGGCAAAAATGCTCCCTCATCTGGTAAGCATGTTTGTTTTACAAGAAAAGCAATTGTAAGAATTGTCGTGGTTGGTGATTATCCAATTATCTCGCGCTCAAATTCTCGTCGAGCGCCATCGTTCGTGAGAAAGGCTCGGTGCAAATCGACATCATTTTCGCTTCTCAGAATTACTCTTAATTGTCCGAGAACCCCAAATAAAAGACAATTTTCACGACATTCCCGTCAGTCATCGCTCGTCAGAGTTTTAATTTAATTATGAAATTATTATTAGTAGTAGTAGTATTAGTATTATTAAGCTGCAGTAAAAGCGTACGAGCAGATTTTTCGAGAGTTTCTGTCCTGCCAGTTGACTCACAGCAATTGATCGCGTGAAGACACGTGTGATAGAGACATTAGCGCTCGATAATTGTTCGTAAAGATTTCACATCAAAAGTGTCACTAAAATGTTCGGCCGAAATAATTTCGGGTTTTTGTGAGAGAGTTCGAGACCTGGTGAGGGATCCTCAGTTTCGTTCCTCGCCGAATCCCTGCCCCAGATCTGCCAGTCGACAGCTGGTCTTGCGTGGCGCATCTTTGCGTGGTAATCCGTCCGTCTTGCCCGAGGAATGGCGAGGCCAGTGGTGGGACCGCACCGATGTGTTTTTGTTTAATCCACTTAATGGATCGGTTGAGATCCCAGACATGTAACCGTCGCAATTAAGCTGCCTAATTGCGAAGCACAATAGACGTTTCGCACTGAAACAAATATCAAAGCAAAGGGCTAAGAAAGTCCCTCAACTCTCTCTCTCTCTCTCTCTCTCCCTGCCAGTGCTGCTCTGCCTAATAACCAGCGGTGGTGTCGTTCGAGTGTAATTGCAGTTATTATGACTTAATGAGGTTCAGTTGATACCTCATCATTGATATTGTTGATGACGAGCAAATTACTGATCACAAATACAATGATCGCGGACACGATCGACTGCTCTTGACTTGCGGACAACACGTCGACGACCAATCACGAGAAGGTCCAGAAGAGGACTGCACGCCATTGGTTCCCTGCCAATTGAACTGGGCGGAGTTTGTCTCGCGAGCTGTTGAAGTTTTTCTCGTGACGGATGGAAGGATGGTAATTGTGACTGCGCGCTTAAATGAATGGCTCCAATTAGCGTAAATTTGCATCGGTTTCGGCAGTCAATGGAGCGTTGCGAACGAACTGGAACTTTGATTCGACGAGCGATTTAGAAATCTGATAAAAAGTGAAAAGAAAATAAATCGAGTTTGTCGTTCGTAAAGAATCCTTATAAAGAACAACTTTAAAGACAGAAGATCGCAATGGCGGGTTTGAGAGTTCAACAGTGTCCCAACTCCTTCAACTCGAGGTCAAGTTCTCCTGGAAGTTTCAAAAAACAGGTGCCGACGCATCCTTCCTCCCCGACGAAAAGTGGATCTCAGAGGGTAAAAACATCGTACACTATCGACAGTTTGTTGAACGATTCCCGAGCAAAAAATGCGGAACCTCTGTTTACAGGTGAGTTTGTGTTTTTCGACTGTTCTTAAACAAATTTACGTGTGCGGTGGCTTGTATTTCTTCGAATGATCCAACTAAAATCTATAATTAGTGATTGTTACAAAAGAGTTCACTGAAGCGTAAATCCAGCACATCGATGCATGATTGGCAGGATTTTCAAATGCATCTTAAAACGATTGTTTATCGAATTTGCAGGCCACGAAACCCCTCCACAGCACATATCTTCCCTCTTGCAAAACCCAACCAACCATCACCTTTTCCTCCACGGGAAGCAACAAGATGGAAACGATTTCCAGAACAACTGGAAAGACCTGGAAAAGACAACCAGCATTGGACAGCAAGCATTTTATCACCACAACCACAACAACAACAACAACTTGTCAATGTTTCATCCGTCAAACTCTTCAAACTTTTCTTTTGAAAAAGAAATGCTTCAAAGACCAACGACACTCGACAACTTAAACAACGATAAGGATTGTCCGTCACAGTCAGCTCAGGTTTGTTTCCGACAATTTTTAATAAGTAACATGGTATTTCATTTATTATTATTACTATTAATAATTAAATATTCATGATATGCTAATATTTATCAATGAAATGATATATACCGTAGTAATTAATGATCACCTTTCATGACGAGATGTTGTTACACTGTTATCATGTTGATTGACTTAACCAACCGATGATCAATCAGGAATCAATGGAAGACGAAAAACGAGTGCAGGAAGTTCAAAGTCCCGACGTTGACGGAGGTCAGGTCAACGGGGGAGGAGACAGTTGCGACGACGACGACCCTGAAAATTTGTTCAAACCTCGCAAGGTCAGAAGAAGCAGGACGACCTTCACCACTTTCCAACTCCACCAATTGGAGAGGGCCTTCGAAAAGACCCAGTACCCCGACGTGTTCACGAGGGAAGATCTTGCCCTCAGACTCGACCTGAGCGAGGCAAGAGTTCAAGTGAGTGCTTGTGGAGCTCATTGTGCTGAATTAACGACGATAGCGATTCTTTTGAGCAGTTTTTAATTCCCACTTTTGCATCGACACCTGGTAATCTTTTTGTGAAAAGAATGAACGACTGGATGAATGGATGGATGAGTGAATTGATCAAAGATTGAATGAATGAATGAATGGATAAGTGAAAGAATAGAACGACTATATAGTAGAATCGTAAAGTTCAAAGCTGTGAAAATGATTTCAATTGTCATCAGTCAATGGAAAACATTCTCTGTACTGTTTCTCTGTAACTGTTAGGGATCTGAAGAAATATTTCAATGACTGTGATGATGATGATGATGATCACTATGATGATGCCGCTGCTACTGATGATGGTGATGATAGTGTTGATGACGAATCGATTCAAATTCATTTCTTCCCCCGATATTTTTTTTATCGTCCATTTACTCTCCAATTACGACCTAGTAATGTAATTAGAAGTCCTAATTATAAATTATTATCCGTAAATAACTGAAAAATGTCATTAATAAGACTTATTATGCGAACTTGTAGGCAGCTTCATCGAGGTTCGTGAGGTGAGCGAAGTAACTCAACGGGGTTTGAATTGTTTGTTGAACTAATTATACGCGACAAAAGCTCATTAATGGCGTACCTGGTTGCTCTTTTAAATCATTTAAATCATCAAAGTAACTTTTTAAGCACTCATCACGAACGACCAAACTGCGCCTGTACCGACTGACGCTACATTGACGCTGTCGACCCCGGGACGCCATTTCCTCGCGTCTAACCAGCTTTTCGGCGCTTGTTTGCCGTCTAATTGATTCGATAAGAAGTCAATTTGCCATCCAGAAAGCAGAAGTTATACGTCGAGCAAACTTGCAAGGATAATATAACCAAGTGATCGAATTTGTTCGCCTCATAACGTCTATAAATCTCGTCAAGAAAGGGAATCTAATCGCGCTCTTTCATGATTCTGTCGCGCGTTTATTAGCCAGTCGATTATTGCCTCCGAGCCTCGGGCATCTACGTCTTGACACAGGCAATTGCACGTGGATTGTCAGACAATTCTATGGACTTTAATGCTAAACATCGTTTCGGTCGAAACGACACGGTTGGAAAGTTTTCTTCAGAGTCGTGTCGTTGTTTCACTCACCGCCCTGGAAAAGTAGCAGATGCACTGGCGATGGAAGCAGATGTCTAAGTGGTTTCTACTTTTGACTTCCATCGAGCCATCTTTGAAGTCTCCTTCAGATAAATTCGAGTCATTTTCTTAGCAATCTCGGCTGAATTATTGAAATAATTTAATAACTGAAAAACGGAAAGAGCTTATGATTTACATCAATTGCGACTGTAACAAAGACACATATTAGTATATTAGTTTAATTAGTAAAATAATAATAATAATAATAATAAATTAGCTGTAAAGATGAAAGATGGTAATGACCACGTGTGGCTAGGAAGGGTTACATAAGCCTCAGAAGACACGAGAAGAGTTTAACCATAGGGCTTCTTTCTTCGCCCCCCTTTGATGTCGGACATGACATACGTTCTGAGACTTTGTTGTCTGTAATTGAATCGATCAACCAATCAATCAACAGCAGACTTTAGCTCCATGCTCCGGGTTTTTCCATTTTCCACTGATGCTATTTTTAGACTCGCACTCGCCACGAGTATCCTGAAATTGTATTATCCTAGTAATTATGTTATTTTTGTAATTGTGCTGCTTCTGGGAGTGTTTATTTTTGAATATTATTGAGACTAAACCAGTATTTACAACAGTGATTAAAATAAATTAACGAGTCTAAAAATAGCTCCCGATAGGAAACAATCGAATCATCACACCCGGAAAATCTCGATGACGCCCACGCACTTAACCCCACGTGATCTTCCTTAGTCGTCACGTGACAGGTCACGCTTGATTGGAAGTGTGACGTCCATAGGAAAGGAAGGGCAAGATGCAACCGTGCATGCAATTAGTGGGGTGGGTGGTATGACAATTGGCGCGTAATAAACGAGGAGATTGAAACAATTCCATACCACTGCTGAGCTGTTTGAGTCAGGCGATATAAAAACAAATAATAACAATTGTTTGAATGCTTGCATGAATTTCTTGAATGGATGAACGAAAGAGGGATTTAGTGAATGAATGAATGAATGAATGAATGAGTAATTAAGTAATTTAGCGACTTAATGAATGAATGAATAAGTAATTAAGTAATTGAGCGAGTGAATGAATGAATGGATTGAATGAGTTAAGTGAATGAATCAATTAGCGAATGAATAAATGAATGAATGTCTAGTGACGTGCGTTCAGTTTCAACAACTTCCATTAAATATAATTACCCATAATAACTATAATTATAATTACAATTAGAAACGGGTAATTAGATATATTTAAAATCCACACTATTTTCTCAAGAATAATCACTACGTTGCTCTCTCGTAATTATTATTGAAAGCAAACTGAATACTCCCATGAAAAAGTCTAAACATTCATCACAGCAATTCACATTTAATTCACAACAATTTATGTAGCTTTCATTACACAATTCATTCATTTCACGCGATGCACAAAAATGCACGCAATTCATGTAATTCATAAAATGCACAGAATTCACTCAAGGAAAATAAGGTTAAGTAATGATATGTAATCATAAACCATTTATGGCAATCAGTTGAGACAAAAATAAAAAAAAGTAATTTTACACGTAAATAATACATAATCGATAATAATAATTGAATAATTTCAATCCACTTGATCATCTCATATTTAATGTTAAATGTTTTAGAATTTTCACACATAAGTTTATTTCTCGTATTTTCTTGTCGTTCTTTTTCATATGGGACAAAAAATAGTTTAACTATTAACTATTAGCATCAACTGTTACCATTACACAATTATATTACAATGACTGTAATTATAGTTATCAATTAATTTTTAATTAAAAAAATTAATAATTAAAATTAATTATTACATATTAATTAGTGAGGAAGCGATATTGCTTAAGAATGAAGTTGTAGATGGAACTAAACCGAAAATGTTTAAATGACCATTTGCTTAATAATATTATATATTCAACGTATTTGCATAATTCGATTATTCATAATTAACATTAATTCTTCAATTATAAATTAATTTGTAACTATGGATAATTAAGTAATTAGTAATGAATGCTAATTAATTAATAACTATGGATAATTAAATAATTAGTAATTAATGTTGATTAAATAACGCTTAGTGTTAATCATGAATGATTAGCTTCAGTTTTTATTCACGAATCAGTCCTAATTAACGTTAATTAGTCATAATCAGCAGTAATCTAATTATAATTATTCCAATGAAACATTCAATTATTTAATTAAGTGGTCGTCAAATTATATCAAACACATTGTGTCCATCACGCTACATCATTAACTTGGCAACAACTCAACTTCTTTCTGCAACAATCGACAGAAAATATCCTAAAAGGAGGGACAGAATAAGGAATGGTTATTCAACTGCCGCTTCATTAGGGGCCAATTCATGCGTGAATTCCACGAGAACACTTCATAATCAGCCATCCGAAGCCTAATTCCATTCGCCCGTCCACTCATCCCATTTGATTATAAGTCCCAACCCTTTCCGCGTCACGGTTCGGTGCACTCCACTTCGGATTTAATTCCACTTTTAAACGACGAACGACTTTTTGATCTGATGTTCTGGGTGTTTATTTTCTTTCCTCGATTCTTAAACACTATCTTTGATGACGCCATAATCCGACCAATCAAGTTATTGACCACGCGCTCGCCGCATGACGTCATCGATTATGTTGTCATGGTAATCTTTATTAGCACTCCGGATCAACGCGCAGTGAAAATTGGAGTGGTTAGGGATTCGATAATTCGACAATTTATTGAATTTCAATATCAATTAGACTTAAATTCATTTGAATAAGTCAGTCAATAAGTCGATGAAGAATTTTAAGAACAATTAAATTAGTAATGAAATTGAAGAATGAGTAGTCCCAATTGGTACTTATTAATTTTTAAGATTTTCACAATAAAGTTAATTTATAATGCTTTAATAATGTAAGATCTCCGACATTAGCAGCACAATAATACATTAAAATCATAACAGTCCACTCAAATTAACAACACAATTAACTATAACTGATATTAATAAAAACATTACATTTCATACTCAAGGTATGGTTCCAAAACAGAAGGGCAAAATGGCGGAAACGCGAGAAGATGATGGGCAATGAAAGTCCAAATTTTTTTGGCAGCGACCTATCCTTGCTTCCTCCAGCTCCTGCCAACGAATCCATCCTCTCCAATCGTCTTCCTTCGCTCTTTCCCTTCCAGCAACAGCAGCAACATCAACGACAACAACAACAACAACATCCATTCTTCTACAACAAGTTCAACAAATTTCCGTTCGATTGCACCGATTCAAGACTTCTGAAACCCGACCATAACGTCTCTTTTCCGTCTTCTGGTATTTCCGGATTTTTCAGTCCATCCACTTTGAATCAATTTTTCATGAGGGGTAGACCCCCTGGATCGGTAGGGGTTGACGGCCAGCCCTTGTACCCCGGTCGACACGTCAACTTCATAGCGTTGGCTTCTGCTGTTCAACGTCACTTCAATTCGTCCATCATGGCGACCCCTGACAGTTGTTCCCCCAGAAACGACGAGGACCCTTTGAAACTCCTGTCCAGAGATGGATTTGACGCCAAGTCCCTCAACTTTCTGACCAAACACAAACTCAGTCCCCCTCGTCTTCGCAAGTCTCCAGACGAGTCGAAGTACTCTGAAAACTCCCGCAGGAGCAGCATTGAATCTCTGAGGATGAAGGCCAGAGAACATTCAATCTTTCTTGAAAAGGAAAGTTCAGACTCCAGGAAGGGGTTTTCTGTTGTGACGAAAGCCTTTCCAGACAGGGGGTCAGATTCACCGGCAGAATCACCGCCACTTTCGTCGCCATAAAATTAATGAAAATAAAAATATTTCTATCCAGTGATGTGCGCATGCAAGAGAATTCGATTCGTTTGAATGAATTTTGAGGCACGCTTTCGTAATCTTCTCGTTGGAACAAAAAAAGTCAGTGAACAACTTATTTGTCATCTTTGAGCTTGTTTCATCCAATAAACGTGTTTGTTTCGATATTTGCTTTTATAACATGTAATTACTACAAAAATATTTTCAATCGTAATTATTTAAAAAATTATATTAAAAATAAAAAAAAACAATACCTTTTATTATATTTATTGTTGAACGATAGATAAATATTATTGTCCATTTAATCTCGATAAGACATTAATCGATCCTGAATGTTTCAAAATGTTTGCTTTGCACTCGCCGTCTTGAATTAATTCCAAGTTTCTATGGAAACCGACCTGGTGTCGATAAGGACTACAAGTTAGTTTTTTAATTGGAATCGACTGATTGCCAAACGGGGTGAAGTCCCCTCGATAAGGATGCTATCAATCAACTTTATCAACTCAACTATCAGGCTCAGAACTATCGCCGGGTGGGTGGAAATTACAAGAGGATGGACAGGAGTGGTTATCCGAGATAAGGAGTGCTGTGATGATAGTGTTTCAGTGATATGCTTCCGATGGAGAACCACTCTGTCAAAGGTTGTAAGGCTGTCCACGTGGGGCTAATTGCAGGCTGAATTATGAGGCTGCATTTCTTGAAAATATTTCTGATTGTTTATTATCGATAAGATGCTTATTATTCCTGTTAATAAAGTTCCAATAATACGATTAAAAAAACTAAAAATTGAAATAATAATAATAATAATAATAATAATAATAATAATAATAAATAATAATAATAATAATAATATAATAATAATATAATAATAATAATAATAATAATAATAATAATAATAATAATAATAATAATAATAATAATAATAATAATAATAATAATAATAATAATAATAATAATAATAATAATAATAATAATATAATAATAATAAATAATAATAATAATAATAATAATAATAATAAAATAATCTTAATTTATGAGTCACTTTCATGCAATTACTTGCTTTAATTTTCTAGCACTGAAATAAGTATTAAGCTGAAATGTAATGGCCCCAATTGGTAATTGTTGTTGATGTAAACAAAAATTATCCCCTGCTTAAAGAAATATGCAAGAAAAAAACCCCGCAGAAACACTTGCAACTACTCATTAATATATGCAAATATTACAGTTAACTTAATTAATATTGAGTCCTTATAAATTTAAACTGATCAAACCAAAACACCAGAAATGAAAAATTAATGAATATTTAGTATTTCACGAATTATCAAACTCCCAGAATAATGTCAGCCAGGATGATAATTCATAAGAGGAGAGCTTTACAACAATTCATAATTCGTGAGATTTACAATTACAATTTACAGACAACTCATAATTCGTAAGATTTACAATTACAATTTACAGACAACTCATAATTCGTAAGATTTACAATTACAATTTACAACAACTCATAATTCGTAAGATTTACAATTACAATTTACAGACAACTCATAATTCGTAAGATTTACAATTACAATTTACAGACAACTCATAATTCGTAAGATTTACAATTACAATTTACAACAACTCATAATTCGTAAGATTTACAATTACAATTTACAGACAACTCATAATTCGTAAGATTTACAATTACAATTTACAGACAACTCATAATTCGTAAGATTTACAATTACAATTTACAGACAACTCATAATTCGTAAGATTTACAATTACAATTTACAACAACTCAGACCGCAAACTAATTCGAGGTCCGTGGCAAACAAAACCGTCCAATTTGACGCTGCCGACGAAAGCGCTCAACTTCCGACGCGCTGCAAGGTGCCGGATATGACTCGTTATTAATGCGTTGATTGCGCATGCGTATGACTCTTTGTTTGCGTAAATTTTTATGGCGGTCATGAGACGTTAATTGAAGGAGGCGAGGTCGGAATTGTTTTGTAAATGAATATTTTTATGACTCCATTTGCATCGTGGAACCATCAAGACTTTCCAGATAGGAGCTGAAAGAGGCAGAAGTAGATGGAGTCATGCTGGAAATGGAAGGACGTGGTTAGCAGACCACTCTCTGACGTCATTAATAAGCAGGCAGTCCCAAGTTCCGGTGTTGTTGGAGATGAAAGATTCTGTCGAGAAGATGGAGAGGACTGGAGTTGTGCAAACTCATCAATCACTCCATCAAAGAAAGTGACTCTCTCATGTCAATAGTGACCAGCAATTATGACATCAATTAGAGATATTCTCATGGCTGAAACTCATCATCATCATTATCATCACCGTAATCTTTAAATATAATAAAAATAATATTAACAATAATAGTCATCAATCATGGTCTTTTATATTATTAATGAAGGTAATTTTCTTTAAAATCTTTTATCGATTGTTATTCAACACAAATGCTCCGAGGCATCTCTGACTCATTTTACTTGGCAAAAAATTCTGCTTTGATTTGAGGGATATATGACCATCTGCGAGTTTGCTTGATTTCGATAGAATCTTCAAACTTTTAAGAACAAATTCATAAAAATGAACACATTTGTTCAAAAATCGATGTAACTTTTAGATTTTGTAAAATGACCGTTATTCTTAAAAGAAGATTTGAAAAAATTGATAACTAAGTTGAATAATAGAAAAAAAATGATAATGTGAATGGATAACAACTAAATGTGAGAAGAAATCTTGAGAGGAACTCTTGCGATGAACTGAGCAATGCATTTGATAACCAAAGTCTTTCCTATTCCATTGTACTATCAAACACTAACAATAACAACACTTTTTTTTAAATTTATTCATAGAATTTTAAAAATGCATAAAACGCTGTTTGATAACAGAAAAAAAAATTGAATTTCTATTAAAGGAAGCTGCCGTCATTTTATCGGTGAATGTTTCTTAGTAGTTCGCTAGGCTTTAAATTTAGGCTTTTCAACGGTCTAATTGCATAGATCAAAACAGAAATTGTAAAAATTAAAAAATTACGACTTATTGTATTTATTATTTTACTCCAAACGATCCTATTAAAGTTGTCCACAACGTTTTGCTTCATTAGTTTGTGACCAATAGCGGGACGACACCGTCCTAATCATCTAGTTATGAAACAGACGTTAACAAACTACCAACCAACCAGTGCGACGAAACATCAGACAATCGTAGCCATTTTGTTGGACTGCCTGTCAAGTTTTTTGTAGGTGCGTAATGGATATAATGTAGAGGATGATGGCCAGGTCTACGTTTGATTATTGTCATGTAATTGCATGTTTTAATGCTTTCTATATCTTGTTCTCTGGAGAGCACCATCAGTATGTGTAAGTTATAAGGGCGATAGTCAGGAAATGATGTTTACGATTGTTGGGCACAAGGCAGTTGAGCACACTCACATTTTTGACTAGTTTAATTGAAATGTTTTTAATTTTGTATAAAATATCAATTTCTATGGGGTTATGGTAAATTCACCACCGAAAAATTCATAATGAATTTCAGAATGAATTTCGTCAGTTAGAACTATCTTTCACTTATCGCTTGGGCTTAAATACATTTACGTTTGTCAAGGCTGGCAGCTCAATACGGTACAGATCCAAAATGAAAGGATCATCCGAGACGCCTAGTCGTTTCCTCTTCATGTACCATTTTTCTATTTCTGCTTTCTCAGATATAGGCACATTTCAACTTTTTTCCAAAAGACAAACAATAATAAATCAAACCACCGCCAAACTTTAAGAGGTGACCTTTTTCCTTCTATCCTAAAGTCGGGGAGGGGACAGCAGCCAGTCAGGGGATGATCAAGATTCGAGGGGACTCCCCTCTAAAAAAATGAGACCAAAAAAGTCCAAAGATAGTTTATAAACGGGAGCAAACACAAGCTTTATATGCGTAACTGAGTCTTGAAATTATGGAATAAAGGCTTCATAACCGCATTTTTCGCTGAATTTACATGGTAGCATTGCAAATAGTTTTGAAATGTTGAGCAAAAGCAGAAAATGGCACATTCAATATGCGTTATACAATACATTCAATATACGTTATACAACACATTCAATATACGTTATACAATACATTCAATATACGTTATACAATACATTAGAAAGTCCAAATTTCAAAGATGCGTTTTGTTCTCCGACCGCTGCTAAAAATGTGACCTTGGTCAATCCCTTGTGTGGACACTCACCAAACTGTTCTGTATCTGCCCCTTTTGCCCAGGTGCCCGATATTTCGGTCGGTGGCCCAAGTCATACCACCAACTTGTGAGTTGAATAAATCCAGCAATAACTCCGGGATATATTGATACCGACGTTATTACAACAATTAAAAATGTATTTGAAGTTCAATAAAACAGGTAAACAGACAATTGATAACAACGATCTTTAATTTACATAATCGCAAATTATTTTCATAAAACGAAGTTTATCTTGCACTTCAAGATAACCATGGACAACTTGAACAAACTGTTCGTTGAGATTTTCATATTTTTTCTTCTTTACTTCTGGTTGACCTACTCTGGTTTTTTTTTTGAAAGTTTGTTTGTGACAAGCAAGATCTCTTTCAAGCCCATCCAATAAGATGCAGACACTTTAATGGCTACACTGAAAATTGGAGTTCAGTGCATGGTGAAATCTTTCACAATAGTTGGCTGTTTTTGAAAACTTTTTAAGAACGACTTCATGGTGATTCCATATTCTGATAGGAAACTGTGGATCTCTTCCAGCAGCACCTTCAAGGTATGTATAGAAGAAGTAGTTCAAAAGTTCATCGAACTTGCCTTCATCTGGCAGAGAGTTTGAAAGTATATCAAAAACTGATCTAACTTTATTGGAATAAAGGCCAAAGCACCAAGGGATTTTAACTTCAATTCAACTGACTTCAATGACTGACTCAAACTCAATTTTCAATCCAACACTGTTGAATTTTTTGATCAGACTTTGGCACGAATGAAAATAACGTCCCTTGACTTCTGCATTTGGAAAAGCAATATTAGTAGCATTGACATGCCTTTTTAAAGTCTTTCAATACTTTCTGTGGAGCCAGGTTTGAAAGCAGAGACTTTAGTATTTTAAACATTTTATTGTAAGTTGTCACATTTTTTTTGCAAAAGAAAGTAATCGCAAGGATGATAAGAATTACCAACTTTGGATTGCCAGGTATAAAGCTGATAAAACATTTTGAGAAATTTGACAAATGAGCCATCTCCTTAAATATATTTAGTATCCAATGATTTTCCCTAATCCAAGTCTCCAATTGTCAAAATACTTTCAAGATCATTGTCGTTGGCGCAATGGTCTAAGTAGGCAATTGTCAGTTTGCGCAATTACCCGTGTGCGCAATAGTCTATATGCGCAACAATCAGGTAACCGTCTTTTCGCGTCATTTGCTTCAGTAGCCCGATTACAAAACTAGTTTGTTTTTCCATTAGCTTCACTCTCGTTTAGTTTAAAATTGTTCCTAATCGTTACAATTACATCGAAATAAAAATGGTTTATGAGATCTTAAGAGTGTAGTTGCAATTCAACAAAGAAATCTCAAGCCTCAACAAAACAAAGGATGGAATAAAAAAAAGCATTTTTGTATTTCGCTGATTCTTTTGTAAATTTATTTTGTAAATATCTGTCACGATCTAATCGTAATCAAGGTTTAGGTGTTAAAGTTAATGATTGAAGGGGATGTGCAGAGTATTTATTTGGCATGCTCTGTGAGGCGTTTACAATTTAAAAAAACTAAATTTTCGAAAATTTAAACTTTTGGCTCCACATTAAATATTGATAATTAAGCAATTATCTCTCTCATTTTAAGCCAACTTTGCATATGTTTTTAAAATTGTGAATATCTCTGAATAATATTTCTCGATATTTAATTGAATGTGGAACAGTAGTACATAAACACCAGCAAAACGATTCCAATTATCTGGCTGAAGTGGTGACACTGAACTTGTTGAAGGTAACATTCCCCCAAAGTTTCTTTCTGTCGTCATCGGTGACATTTCCCCTGACACCTGCACTGAAGAAATCCAAGGATGGAGGGAAGCTAAATAACCTTTGTCGAAAAAAGAGGACGTTGGAGAGGCTGTCTGCGTTGAAGTGTTGTTGGGGTGAAAGTGTCGGAGGCTGAAAAGAGATGGATGAATTTGGAGCTCGATTTGTTGTAGTTTGAGCAGGCTTCTGGACGTTTGAGTCGATCTTTTCTTGCCTTCTCCATTTGGCTCTTCGGTTCTGGAACCATACCTGCAAGTATTTGATGATGTTAGTACTGAGGTTGTTTAGTAAGTATTTAGAGTTAAATTTAATTATTGTTATTATTATTGGTAATATGTCCATTTGAATGGCAGCGTAAGCGTGAGCATCACCGTAGGAGGCTCACTGATTCAGAGATGTGAATAAACGAGGCATTAATATTTATTAATTGGTTTGATACATCTTGAAATTTCGTGGTTTTTACCTAATGTTTATATTAATTATGTGCTCATTAGAATAATTTATGGTGCAATTTATCCAGCTTTCATTCAAAATTCACTGAAATGCATCTTTTGGATTGTTGCGTCATCTCTCATCTAATGCTAGACTGAAGATGATGTTGAGAAATATTTGTATGAAATTGGAACACACTTCAGAAATTGCTTTAAATGAAAGATAGTCGGACCTCCTACGTTAATTCGACAAATTATTATTATTATTATTATTATTATATGAATTAAAATTAAGCAAGGAGTCCACCATTGAATTCCGTTAATTGGTGTCTGCTGCGCATGAGCGGAAAGCACTCTAGTTGATGAGACACGTCACTTCCAGGCCAGCTATTGTTGGCCAATCAAAACCATTCTCAGAAGTTGTTTTCTGAAAGTCTTAATTCAAATGTGTCATTCTTTATTTTGTTTAACTGTTTGTGGTTTTCCTTAATGAGGTGGTTCAGAACCATTATCACCATACGATGATGGTTAAAGAAATTTACGGTAATTATTAGCTATTATGAATTATTTACCATTATAAAGATGAGTGGCTGTATTTTTTTTAATGCCTTTGTATGTCAATTGTTTCGTAAATTGTATTAATTAAGATAATTGATGGGCGTTTAAGCAGGTGTGGGGGAGGATGAGAAATTCGAGGTTCAACGGGGTTAGGGGGAGTAAACCAAAGAAAGCATGTCTCGTGTGTCGTTTCAGGATTAAAGTTATGAAATGGCATTATCTTATGAGAACTTATTAATATATTTTTTTATATCGCTTAGAATTGCTACGAATTTAATCGTTTAAAACGTAGTTTTATCAAGCAGTTTTCCAAATAAATGAAATGTAAAAATGGCGATTTGTTTAAAATTACTTTCAAAGATTTTTGAAAAATTCTTGCTTTTTCGATTTATAATCAAATCGATTTGAAGAGAGAATATATCTTTAATCTATTATATCTTTTAGATTTCGTTGAGAATTGACTAGTTTTGTATTTGTAATTATTCAGAAAATTATAATAATACAAACATTAATAATTATTATTACTATTCCTTATAATTGGTTTTAGTCATCGCAGTTGTTGTTAAATGTTAAAATATACAATGGAGAATGAAATTCAGTGAGGTTGGTAAAGTTAATTAAACAATGAGCATATTATATAATTGTTACGAATATAATTATAATATATAATAGCTAATATTAATATAATATATAGCATTTAATAATAACATAATATTAATATAAAATACATAACATTTAATATTATATATACGTCTACCTGAACTCGAACCTCTGGAAGAGAGATTTTGTTTGCTAGCTCCTCCCGACTATAAACATCCGGATAATGTGACTGATCAAAGGCCTGCTCCAGTTGATGGAGTTGGTAGGTGGTGAAGGTTGTCCTGTTTCTCCGGTGCTTCTTAAGTCCTCCAACTTCATTCCACTTTTCCAGCATGTCCTGCGCTTTTCCTACCTGCCCGTCGTCATCAGTATCTACGTTGCAATCGTCTGCGTTAAGGCCATTTGTAGCTGATTCGTGGAATGTTTCCTCCCATCTGTCCGTCGGTTGCTTGTCGATGTTCTTTCTTTCGGATGTCAAAAACGAACCAAGCTTGCCATTGGAATCCAGTAACTCTGAGGCCTTTGTTAGGCTTTTCTTGGCCGATGTTTGGCCTTGACTTGTTGGACTCCTGATGGCCTCCGATGTCATCCTTTTAGAGAGATTTCCATCGGAAACTGTTCCATTAGTCAGTAATTTGTGCAGCTCGTTTGGAAAATGTTCTGTCAAAGTCTGGCTGTTTTCTAGCGACCCATCCTGGGAATTAATCTGGAGATTTTCGATTTCTATGGGTGTCTGTTCTTGAACTTTCCTCGACTCATTGATTCTTGAGTTGTTGATGATATCTTCCAGCCAGGAATAATTGGTTCCTTCTGCAAAGATTTTTGATAGAATGAGTTAACTCTGGTTATTTCTTTAACGAATATTTAAAATTATGAACGTGTTTAATATTCAAATAGAAATTTCTTTATGTAGCGCAAATGGGCAGATCGGTTTTCCTGCTCTAAAGTGCAGATTGAGTGCCGTGAATCGGCATGCGTGAGCGGAACACACCCCCTCAAATCAACGCATTAGGCGCTGCTACGAAAATGACCGACTGAAAATTACGGCTTGATGATTAATCGATGAACAATCGAGTTTCAGCCACTCCAGATAACCCAACAAATTTTAATCAACTTAATTTCTTTAACAGTGCTGCCGCATTCCTGGAACGAGTCTCTTTCCAGAAGCATTTCATCTTCCAACAGGAAGTCTTGAAGATTAGTTTCCTTTTTGGTGTCACATTTCCAAATTTAATTTCTAAATCAAGAAATCAATTTCCTCGTTTGCATCATCGAATTCTTTCGTCGTCGTCGTCGTCTTCCATGTTCCACGTCGAGCTTCGTTTAATTTCCCCCATGACCATCTGGTCGCTGGATGACGGAACTATGCAGTCGTGGTTTTGATGGATTGACGGGTCTCCCACTTTGTCACGTCATGACATGGTTAATGCCATGTCACCGACCATGCTTGTCGCTCTTTTGTTGCCGATATATCAGAAAAGCCTGAGCTGTTTATAATTGTTTGTCGTGAGTTTTGTTTTCCGAGAAAATATTATGCGAGTTCATGTATTTTACGGCCTTTTGTTTTCGGGGTTATTGTTGTTGTGGTTTTGCCGACAGTCACCAGTATTTGTGTCCACAGCATCTGAGGACTTAATAAATCGTCCTTTCTGAGGATTAAGCGCTTAAGTGGCGTCAGACGATAAAGTTCACGCATCAATGATTCCTGTCGCAAAAATTGAAACATTTCACGCCTTATCTAGAACGTTAGATTTATTTTTTAATTTTAAATAATTAATTTAATTTTTCTTTTTGGGAAGCCATATAAATTAGACTTTAAAATTGGGCTAATATTTTTTTTATGAAAAATTATCATCAAAAATTTCGGAAAAAAATATACTGAAATTAAGCTCTACGGAAATAAAGTCTTGTCACTTAATTCACGGTGATGGAAATGCTTGATGGAAGACTGGAATCTTACATGCTTCATTAGTCACAAATGCTTCGTTCAATTGAATGCATCATTTCAGTTCAACTGCTTCCAAATGAGACATTTTATGTTTCTAATTTCGCTCTTATCACGTGATCTCTTCACGTGTCTCTTTCTGCGCACGTGCACGGCTTATTATCAAATAAGCTGCAAATGGAACAACGAGCTATTTATAGCTCCCACTATCATTAGCGAATCGAACTTCAAAGAGGCAACTCACGAAATTAAGGTTCTAACATTAAATCACGTTATTGGTTTATTCATACGTGCTTCGTGAGATGCAATTCAAATTCAGCACGAGCGGCGAGTGCAATTGTCACAAAATTTAATTAATAAACTTATTAATAAATTACTAAGCACATCATTTTACTCGGTCACCTTGTTTTCAATAAGTACAAGGTGTACGTTCGGATTTCTCAACCGACGCATTTACTACGACCACAACCAGCTACGTTTGAAAAAATCGATAAAGTAATAAAATATTGCTTAAGCAGAATTATTAATTATAATAAAAACAAAACCATAGTATTTAGAACCAACCGTAGCGGGAGAAGTCATGCTGATCGTCAGCTGACGACTTCAGAGTTGAGAGTTGAGATGCATTCTCTCGATTAAATAAACTTTCAGTAGTTGAACTCCACTTGGAGTCGATTTTTTCATTTCTCTTTTTTTCCGAGTTTAATATGGAGTCGATGGAATAGTTCAATCTGCATCTGTCGACCATCACTACGAAAACATCGTTCGCTTTTTGACACTTGTATTTACGAGTCTTCCTATTCTTGTTGATTGCTTCTCGACTTTTCCTGATTTCTTAGCATCATCCGCAGTCTATTTGTTTCGTTTCCAGCGAGCATTGACCATCTCGACGTGCAAAGGGAGGAGCCATGGAAGGCTGACCAATCAGGAAAGGATATTGGAAGTGACCGGCACTTTTATTCTGATCAATGAGTCAGAAAAAAAATTTTATGCCTCAAATTATTGATCAAACAGATGATTCTTTAAAAAAATTGAATTGTTTTTAATTTTATATTTCGCAAATTAACATTTTAGAATTGTATAAAGAATATGAATATTTGTTTGTTTTGCTTGTCACCTTGTCTGACCACTCATTGTACTCTTGGCATCGAAATTATTAAGCTGTTTTCCGACACAATGCATTCATTTTTCAAGAGAATTACTCGCCTAAAATAACTCATTTTCTGTTGAAACCTGTTTGAGGTCGCTAACAGTCCCATGCCACATTGCCACATTCTGTGGTTTTTTTATTAAAAATAAAAAATATTAATATTATTATTATTATTATTATTATTATTATATAATATATTAATATATTGTTGTTGCTGTTGTTATTATTATTGTTATTATTATTATTGGTATTTTATTATTATTATTATTATTATTATTATTATTATTATTATTATTATTATTATTATTATTATTATTATTATTATTATTATTATTATTATTACTATTGTTATTATTACTATTGTTATTATTATTATTGTTTTTATTATTATTATTATTATTAATATTAATATTATTATTATTATTATTATTATTATTATTATTATATTATTATTATTATTATTATCATCATCATTATTCAAACACACCATGCCTGATTGAAAAGAATCAAATAAGTTTGCATTAAAAGCAGAGTTTGCACTGTGAGGCAGAAGATTGGTTTAAAAAAGATTGGATTTTTGACATTTTTTGTTTCTCTTAAAGCTACGATGTTTATTAAAAATATGCAATGATAGATAAAAACCAGGTGATTTCAAGTGAAATATTTTTATGTCAATCTCTCGTTAAACGTGACATCGATTGTTACTTGTTAATTCGAGAATTATAATAAAACTTCTTTTACTATTGGAACTTTGGACACCACTGTATTTTGTATGGGTCAATTATTTGTATTTTGATTATTGTCGCTTGTTCTTAAAAATTAGCAAAAATAAATGTTATAAAATAATAGCAATAATACATATTATAAGAATAACAGTAATAATAAAAACGAATGTCGTAAGATTTATTCTAGAAATGTCACTATCGTCATTTAACTGAAATGATTATTTAGATTATTTAAAAAAATTAGTTGAACTGCAAAGAATGGTGTATGATACAAAAACCAAAAAACTTAAATGACTTTGAGTAAATAGGTTTTATTTAGAAAAAAGAAGAATTAAATTGTTTTTTTAATTAATGCAAGAGTTAATTAATTACAACAATTGTATCTGAAGTTATGAAAAAATAAAATGTAACTGGGCTTGCGTTATACACACATATTCATTGTGTATCTTCGCTTTGATATTCTAATCGACTTAAAAATGTCAACCTAATTTACTTCAGATATCGGTTTACGTTTGAAATACTATTTCGTGATGGTTACCACCTGAAAGAATTAAACATTAATGAATGAAGTGTTAAGAAGAACTATTACAGGGGGCAATTGGGTTTCGACCTATGGACCAGGTCACAGATTCTATTGAGGTTTGTGTGCCTGGCATTTTTCTACTTTTTCATCCGATTGAAACATAACGAATTTTAAAACGCATAGATTTTTATTTTAATTTATTGTATAAAATAATTAAAATAAAATGAAATGACCAACTAGGTCCAATTCTTAAAATTCATCTCTTTCTTTCCTAAGCTCATCGAAACACTGCAGGAAACCAGTAGACCGAAACGTTAGAAAGTTGAGCAAGTCTGAAAGAAAGATGGGTGAATGATTAGTGTTTAGTTTTAACCAATCAAACCGAAGCAAGGCTGCTCACGACCTCACATTCACATTCACAATGAGCATGAATCTCGTGAGATTGGAGGTGTATAGTGGTCACAGAGCGTTCTAAACGCGGTAATAATTCCGACCGAGGACACGACAGGAGCGTACTGAACGAGTGGATAGCTGGATCTATAGCCACTACTTACAGCTGGACTGTTTACATTTTTACTATCGAGATTGTAACAACATTTTCATGTAACTTGTGACATTTTTATTACATTTGGATTAACTCACTCGTTAAAGTTCTCAGATCTTTACGGACAGGAAATTATGGTAAAGTGTTATTTTTTTATGTTTGCCATTTAATTTACTTAACTTTTTTTTATGTATATCCGTATAATTTTATGAATCGCTCATCTACGTTGAAACAATATTTTTTCTTGAATGTTTTAAGTCACTAGACTTAAAAATATAAGATACTCACAAAAAAGTGTATCAATAAAAGTTCGTTAAGTTAAGTTTGGTATGAGAAGTGAACGCTTCTAGATAAAATTTCGATGGTAATCATTCAAAAAATCATTTCTCACTTCTGAGCATTACTGCGTGCGCATGGATTAAAATTCTGTGACTAATTTCAGTTTGTTAGTTAACTACGAATTTGTGCTACGTTTACCCATTTATTTTGAACCTAACAACGGTTTGTGTTAATAAGTCTCTAACGTTGGTGACTCGAGATCGTGGGATAGCAAATAAGAGCTCTTAGTAATCCTGCCATCGCTTTTCAGGAAACAAAATGTCAAAGCTCACTTATTTGACGTCATTTCAAAAGTGAACTTTACATGTATCTCTTTACATTTTATCATTATTATTATTATTATTATTGTATCATTATTATTTTATCATTATTATTTTATCATTATTATTTTATCATTATTTTTAATTTGTAACAAGTTTAATTAAAGGTACTTGCCATATTGATATTAAATTCATATTAAATGGATTTAACTAATAAATGGTTTGTGTCTAATTTTACAGACATGCCACCTATCTCCACTGAGATCGGGAGCTAACAAATGCCGAACAACGATGCTTGTCTATTCGTTTCTCCTTCTCGTCGTTCAGAATGTTTTGACGGAATGTTTGTATTCTATTTGTTTGTTCTGATAATTTTTTTTTATAATAATTATATTTTTGTAATAATGATTATTAATAATAATCTTTGTCTCAATTTGATTCTTATTCATCATTTAATAAGTGAATGATTCATATGTCTTCCATGCAGACGTATCACCAGATCCCGGATACATTCCTGGAGGTGAGATAGCAAAATATAAGAAATATCGGTGGCATGAAAATTTATTGAAACAATTTTCTTATTTCTTTCATAATCGCATGATCAGGCGCAGGATTAGTATTTCGTTCCAATGAAGGCTTCTACGGCAATAACTGTACTTCAAGAGGGTCAACATTACCCAGCCAAGCGAAGAGAATATTTATCGATTACGACACGACATTACCCAGTGGTGTCCTCAAGTCTTTTCATATTTTTGTCGAAAATGCCTCCACGAATTTGGATGGCAAAAGCAATAAATTAAGACTTCAAGTCTGGAGACCAGTATCTTTTCCTGACACACGGGCCATGTCGCTAGTCTGGCAAGTGAAACTGCAATTGCCGGAGGGAAATTCTTTACAAACGCTATACAACGTAAATCGTTCTTTATTTTTTTTTAATGTTTTATTTTTCCTACAACGTTTAGACATGTTTTATTAATCTTTCAACCTGTGAACATTGCAGTAATTTTTATATTCTCAGTACACAGTCATAGAAACTGTCCTCGTCTTGTACGAAGACAGGATAGGCTGGCAATACGAAGGTGAAAGTGGTGCAATATCTTTCGACTTTTCACCAAACCACAGGACCTACTACAACGTAACACCATCAGGAGTAGATTTGAATCTGGGAGACAGGGTTACCTTCCAATCCATTGCTCTGCCCAATGTGTTCTCTGTAGCTGTCAGAATAAACCCATGTGAGAAATTAAGCCCTTTCGTGGAGTTTCATATTTACATATACTCTCACAAATAATTTTATTTGTTTACGTTTTATTTCACAATTAATTTAAAGAATTTTATTATAAAATGTAACTTTAAAAGATTTAAAAGCAGCGCTAGACATTTCCAACGGATGACGTAATAATAATAATAATAATACTAATGCACCTGCCTAACTGGTATAATTCATTATCCACATACCCCACACATATTTGAGAGGTTACGCTCGTGTCACTGCAAGTTGTTCAAGTCTTTCAACTCATCCAAATATAACTCGAGACTTTAAATAGAAACATTCGCCATACCTTTGTTCGGCTTCAAACATGCGTGACATTGTTTTGGCATTACGGAGATTAAATTAAAATATAAGATATTTTGCGTTAAAAAATTTTAATTTAATCAAGTTTTGCACTCTCATTTTTAAGATTGTTATAAATATATATTTATACTATTATTATTATATTATATTGTTATTAATTTATTATGATGGTTAATGATAAATATTAATCATTTCAAGTGGATACCAGAGGATATCCTGGAAGTAATGGAACAAAAGGCGTAACTGGTCGAACTGGAATTGCTGGTTCTCAAGGCTCGACTGGTGATTTGAAAAACTAGTTTTGTTTAAAAAACCAATCACATTAAATTCTTTTCTCAATGTTTTGCTGTTTGATAGTGGGCAGGTAAGAGTCTTCGGTCCTCTACCCACTTAATAAAATAAATAAATAAATAAATAAATAAAATAAAAATAAACTGAACTCTGCATTGAAACAGTTTATTTGTTGGCAAAAATTATAATTAAGAATGTTTGTGGATGGCTAAGTAAACAAATTTGAGCTTTCATAAAATTACTTTTTTTTGATTACCAGTACTATTAAAATATTATCAGTTTGGGAAAAACATTCATTTCGCTTCATAATCAGGACCTACTGGCCTAAGTGGTCATACGGGAGACACTGGGCCACCCGGAATAGGCTTTACTGGGGCTACTGGGCTACCGGGTGATGAAGGGAATAAAGGAATAATTGGGGAAATTGGGCAAACAGGAGCGCCGGGTCCTCGAGGAAGCCCTGGTGATGCTGGCATTCCTGGCGTTATAGGTCCCGATGGTCCAAAGGGTAGGACAGGACCAAGAGGTTTTACAGGTACGATTGAAGTTTGTCTAGTTTAGGATGAAATTATTTGTTTATAATGCTAACATTATTTTGTTTTGCAGGTTATACAGGACCAGTTGGAGAACCTGGCCCTCCTGGATCATCTGCTGAAGGAGGAATGGGGTCAACTGGTGCGACGGGAGGCTCAGGATCGCCTGGTTCTCCGGGATTTACTGGAGCCCGAGGTGATGACCAATTTCAAATTTATACACTTTAAATAAATATGGGTGACATCTTATTTCAACAATGTGGAATGATAAACAAGTTGTTGGATTAATAATTAATACCGACATCCTATTTTTAGGACCCAACGGAGCAACTGGTGCTACTGGTCCACAAGGTTTCACAGGAAATACAGGACAGGTAGGCCCTTCTGGACCCCCGGGCTATCCGGGCTCACCAGGTGCAATGGGTAATGCTGGTAGAATTGGAGCGACAGGAGTTCAAGGTCAACTGGGTGATACCGGAAGCGTTGGTAGTACAGGACCAAGTGGTGCAGATGGGCCCATGGGCGATACAGGGCCGCCAGGCGTAGGAACGTCGGGTGATAGCGTGCAAGGGAGTACCGGTCAAACAGGTGCCACAGGTCAGAGTGGATCTATGGGATCAACAGGCTATCAGGGTGCCACTGGTTTCACGGGACTTCCAGGATATACAGGAAGCACAGGTAAGTTCATTTAAAGTGATTGTTTATCATGTCTACTACTGATTAATAACACTGGCTTTCAAAACGTAGTTTCAATTAGCATTTTTTTTTTAAATTGCAGGTAATCAAAATTAATAGTAATTGTCTCATTTTGTACACGTTTAGTGACAACACTGTTTGCGATAAGACAATTTCGGCAACCCTTTTGAAATCAGCATCCAAAAATACATCAGAAACACATAAAACTTATTTTATATTGCAGGCCTGCGTAATTAAAATAATGCCATTCTCACTCCGACTCACCAGAAATTTACACAGGCACCAGGCACAAATAAATTTCTAATTAAATTCATTAGTGTTGAAAGATCAATATATAATATATAGTTTTAAAATATATAGTAACAAATTATGATCTTGCATCAGCTTGAATAACAGTTGTTTATGACTCATCTAATCACAACAAAGTTATCTACATGTTACAAAGCCACTGAACTTTACAGGCGGCACAGGATTTACAGGTGCTCCCGGACAAATTGGTCCTAGGGGTAGAACAGGAGTAAGCGGAAGTTCAGGTAATACAGGCAACACGGGATTTACAGGTGTGCAAGGACCATCAGGATTTACGGGAGGCAAAGGAGCAACTGGACCAACAGGTCTTCCAGGATTTCCTGGATCAGGTATACCTGAAGCCTTGAGCAAGTTGCCCTAGGAGAAATTGCTAGTCATTAGAGTGCAAATAAGTAGTCATTATTTTAATACTTTTTAATACGCAACATTGTTGCTTTAAATATTGTGTAGGTTCTGCGGGATCATTGGGCAGCCCGGGAGATACGGGAGCATCCGGAGATTTAGGAAATACAGGATCAACGGGCGCTCTTGGCAATACCGGTTCTACTGGAGCTACTGGAGGTATTGGACAATCAGGTGTAATCGGAACCGCAGGCCACACTGGAAATACTGGATTTACTGGAGATACTGGAAATCGTGGGAGAACTGGCATCCAAGGTTGTTAAAGTTCATAAATAGGCTTATTTACTTCATAATCCTATGACGACTGATATTAACTTTAAAAAGTCAACTGAAGTAAATTTTTAAAAACCGAAAACTTTACTTTCCAGGCTCTACTGGACGAACTGGAGTAGATGGAGTCCCAGGCTTTACGGGCTCAACTGGACCGGTTGGAGCGAATGGACAGCAGGGGTCTCATGGAATGATTGGGGCAACCGGGTTAATCGGGGATACCGGCCCAATTGGTAACCCTGGTTTAAAAGGTCCTTTGGGAGATCAAGGTCCTCCTGGTCCAGATGGATTGCCTGGAGGAAATGGTACTATTGGAATCGCCGGAGCAACTGGTGAACCGGGTTCAGTCGGTTTTACTGGAAGTCCTGGAATTGCGGGAGATACTGGAAGTTCTGGTGATACGGGTTCGAGCGGACTTGCCGGTTCAACTGGGTCTTCTGGACTTGTAGGTCCTAGAGGTAGAACTGGAGCATCTGGAACCGTTGGAACACTGGGTAGAACTGGAGCTGGTGGGTTATCTGGCATTCGTGGAAGGACTGGAGTTGGCGGAGTTTCAGGATCAACGGGTTCCTCTGGTGGACCTGGATCTCCAGGCACAACTGGAACCATGGGGGCATCAGGACCAAAAGGAAATCCAGGATCAACGGGTTTACCTGGTATTATTGGAGAACGTGGCCCTACCGGGGACACTGGTCTTATTGGTGAAACAGGATCTTCAGGTCTTTCTGGTGGAAAAGGATCCTCGGGTTTTACTGGATTCACTGGACTTCCCGGAACAGACGGAAATCCAGGGACGATTGGTAATCCTGGAAATACGGGATCTAGTGGGGCTAGAGGTTTTGACGGCGCAACCGGCCCTGTAGGAAATACTGGTGAGAGAGGCTTACCAGGTAAAACAGGAGTTACTGGTTTCGTTGGAGTGCCCGGTGGTCCGGGTGAAGTTGGAGCCACAGGTATTAAAGGACGAACAGGTTTTAAAGGTTCCACCGGTTTGCCAGGTCAGCCTGGACGGTCTGGTGTACCAGGTTTTACAGGCAGTTCTGGTTTGATTGGCGTGCCCGGTTTTACCGGTGAAATTGGCTTGCCAGGAGTTTCGGGTAATACTGGAGCAACTGGGGCAACTGGAGAGTCAGGATTTACAGGCCCTCAGGGCTTTACTGGAAATCAAGGTAAAACGGGATGGACAGGTAGCACTGGAGCTACAGGTGATAATGGAAGTACTGGATTGCCTGGTGAGCAAGGCTTGCCGGGTGCTCAGGGTGCGACGGGGGAAACTGGATTTAGCGGTGTTCAAGGAGCCACTGGAATTGATGGCCAAAGAGGCGATAGTGGTCAAAAAGGCTTTACTGGTTTTACAGGTATCTCGGGATCAAAAGGAGCTACGGGTCTGCCTGGAACTACTGGTGGTCCTGGTGCCACAGGAGTTTCAGGCCAGCAAGGTTTCACCGGTATGCAAGGACCGCAGGGGGCTACAGGGTTGACGGGCGAGACCGGTTCGACAGGAATGACGGGACCATCTGGTTCATCAGGATTACCCGGTTTGATAGGAAATACTGGATCATCGGGCATTCCTGGATCTCCCGGTCAAGATGGTACAAAAGGTGTCTTGGGATGGACTGGCTCGACCGGGAATACTGGATTTACAGGTAGTTCAGGCTTGCCTGGTTCCAATGGACTAGTTGGAAGCAAAGGTGCGACCGGTGCGACAGGTGCTCCTGGAACAGAAGGTATTACAATTTCATATTGGATAATACCTGATTCACAATTATCTTTCTAATCAATGATTATGGAGTAATGTTTTTGAATGTCGACATGTACAACATTATTTGTGGCGTAATTTTATTAGTCAATTTAATTTTCTTTAATTAAAAGGAGCAAAGGGGGACCAAGGAGCCACTGGTTTGTCAGGAAATGCTGGAAATCCAGGATCTAAAGGTGTCACCGGCATGACAGGATATTTGGGTTCTCCTGGCGATACTGGACCCGCCGGTAGTAGTGGAATAACAGGAACTGTTGGAAATACCGGAGCCACTGGCAACACTGGCGCAAAAGGTTTTACAGGTTCATCGGGGCCAACGGGAGCAACCGGTCAAACTGGATCATCAGGAGCAACAGGGTTTACTGGTAATTCAGGAGTTTCCGGAGCAGTTGGCCAAACTGGTATCATGGGCTATACCGGTCCAAAGGGCTTGACTGGCGCCAGTGGAGAATTTGGAAGTCCCGGTAATCCTGGAATTTCTGGAGTCGCTGGAACAGGTGGAATTCTTGGGCAACAAGGAGCGACAGGATCAACCGGTCAAAAAGGATTGACAGGTTCCCAAGGATCTCAGGGACCTACAGGATTTACTGGTACTATTTTTTAGAATTTGATTTAATTTGTTACTATGGTTACTACTATGGTATGTTACTACTAAACAATTTTCTTAAATTAAATAGGCAACACGGGAGCACCAGGTGATGGAGGAAGACTAGGCAACACCGGCTCTGTGGGATTTACTGGATTTACTGGATCTTCTGGTAAACCAGGAGACGCAGGGGCGGTTGGAATGACAGGAAGCCAAGGTTCTATTGGAGCAACTGGAACTGGCGGCCCACAAGGAAGTGCAGGAGACACGGGCGTTACTGGAACAAGTGGTGCTGCAGGATTACCAGGATCTACAGGATTTACTGGCGGTACTGGAGCCTCTGGAGCAACAGGAAGTACTGGAGCAAGTGGGTTGCTTGGGGCATCTGGGGTAACGGGTTCAATCGGAATGCCCGGTGCTACCGGAACGAGTGGCGGCCAAGGTGTTAAAGGAATGACTGGGTATACCGGAATGACAGGGCCTACAGGAGACACTGGTCCTGTGGGCTCCACAGGCACCGTTGGCTCACAGGGTCTAGCCGGCTTTACTGGAGGTACTGGTTTTACTGGAGCTGCTGGAGCTCCTGGGTCAACTGGCCTGAGAGGTGCTGCGGGCTTAACTGGAGTCAAAGGAATTTCTGGAGGTCCAGGCAATACAGGTGCTTCAGGTCGACAAGGTTTTTCGGGTGAATCCGGCGCATCTGGTTCTATTGGTCAAACCGGATCTACTGGACTTCAAGGTTTTTCAGGACCAACAGGTCAGTTTTGTCATTATACATGTTGTTGCGTATGATGGCGGTTTGGCTTCTTAACTTTTATTTATTTGTTAAATTTTGCTTAACATTGAGGACATAAATAAATTATTTGATACTTGTGCAATCAAGCATAAACATTTTGTAGGAGCAACTGGTACTGGAGGGCAAACAGGAATCAAGGGAAGCAGTGGAGCAATCGGGCCTAAAGGTGCTCCAGGAGTTTCAGGGTTTACTGGTTTTACTGGACCAACTGGAGCAACGGGTGTAACAGGATCAAGAGGTGATCCAGGTGATACAGGGCTTCCGGGAAATACGGGCATAAGTGGAAGCGCAGGAGTGCCTGGAAATACAGGTTGTTACTAAACCTATTAGTAATTAATATAACTATTTCAATTCATTTTAACGATATAATGTCACAAAGTGACTATAATAGGCAAGATCTCCAATTAAAATTTTCTCATTGGATTACATTCTCTGATATTATGTATCAATAGATGTAGACCTAAGACATGATTCTAATTGATAGGCTTCACTGGGGCACAAGGATTTCAAGGTGCCATCGGAGCTACAGGAAACAGCGGAGAACAGGGCAATACAGGGCTACCCGGGGATGCAGGTGCTATGGGAAACACAGGTGCGCCAGGAAATACCGGCAATACGGGAGCAACCGGTATAAGCGGGCCAAATGGAGACGTTGGAGATACGGGAGCCACTGGTTTACATGGAAGAACTGGTACTAAAGGGTTTACTGGATCTCAGGGAGTTCCTGGCATTTCTGGTAGCACAGGTAATACAGGAACAAGTGGTGGTCCAGGTGCTACCGGAGCCACCGGATCAACGGGCCCAGTTGGAGAAATAGGGCACACAGGTTTTACTGGTGTTATGGGAAACACCGGAATCATAGGCATAACAGGCACTCAGGGGCAAACTGGACCAACGGGATTTTCCGGGGTTCGAGGTGAGATTTGAAGTTTATTTATGTTTTTCATGTGACCCGGAACATTCACGCCGGAAAATTCGTTGTTTAAATAAATACATCCATTCATTCCAGTAAATGTTTTGGGCGATGAAATTTCCGGGTGATGAATTTTTCCTGCGTGAATTTTTCGTGCAGTTTCTCATTAAATTTTGATAATTTTGTAAGCATCACATTATCAATGAAATTGCAGCATGTATTGATCATTGATATTTGATATTTAGGATACACTGGTGCTTCTGGTTTGCGCGGAAGTCAAGGTTTTACAGGTGCAACGGGTGTCAGCGGTCCGACCGGAACTCCAGGATCCACAGGTTTCACAGGGCTTCCGGGTAACACTGGAGCAACTGGTAGCCAAGGACGTGACGGTCCTTCAGGTGTAAGCGGTTCTCAAGGATCCTTTGGAGTTGTTGGTGATACTGGCTTACCAGGAAACACTGGTGAAAGTGGAAATACAGGATTTACGGGAGCAACCGGATTTACTGGCCTCCGAGGTCCCTCTGGAAACACAGGAAGTATTGGCTTAACAGGATTGTCAGGTCCCCAGGGAGCAAGTGGCGGCACTGGTCAGCAAGGATTTACCGGTTCCACCGGATGGTCTGGACAAAGAGGTGGCGCAGGCTTCACGGGATTCACAGGATTTACAGGTGCAACAGGTGATCGCGGTAACAGTGGAGGGCCAGGATCTGATGGTGCGCCGGGCGTAATGGGCACGTCAGGAACTTCTGGCGTCTTTGGAGCCACAGGTGTTGATGGAATGCCGGGCAACCCTGGTGCGATCGGTAATACCGGAGATACGGGACCTACTGGAAACATCGGAGCCACAGGTTAAATTCATGAATAGACTTTTTGTTATAAACCTAAACATTTACATGATCGGAAAAATCTTCTATGTTTATCCCTTGTCATTGTGTTTCAGGATTAACTGGGCAGAAGGGATCTGCCGGGAGAACTGGAGTTTCCGGTGGCACCGGAGCCACAGGGTTTACGGGTTTCACCGGCGCTGACGGAGTGGTTGGAAATACTGGAAATTCTGGAAAGATTGGCATGACCGGAGCTACGGGCGCTACCGGAGCAACAGGTGCAAGTGGAATAATTGGATCTCTTGGATTCACTGGTGCTACGGGACCTCTTGGAGCCAATGGTTTGCCAGGTTACACCGGTCCCACAGGACAAACAGGGGCAACAGGAAAAATAGGAATTACTGGCATAACTGGAAATGTCGGATTTACTGGAGATGTTGGTGTCGTAGGAAGTTTAGGAGCAACTGGTCAAACTGGGGCAACAGGTTTCACCGGAGCCACAGGTAAAATTATTAAGCGTGGCTTGTTTTTTTAAGTAGTTTTTAGAGTTAATTTTTCCAAACATAACGTCAAACCAGAATTTATTGCTTTTATTTAGGGGCTAGCGGGCAAACAGGATCGTCAGGGATAAAAGGTGACACCGGATTTCAAGGTTTACCTGGTGGTGTGGGTTATACTGGGTTAACGGGTGATACTGGGGCTACTGGATTTACCGGATCAACCGGAAGCTCCGGTCCCCGTGGAGCTCAGGGTTCATATGGTTCAACTGGTCAACAAGGCGTGCCAGGAGTTACCGGCGCCACAGGAGCAACAGGAGATACAGGGTTTTCCGGTAGAACGGGTCAACGAGGATCATCAGGAGCATCAGGAGCAACCGGTGCTACTGGTTTACCAGGCGTAACTGGAGCTACAGGCATATTGGGAGAAACCGGGTTTACAGGTTCTTCAGGAGCTATTGGATCCCAAGGTGCGCCCGGGTCTCCGGGAGCAAGTGGGGCCAGAGGTGATACTGGAAACACAGGTATTACCGGTTTCGTTGGGTCGTCTGGAGCAACCGGAGATGTTGGTCCAGCTGGCAGTCAAGGACAAACAGGTTTACCTGGTTCCCCGGGTTTAAATGGAAATGCCGGTGCTACGGGCGCAACTGGTTTGTCAGTTTGCAACATTTAATTTGATGAATCAGAGTTCTTAAAAGTTTTTTGTTCACTTAGGATCAACGGGAAATACCGGATTTAGTGGTACACAGGGTTTCACTGGTAATCCGGGAAATCCAGGAATAACTGGCCCTCAAGGATTACCTGGTCAGAGCGGTGCTACGGGATACACTGGGCCTACTGGAGTTTCAGGAGTGCAGGGTATCCAAGGTGCTACCGGTGGCACAGGTTTCACAGGCTTTACTGGTTCTTCTGGCCCAGTCGGTGCTCAAGGTAAAGCCACTCACGTTCCATTGTAAATGCGTGATTTTTCAAAATAAAAGCTTATGTTACAAGCTCGTTTTATTTTATTCGAATAATCATAAAAATTATATTATTGAATATTAATTAATATCTAAAGGATGGACCGGATCTATGGGCTTTACTGGTCCAAATGGGGCAGTTGGAGGAACTGGATTTACTGGATCATCTGGAAATGTTGGTGAAAGCGGTACTTTAGGCTCCCCAGGTGCACCAGGTTCAGCTGGTGCGAAAGGTCTTCAGGGTCCCGTAGGTGCTTCAGGTGGCACAGGTTTCACGGGTCTGCCTGGATCTGTAGGAGCAACAGGAAACTTTGGAATGCAAGGTATTGATTAACTTGTATAAAAATTTAATTAATTTATAACTTTATGATAAAATAATAGTTTACGTTGAATCTCATTTCAGGTCAGAATGGTTTTCAAGGATCTAAAGGGTCTGGAGGAGCAATAGGATACACTGGTTCTAAAGGTCAAAGCGGACAACCCGGAAGCTCTGGTTTGGAGGGTCCTGCTGGTAGCACTGGTGTGCTTGGACGTACAGGAAATACAGGAGCACCTGGTTCTTCTGGATTGGAAGGAGTCCAAGGTAATTATTGTTCGAAATAAATTCATGAAAAAAAAACATTGGGAACGTTTAGACAACTTTACATATTTTTAAGGCGCATCTGGAATGTCAGGACCTCAGGGTTCACAGGGTTTGACGGGTTCTACTGGTGCCACTGGCTTTACGGGTGGAACTGGTTCAACAGGTATGAATGGAAATACTGGACCAACAGGGGGTTCAGGATTTCAGGGAGCAGTTGGAAGCACTGGTGATACAGGTGGGTCTTAATCTGTTTGTTGATTATTGTTATTATTATTGACAGTTTTATATACATGTCTAAATCGCATGTTTGTATTGCTTGTTTTCCACGCAGGATACACGGGGAACCCTGGACCTATGGGACCAAATGGAGTGCAAGGAGCTCAGGGTACCATTGGAAGTACAGGTCCCAATGGAGACACAGGAAGTTCAGGCTCTCCCGGTCAGACAGGCCAAGTCGGTGCTACAGGATCACCAGGATCTGCTGGCTCAAGCGGTTCACAAGGTTAACATGATTCATTAACTGTTGAAACGTTTTTCTTATAACAGTCTATTTTCAGGTTAGCTTATTATTTAAGGCGTTAAGCCCTTAAACATTTAATTGCAATGTTACCATCTCGAAAAGTTAGTGAAATGGAATGAAAGTTAAAATAGAAAATTTATTAATAAAATAATAAAAAAAAAAATTTTATTAGTGTCAGTAAATAGTATTGCAGTTAAATTTGAAATTACATTTTCATTTTTAAATTATTTCTTACAGGACCGATTGGAAATAGTGGTTTTACTGGTTCCACTGGTTTTACTGGATTTACGGGTGCAACTGGGGACACAGGACAACAGGGATTCACCGGACCAACCGGCAAATCAGGAGAGCAGGGATACTCCGGAGGTACGGGAGAACCTGGCTTCACAGGTGCTACTGGTTCATCTGGCCAAACTGGAGCCACAGGATATACGGGTTTTACGGGATTCGCTGGAGCTACAGGCTTTCAAGGATGGACTGGACCATCTGGGTCACAAGGTCAATCTGGTCCGCAAGGTTCAACTGGATTTACAGGTCCTTCAGGGCAAAGTGGTTAGTCATTTCACTTGTTAGAACATTTATAACTACAGGCTTTACAACCATGCAGTACTAATCAATTTAACATTGTACAGGTGATACGGGAGCAAATGGCGTTGCTGGGCCTTCAGGAAGTGTTGGGCCAACAGGGCAGAGAGGTCCTCAGGGAGACGTAGGAGCCAAGGGTGTTTCAGGAATACGAGGATTACCTGGAGGATATGGTGTGAAAGGCAATACTGGTGCGCCAGGTGCTAGTGGAGCAATAGGTCAAGCAGGTAGTTGAATGTTAAGGTCATTAAAAGTTTATTTACTTTTATTAGCTTTTAATCAATTTTTAAGGACCAATCGGTGCCACTGGATTTACTGGTGCAACCGGAGAGACAGGTAACACTGGAGAAATTGGTCTCTCGGGGTCAACCGGCCCGACCGGTTACACTGGGGTTTTGGGCAGAAGTGGAGAACCTGGCCAAAGTGGCCTTGGTGGAAGACCTGGATCAACGGGTAAAAATTAAAAAAAACTATTATGTGTTATGGCTATGTATATTATTTCTCGATTTGTTCTATTAGGCTTTACCGGAGCATCTGGGGCAACCGGTTCCTCTGGAAACACAGGTGCATCAGGGACAACTGGCGCTACGGGTGCAGCTGGTGCCACTGGATTTCAGGGCAATGTAGGCGTAAGCGGAACTGCTGGCCCTAGGGGTGATAAGGGAAACACTGGACCAACAGGTCAACAAGGAGCGCAGGGTCTTCCAGGTCCGTAATTTTTATAGAATGTAAAATTACACCGAATCGCTATTTGAGCATCATTTTTAATTTAGGTGACCTTGGAGAGATTGGAGTACCTGGAACTTCTGGTGTTAAAGGAGATAATGGAGTTGTGGGAATTACAGGATTACCAGGTGCTGTAGGTAATACAGGTTTACAGGGTGCTCAGGGTTACACAGGAGCTACTGGTTTTTCTGGATACAGCGGCCTTACTGGAGAGTCTGGGAATACGGGGGCAACTGGGGGTACCGGATTGCTAGGCTCAAGCGGAGCGACTGGATTTACCGGAGACGTTGGTGCTATTGGTACCGCAGGTGCAACAGGTTTTACCGGGTCAAGTGGTTTAATGGGTGAAACGGGGAATCCAGGAGACACTGGTGCTACTGGATTTACAGGAGAACTCGGAAATACCGGTTCGACAGGAAACACCGGGTATACCGGACCAACAGGATCAACCGGTTCACCAGGATTTACGGGTTCTTCGGGAAGCAAGGGACTTTCCGGTGTCCCTGGTTTATCTGGACCTATCGGGTCACCTGGTTTACAAGGCTCTCAAGGAGCGACTGGAAATCGCGGTCTACCTGGATCTTTAGGTCTCCCCGGAGCTGCAGGTGCAACAGGGCTTCGTGGAAATGATGGAACACAAGGATCACTTGGTTCTTCAGGTAATACTGGTATAATTGGTCTACCTGGATCTACGGGTGATACGGGAAGCAGAGGTATGGCAGGACGTCCGGGACCAAATGGACAAATTGGCACTGGTGGAAGTCAGGGGTCTCCAGGTTTCGTTGGACCATCAGGAGATAGGGGTATCACCGGCGCAACAGGAACGTTTGGTGCAACCGGTGCAACTGGTAATCGGGGAGCAACGGGGCCAACAGGAATTACGGGTGTCATAGGTATTGTGACCTTATTGTGTTTTGTGTATAAATTATTTGTTATAATACATAACTATCAATTACTGATTGTCTCAATAATAAGTTATTTGGAATTACGCTTAAACATTTCATTATGTGTAGCTTTTAAGATATAATACGAATTACGTTTGAATTTCTACATAACAAGTCAATTTGATTGTTAGGTTCTCCTGGGTTTAGTGGTTTGCCTGGCAGTAAAGGACTCCTTGGAAATACTGGATCGCCCGGTTCGAGTGGTTTGCCTGGACTCCAAGGCGTTACGGGCTCACCTGGATTAAATGGAGCTCAAGGTGAAAGAGGTTTTACGGGTGAAAGAGGTGATACTGGACCGAGAGGAAGCACCGGTTCGACTGGGTCTACTGGGTTAGCTGGGCCATCTGGCTTAACTGGTTTACCTGGATTTGTCGGTGACACTGGCTTCACTGGAATGGTGGGTAGTGATGGCGAGGTAGGAGACAGAGGTCAGCCCGGTATTCAAGGGGTTATAGGAAGCGTAGGCTTACCTGGTGATAGTGGTGTTTCTGGAGTCCAGGGTGCAACGGGAATCGTGGGTGGCACGGGTCAAACAGGTTCTACAGGATTTACAGGATATTCCGGCTCAACTGGTGATACTGGAAATTCTGGTGCTACAGGATTCACTGGAGCAACAGGCGAAAGGGGGGCAACAGGAGCTTCTGGTAGATCAGGTCCCAGTGGATCGACAGGTTTTACTGGATCCACTGGATTTACTGGATTTACTGGTGCAACTGGTACTCCAGGAATGAAAGGTCTTCCAGGACTTGTCGGTGATCGTGGTTTATCTGGTGTTGTTGGATCTTCCGGAGCAACTGGCGAGCGTGGCCAACCTGGAAATGTTGGTTTTACGGGCGCATCGGGATTTACTGGAAATATAGGTGCGCCAGGAAATACAGGAGCTACAGGATCGACAGGTAGCACAGGTGCTACAGGAGCCACGGGTAAGCATTTATTTCATTTTTGGGAAAATTCATTGTAAGCAGTGGGGATATCCGACATTGTATTTTTACAGGTTTTACGGGTTTTACCGGTCCTGGTGGTTTTACTGGAGCCACTGGTCAAACTGGTCAAAGAGGCGTTCAAGGGCCTCGAGGCCAAGAAGGATTGTTTGGCAACACTGGATCACAGGGTGGCACGGGTGCTTCAGGATTCACGGGATCTTCTGGTTTCACTGGAGTTGCAGGTGCAACTGGTGCTACCGGAGCTAAAGGACTCGATGGAAGCCGAGGGTCTATCGGATTTTCTGGAACACTTGGAGTAAGCGGTACAATCGGATCACCTGGATACTTAGGTGCCACAGGTTATTCCGGTGATGATGGACTTGATGGATCGTCAGGAGTTCCAGGAGTAACTGGATCACCCGGTAGTACAGGATCATCGGGTCAAATTGGAGTGAAAGGATTACCAGGAACCGCAGGAGTTTCAGGAGCCACCGGAATCATAGGAGCCTCGGGACGTGCAGGTGAGCAAATGATAAGAATGAAGAAAAAGTATTTGTCTTATGTATTCGACTATTTAATCACAAATAGAAAGTTAAAATGGGCTGTTATAAGTTAAAGTCGAGTCTTTGAAGGATTGAAATATTGATATTTTTCGTTACAAATGAAGTATGGAATTCCGCCCCAGGATATTGTAAACTGCATAGCGTTCATTTAAACACCTGATTATTGACGTTGGCTCAAAATTTTTGACTTTTAATTGAAAATATTTTTACTTCGTTTTATCCCTTATACTATACGTTGTATTATTCTTCATTTGTTATTTGTGAAATAAATAAATACTAACCACGGATTATATTAAATATAAATAAATGCTTGCCACAGATTTAAAAGTAATACATCTTAGTTCAATGTTTTCAAAAAGCATCATTAATTTTCGTATTAGCCAACAATTTATAACGAATTAAAAATAAGGTAATACATATGGCAAATTACAACTTTTAGGCCAACAAGGCTTTCAAGGAGGTCCTGGTGCTCCAGGGGCTGAAGGACGGCCTGGATCCAGTGGTGCGTCAGGTTTTACAGGGGCGACTGGGTCTCCTGGGTCTCAGGGTGCTACTGGTCTTAAAGGGTGGACAGGACCGTTTGGATATGCAGGTGCGAGTGGACCCCAAGGAAGCAAAGGAGCTACGGGATATACTGGCTTTACTGGTTCATCTGGAAGTTCAGGACTGCAAGGACCGCAAGGTGATACGGGATCACCAGGCACCCAAGGAATGACAGGATATAGTGGTCCTACAGGGGTGAAGGGTTATACAGGATTTCAGGGATCGCCTGGGTCACCAGGACCTCAAGGACCAACAGGTTCATCTGGTGCTCAAGGTGATAACGGTGTCTTTGGCACTGCAGGCAGCACAGGCCCTACTGGGGCCACGGGACCGACCGGTCCCCCTGGTGACTTTGGAATATCCGGTCAAGGTGGAGAGGTTGGTGATACTGGCTCTACCGGATTTACAGGTGCTTCAGGTTCAAGAGGAAATCAAGGTTTACCTGGTCAAGCTGGTCCATCGGGAGCAACAGGCATAACTGGTGCCACGGGACACACTGGAGGTACTGGTAATACCGGTGCGCCTGGATCTATCGGTTTTACAGGAGCATCTGGCATTCAAGGTCAATCAGGTGTTCCGGGTAATAAAGGCGTCGCTGGTGTTGTCGGTGCTAGTGGATATACTGGAGCAACGGGATTTACAGGTTTATCAGGAACGGCAGGACCTCAAGGTCCTCAGGGAGATATTGGAAGTCCGGGATCTAAGGGAGCTACAGGTTTTACTGGCGCATCTGGAAATACGGGACCTACTGGACAAACTGGACCTCTCGGACCTTCTGGAGAACCAGGTTCGCCTGGTTTTACTGGTGCTACAGGGATTAGGGGTGGCCAAGGACCAACAGGAATGTCTGGGGCGTTAGGAATGACCGGAATGACTGGCTCTCCAGGACTGAGTGGGAGTTCTGGACATACCGGATTTACTGGCTTTACCGGTCAAACCGGAAACACCGGCTTTACTGGGACGAAAGGATATACTGGTTCAAGTGGCGTGAGTGGTGTTAAAGGGGGCGTCGGTAGTACAGGAGCAACAGGATTTTCGGGCGCAACGGGATACACAGGAAGTATTGGTGCAACTGGCTCAACAGGAAGTGCGGGATATTTAGGAGAATCTGGTACTCTTGGAGATACCGGTCCATATGGACCTCGAGGATTTCCAGGACCAGATGGGAGCACTGGACCCACAGGACAAAGAGGGAGTTCTGGTAACAAGGGCATTGCTGGCCCTGTTGGTCCGAGTGGCAATACTGGACTGTCAGGTTAGGAACTCGTTTCAGTATTATAAATTATTTCCAATGTTCAAAAATGTTAATTAATCATATCAATTTGCAATCGAATTTATTGTCCAGGACTCCAAGGTCCTCCAGGAGATACTGGATCTAGTGGATCCCCAGGTGTTATTGGTCAAACCGGAGACACTGGATCAACCGGTGCTTCCGGGATGGCTGGTCAAGCAGGTGATAAAGGTCAACCTGGTTGGGTTGGTCCTACGGGTGGGACTGGTTTCACTGGCCAAAGTGGACCGCGAGGAGCTCAGGGCTTTCCAGGCGCAACCGGCATTGCAGGAATTTTGGGATTACCTGGAATCCAAGGTGTAACAGGATCAACAGGTTTCACTGGAGTTCCTGGTTTGGAAGGATCAAAAGGTCAAGTTGGAATGACCGGCCCGCTTGGTGATATTGGAAATATTGGTCAAAAAGGAAATACAGGTTAAATTATTTCTTTTGTTTTACATTTCAAGAAACTTTTTAATTAAATTCCAAATCCATTTGTTAATTAGGACAATCTGGTCCCCCCGGTCAAAAAGGCTCGACGGGTTTGCCAGGCGACACAGGAGGGAGAGGTCTTCCTGGTGTAAAAGGAAATGCAGGTCAACCGGGAGCAAATGGTATGCAAGGAGCCACCGGAGCAACTGGTCAACAAGGATCCAGCGGATTAGTGGGAGACACGGGCGGACCTGGTTTGCCTGGTCTTACGGGATTTACAGGGATGCAAGGACCAACCGGTCGAAGTGGTAATACTGGATTCACTGGTTTTACCGGCATTACTGGCGCTACCGGATACACTGGATTAGCTGGAGGACAAGGATCTCAAGGTCGTCCAGGATTGAGTGGAGCAACGGGAAGTTCTGGAATGACTGGAATGTCAGGGTACACGGGATCTACTGGCCCAGTTGGTGACACTGGTATAAATGGAATGACAGGAGCAACCGGTTATACTGGTATGACTGGGACTGCCGGAACCGGAGGTTTTGTTGGTCAAAAGGGAATACCGGGATCAATCGGGCCAACAGGTGCAACGGGCTATTCGGGTGTAATTGGAGCCTCAGGTAAGATTGCCCTAATTAAAGCAATTGTCAAAATCAATGCAATAAATTTCAAACTTTCGTTTCAAAGGTCCCAAGGGATTTAGTGGCTCACCAGGTTCAAACGGTCAGACAGGTGCTCGAGGCAGTGCTGGTCCTACAGGTTCCACTGGCGCAACTGGTTTTGTCGGGGATACAGGTTATACAGGATCGTCTGGATGGACAGGCCCCTCTGGATCTGCAGGACCTTCAGGAGTTTTGGGATTCACAGGTGTTACAGGGTTTACTGGTGCTACTGGAGCTACGGGCTCAACTGGTTTCACTGGTGCAGTTGGTAACACTGGGCCTTCAGGTTCTAAGGGCTACACAGGGGATAGAGGTACATCAATTAATTCTGGACCAGCTATTAAAATGTTGGAGTTGTTAATGCTAATTGTTAATATTTTGTCGTGATTAATCTTCTTAAATCTCTAGAATGTTTACTTTTTTCAATGTTTTGGCTTCAGCTCAACCTAAATAATCTCGGGATTGATATGGTAAATCTTTTTTCATATGTTGTAGGACAACAAGGCCTAATGGGAGACGCTGGAGTTTCTGGAGCATTAGGAGCCACTGGCGCAACAGGAATTAAAGGAGCTACAGGTTCGGCGGGTTTAACCGGAGTTTCAGGAGTTTTGGGTTCTCCTGGTGATACTGGTCAAAATGGTCAAACGGGATATACAGGCTCTTCAGGAACTAGGGGAGCCACGGGTAAAGACGGTGCACAAGGCGCCACTGGTTTCACGGGATTCACTGGTTTACCAGGTGATTCTGGCTCACCAGGTGTCTCTGGGGTATCTGGTTTAAAGGGAATTACGGGAAATGTCGGGAATAGTGGTGCAACTGGTCAAATTGGAATGTCAGGTTCTCCCGGACTGCCTGGGTCGCCAGGTTTTACTGGAAGTGCCGGGCCAACCGGAGTTTCAGGTACAAAACATTATTCCAAAGCTATTGACATTAGAATTGCATTCCATTTCAGAATTTAAAAAATTATATTTTTAGGATTGGCTGGAGAACCGGGCGACACCGGTACTTTGGGTTTACCCGGAAGTATTGGATCATCTGGTCCTCTTGGATATACAGGAACTATGGGTGCCCAGGGATTCACCGGACCAATTGGATTCACAGGAATCACAGGGCCTACAGGAGCATCAGGGAATACAGGGTTTACTGGAGTAAAGGGGAGATCGGGAGCGATTGGGCCTTTTGGTAGCTTAGGTCCATCTGGAGATACGGGTGATATTGGAGCTACGGGCTCTTTTGGATATACTGGTTTCACGGGTGCGAGTGGATCATCCGGCTCGAGAGGTAACACTGGATTGCCAGGAAATACCGGCAGTACCGGCGAAGTGGGAAGAACTGGTCCTAAAGGTCAAACCGGATGGACTGGAAGTTCCGGTGCAGCAGGTCTCACATTTTGTTTTTAAAAATTATTCGTCACAATTTAATAAATACAAATCTCACGTCGACTGAAACTCTTTAGGGACGAATGGTGTGGCTGGTCAAACTGGGGCTACTGGAAACACTGGCATGCCCGGAGACACGGGTGATGTCGGTGCAATCGGATCGATTGGACCTGTGGGTGCCACAGGAGCTACCGGTTTGCAAGGCCGAATCGGCATTTCGGGATCAGGTGGTTCAAGTGGATCCGCAGGAGTCCAAGGTATGAAACAAAGAATAATTTCTAACTTCAGATACTTTGTTTTACAAAATCAAAGGTGACGTTGGATCATTAAAATATTGTTAATCGCGTTGAATTAAATTAAGGTGCTACCGGGATAATTGGACCAACTGGGGACATCGGTTATTCTGGAGCGACGGGTTCAACTGGAACCAAGGGAGCTCCTGGAAATATTGGAGCCACAGGAATTCGAGGTGGTCCTGGAGTGAGTGGAGTGAAAGGCGACACAGGTGGGACAGGATTGATTGGAGAAATTGGCGTCAAAGGTTCCCCTGGTTCTAGAGGTGCTATTGGTCCTGCGGGTCCTTCGGGGACATCAGGGGGTTTTGGACCAACTGGATTTACTGGTAGACCCGGAAGTCCTGGATTCACAGGTGCCACTGGCGATATTGGAAGCTCTGGAGCGACAGGATTTACTGGTTTTTCCGGTGACATAGGCAAAATTGGAGCGGCCGGCTCTCCCGGAATTACTGGAATTAAAGGGATTCAAGGTTCGACTGGTCAAACTGGTCCTACAGGTGCTCCAGGTATTTTGGGTTCTAAAGGTTTTACCGGTTTTACTGGAGAAACTGGAGCCACTGGGGAGAAAGGTGCTACTGGAAATGTGGGAAACCCTGGAGCAATTGGGTCTCCTGGAGCCACTGGACCAACCGGTTTTGCAGGACCAACTGGTAGTACGGGCGCAAGTGGATTGACTGGCTTGCAAGGAAGTATTGGACCAACAGGTCCACAAGGTTCTACTGGAGCTTCAGGCGCAACGGGAGAAACTGGTTGGACTGGGCAGGTTGGAATGAAAGGCCCAACTGGAAGTATCGGACCAAGTGGATCTTCTGGGACAAAAGGCGACATGGGGGCAACAGGCCCGATCGGTCAGCCAGGTGCAACAGGTCAACAAGGATCCACAGGTGCGACGGGAGATTCAGGTACTGGCGGAACACAAGGTTTTACTGGTTCTACAGGTTTCACTGGACCTAAAGGAATAAACGGGATACAAGGACAACCCGGAACTGCCGGCTTTTTGGGACCTCAAGGAGAACGGGGATCCCAAGGACAAAATGGTATTCCGGGCGTTAAAGGTTTGTCTGGATCGGTAGGAGTGCCGGGTTTTACTGGATTTACTGGAAATTCAGGGCTACCGGGTGATCCTGGAAGGAATGGAGACACAGGTTTTTATAATCCCTTAATAATCAATAATTGGTTAATAGCCAATAAGGTTTCAATAACTGAATTTACGACAGTAATTATTTTTTATTAATTCGAGGATTCACTGGAAATCCTGGATCACCCGGTCTTTCCGGAGGTCCGGGATTCTCGGGATCGGTCGGCGCAACTGGGCTGCCAGGTCATTCTGGATTTCCTGGCTTACCTGGTTTGAACGGTTTGATTGGATCTCCTGGAATGCAGGGATCTATGGGAAATGATGGACAAACAGGATCGACCGGATATACTGGACTTAGAGGTGAAGAAGGAGATGTCGGTACACAAGGGACTCAGGTAATTTTTAATTCATAAAATTGTTTACAATCTTCTTTTTCAAATTTGATTGCCATACTCAAAGCGCTAATATGAATCTCATTAGAGAAATTAAATATAATATTTTAAGTATTGTAATTATGTTCTTCAGATTCCTAAAAGCAGTTATATAATTATTAATTCGTTAGGGTGCAACGGGAGACGCTGGATTTCAAGGACTTCCTGGTTTTACCGGTAAAGTTGGCGACAGTGGTCGAACCGGACCTAGAGGAAATACAGGAGCAACAGGGGCTACTGGTCCGCAGGGATACAGTGGGTTAAAAGGTTATACTGGACCAATTGGGGCATATGGCGTGCCAGGGCCTAATGGAATACCCGGGTCCTCTGGTCCAGCCGGAGCAAATGGCGAAACAGGTGATACAGGTTATACTGGAGAAATTGGAAATACAGGCGCTTCTGGAATATCAGGGTTTCAAGGACCAAATGGTTTCAAGGGCAATACCGGCATCTACGGTTTCACTGGTATGACTGGACCCACCGGTTTAAGGGGCAAAACCGGCGTGAAGGGTATGCCTGGTCTTCAAGGTCCTAGAGGACCTCTTGGAGATACCGGTTTTACAGGACTTCGGGGAAGGACTGGGGCTGTAGGAATGACAGGGCCTACGGGACCCACTGGATATACTGGCCCTACAGGCAGCACGGGAGCTGCGGGAGCTGCGGGAGCAACTGGATTGATGGGTAAGAACTTTTGAGGTGTGCAGGTTAGCGGGGTTTGCAGGTTAGCCGAATTGTTTACGTGCCTGCATACGGGAGTAATAGCAACAGTCGCAGTGTGTCGTGTTCGAAACCCAACCTGCACTGTCCCAGCGTCCTTGGTAAAGAGCGCTATATAAATGGTTACAAGAAGCGCCTCTGACGCTTTGCATATGGCGCTATATAAATAAAGTTACAAATTTGTAAATTTATCATTCGTTGTGCATATCTCAATCTATTCAATTAATGTCGACATATTTTAGGGAGAACCGGTGTATTTGGACACACAGGACCAACTGGTTCGACAGGTCCCACAGGAATCGATGGTAGTACTGGCTTAGCCGGCCCTCCTGGAAGGCCAGGCTCAACAGGTTTCACTGGAGCTACAGGACCACCTGGTTTTCCTGGTCCGGCGTCAGATGGCTCAGATTTCACGGAAAGTGAGTGTGGAACTAAAGATGTATTGCATTAAATTATTGAGAGATGCAATTTATAGGGTTTCTATCATTATTATTTGATTCTTTAAATTTAGACGGTTTTTGAATCTTTTTGGATATTCTATTCTGTCTCACAGTTGCGCTTCTAATTGTTTCTTTTATCGAGTGAGAGATTAAAATAAGTCAAGTTTCATTCGAAAATGGAAGCGAAATAAAAGTTAAAAAAGAACTTTTAGCCGCATCCATTGTAATGCTACAATGGGAAACGTTTAACTTTCGTGTATCTCGTCGGATCATCGTTGCAAATTGAAAGTTGTACAAACTGGCTATTAAACCTATATTTGATCGCATTTAATAGATAATGATTTTAAATAATGCGTAAATTGTTGAGTTTTAAAAAAATCTTAAAATTCCATCCAGCAATAAGAAGGAACTGTGCAATTCTTAACTGCGAAGAAGGCTGTGAGGTGGCTACGGTTCAAAAAAATGGTGCCAATGAGTTCGAATTTTATTGTACCTGCATACTGGAATACACGAAAGTCAGGATCAGCAATACTAATTGTTCAGGTAATGTTTGTTATAAAATTATATCACGTATTTATTAATATATGTTTAATTATTTAATTACTAACATTTAACTTAATGGGTCACTATGTATTTTCAAAACTATAACAGCTCTAAAAGGATGCTCTAAAAACAACGGGGGATGTTCTCAAAGTTGTTCGCAAACTTCCACTGGTCGTGCTTGCGGTTGTTTAACGGGTTACGACCTGCAGGCCGATGGAATTTCTTGCGCCTCGAGAGGTTAAGTGGATTCAATTATAAATTATTGGATTGTTGTACATATTGGAATTTATCTGTTTACTAATTCGTATTCAGGCTACTTGGAAAATATCGATAAAGCAGCCATAGAAAGTCTGTACAGCAGCATCAACTGCAGCGTGTTGAATGGTCTTTGCGAATATCAGTGCCTCAGAAATCCGGATAGATGCATTTGTCCCAAAGGATTCTATTTGTCTCTCAATGGAAGAACGTGCCTAGGTTTTGATTTCTGCGTTGATGTCTTCTGTAAATTGAGGATGAAACTAAACGTTTTTGTATTCATGTAAAGTTTAAAATTACATAAAATGTAATTTAATTAGAGTTGTTATTTTGTAATTGTCATTTTTCTAAACATGAATTTTTATTATTTTTCTCTTAATTAATGTTTTAGATATCGATGAATGCAGTACTACTATATCGCCATGTCAATCACCCAACGTCTGCGTAAATAATGCAGGAAGTTACTCTTGTATTTCATTAGTATTCCAGAAGCAAACAAAAACTCGTAAGTATTAATCTTAACCTAAATTACTGACTTGTAAAAACAACATCAACAACATTTACCCTTGTTTGTAGCATCGGCGTCTGCCGTTGGTCAAAATGAGGATACAGCAGACAAAGTTGAGTCAAGTCTACAGAAAGTCCTGCAAAGCTCGAACCAATTGCAAATGTCTTTCTATGCCCTTCTCGTTTGGCTCCTCATTATAATATTGGCTTTAGTTGTACTTGCTTTGGTGACACTCAGAAAGTGGAAACGGAAAAATACAACTCATTCTCCAAATACGGTGGTAGACATTTCTGACGCAGAACAATACCAAGAAAGAAGTGTCTACAATGCCGGAATTTACGACAGCTTCAAATATCCAGGGGCACCCACGTTTTGGAAAGCATCGAGTGCTCCCTCATCTAGCGTTGACTTTCAGTCTTTTGTCGACGAGCGATCTGAATCATAGAGCAATCTTTTCGTTTTGCATTCATTAATCACGTTTTACTGAATCAAAATAACTTTTTTTGGTGCTCTTGAGCTTATTTTTTGAATGAATGAATAATTATCCTGTAATATCCACTTCTTTGTTCGCCCGACCTGCATGTTGTAACGTTGCGTATTTGAATCTCGTATATTTCCTGATACGAAGATAAATTCTTTTTCTAACTATCGAAGTCTGGCTTGATTTATATAATTTCAATAACATCTTTTAGGAGGTATTTGGAACATGAACTTTGTCGTAACAAATACTTTAACGTGAACAAAAAATTTTTTTTTGACCTTGGGAACAAATTTGCAACAAATTTATAATCAAAAGGCGGTCAGCAATAGATCAGTAGAGGAATTTAAGACCAGTGCGCGACGCACTTCAAGCTTCAAGGGGTTCATCCATAACAGCGACCTTGTGCCATTATTCGGCAGGTCTCCTATGCTGAAAGTGGCGGGAAGGGTTGCGCAAATCAGATTTACTAAGATTTGACTTGCGAGGATACGCATTTCCACAAAAAAGCGAAATAAAGTTTAGTCTTCCCGGTATCGCCATTGACCACAACCCAAGCGACATCCCAAAATTTCTGTAACCACTCGCCAAATACCAAACACATTAAACCGCGAGTGACAATATGTCCGACAGGCACAATAAAACACGTTTGATGGTTTTTGGGCCTCCATTTGATACTTTCAGCCATTTAATCTCTCAAAAACCAATTACAACAAAATATGGACCAATATTCAAGCTGTGGGTCATTATGCCATCAATATACAATTATGCCATCTGCCATGTAGAATGAAGCTCACTTGGCATTACTGCTAATAATGACAAATTAAGGCCTTTGAAGAAATCCTGAGCATCATAGCAAGTGAATGTTTAAAACTGATAATATCACTTGTGATTGACTATTTATAGTATTATGCTGTAAATTGGCTCCTTAAAAGACTGAATAGTGATTGGAATATCATGTGCCAGGTCAATAATTAAAACATAAAAAAAACATGATTAAAGGCAAGTGGATATGATTCTTTGGAGGCACAATTTGATTCTGAGATCTCTATCTGTCAATCTCACCAAAGACAGCATCAATGGAACCTAAAGTATTCAAATGGTATAAGTCAAGCTAGTCAAAACATCAAAAATTACAAATACTTTAGGCAAATCACAAAATAAGATGAAAGAATTAATAAAACAACTGTAGCAGTTTAAACCATAACAAGGTTGTTAATAGAAAATTTGAAGAGAATCAGAACTGACCAATAACTGTCACCACATCAGCCAACATGAGACCTTTAGTCAGTTTGTGGAGGGCAGCCTTCAGAGTGAATTTTTTAAATTTATGTTAATGTTTAAACTTAATGTTTATTGCTCAAAATATAATATGATCATAACTGGATCAGAACGAATTTACATCAACATTCAAGTAATGGTGTAACTCACCAAATGGGCAAAGCCAGGTGCTTTAATCTTGCACCTGTATGGGCGACTCGTTCCATTGGACACCAGGTAAACGCCAAATTCTCCCTATAAATAAAATTTAGTGTTCACAGCATACTGAAATTAGTATCATATTTGAACATCTAAATGGAGTTCGGACAATTTAAAAGTAAAACTAATAAGTGACAAAACTTATAATTTATTTTGAAATTGGGATGAAAGATAATATTTCAACTAAGAGCAATTTGTGCAATTCAAATGTTTTATGAAAGCATTTGTTATTCAGAATGCACATATGAGATCGTTGTGACCTCATTGAGTCGTGCAATACAAAAATGGTCTTGTAACCTTTGGAGCCTCAATGGCAGTGTAGGTTGAACCAGGAGGCACCTGGTATCCTTCCGAGTACAACTTGAAGTGGTGGATGAGGGACTCCATGGAACTCTTCGAATCAAGGATTTTTATAATTACATCTAATCTAATAGTAGCATTAGAGTAATATAAAAGTAAATACCAAATAACAACCATGTTAATTGTGGCAAATCACAACTTACCTTCATCTCAGCTCTTCTTGGTGGTGACACTTTGGCATCATCAACCCTCACCTCACCAGGTGGCATCTTGTTGAGGCACTGTTCAACGATTCTCAAACTCTGCCTCATCTCCTCCATTCTTATGAGGTATCTGTTAAATTCATTTCAAATTACTAATTAACAAGAATTATATAAAGATATTAGAACTTGGTAAAATTGGATCATAAAAAACTTTACCTGTCGTAACAATCTCCCACCTTGCCGATGGGAACGTCAAATTCGACATTCTCGTATCCGTCATAAGGTTGGACTTTCCTTAAGTCCCACTTGATGCCTGATCCTCTGAGCATCACACCGCTGTGTAAAAGTAAATTAAAGTCAGCAACCTAGAAATGAGTTTCAAGTTGTTGTTGTATAAATTCCAACAATAAAAAATAAAATTGTGGTGTCCATCTCAAAGCAACGACATTTTCGTCACATTAATTTAATGTTACGTCTATCTAAGTCACCACCCTTAAACAAGACAATAAAATTTTGTACTTTTGAAGCCACGCGTTCCGTAACGCATCATCATTAACAATATCGAGCATGTTAGCACTATCCAAAGACCATAAAGATTCAAGATTGAGTTCTTAGACAAATTTTGTATGCCATCCATGGAATCCGAACCCCAACAAACCTGAAGCCATAATTGATGGCATCCTCAGCTGAAATGATTCCGATGTCCTTCGTCCTCAGTTTCCAGATCCTGTTCTCCGTCAGAAGTTCGTCGACCTCCTCCATCATTTGATGGAAATTCTGACACCACCTGTGGATGTCGTCCATCAATCCGAGCGGAAGATCCTGCAAATTGTGTAAATCAACAGTGGAGGATGAAAGTTCTAAAAGTGGATCCACATTGCAAGAAGAACGAAAACCTTACCCTGTCAACACCTCCTGGCCTCACGTAAGCTGCATGCATCCTAGCACCCGATACTCTCTCGTAAAACTCCATCAACTGGCAATATATAGTTAACCATTGCAATCGCATCACAAAACAAAAACAGCTTCGATTCCAAAACATTCTCCAAATTCTGAAAATCCATGCTATGGGGCAAATCAATTGCATTGAAGCTTACTCAATAAAACTAAAACAGACCTTCTCTCTCTCCTCGAACATCCAAAAGAGAGGAGTCATGGCGCCGATGTCGAGAGCGTGCGTCGCTATGCCCATCAAGTGGTTCATGATCCTCGTGATTTCGCCAAACATCACTTTAAAAACAATTTGCCATGAAGATTTAAGGCTATGATCAACATAGATGAAGTGAATTCTCACTTCTAATGTACTTGGCTCTTATTGGGATGTCGATGTTCAGGAGCTTCTCGACTGCCAGCGAATAGCACTGCTCATTGCACATCATGGATACGTAATCCAATCTATCAAAGTATGGCAGAGCCTTCCCATGGGAAGAAAAAACGTCTAACTCATATCATCAAATCTACAGTACATTTTTTGCTAAAACTACCCACCTGCAGGTATGTTTTATGTTCGATTAGCTTTTCCGTTGCTCTGTGCAACAAGCCGATGTGAGGATCAGCTCGAACCACAGTCTCTCCATCCAAGGTCAAAACAAGACGCAAGACACCATGGGCTGCTGGATGCTGGGGACCAAAGTTTAGGGTAATATTCTGAACTTTCTTCTCGATTTCTACAGACTTCCCTTAAGAAAACAATCGCAAAATTAGTAATTAATCATGCATTCAAATAAAGGAACAAAATACTTACTGTTGTGGGGAGGTACTAGCCATTTCGAAGAAACCTCATCGGGATACAGGATCGGTTTGTTGTACTTCTCAAAAAACTCCTTGTCTGGAAGCCAAACACTTCCGTGCCTGCACATAACATTACAAAATGCATTTTTATGAGAAATTAAGCTAAAATCTGCCTTGTTATGCGAAAGTCCATGAAGGTCGTCATAATAGAAAAACAAGTAAAAGATATCTACAAATGCAAAGCCAAATTACCTTAACATTAAAATAGCGCTTGTGGAGTTGTTTTGGAGCAAAATGCATTTTTTTGCGAAAGCAGATTTTGCCACGGACCTCAGCACGCCTGCCATCTTCGCACTTTGTTGATATACAAGTTAAAGTTACAATAACCTTTCTTATAATATTTGTAACTTTTTTGCATTTAATAAGTATTTAATAAATGTTTTATTAATATGAACATTTTTATAAAAAATGAATTTGTAAACTTATTTAATTATACTTTAACGTGGAGTAAGATCCAATGACAAATTTTCAGAAAATTATATAAAAATATTTAAGCTCATAAAGAAGGTACAGGTTCTTAAAATGTTTATTAAACAATGAAATAGCTAGATACCAAATCTGCCTCAAAGCATTGATTTAAAAGTGGCATATAACCTCTATTTAATCTCTATTTTAAGGTAGATAAAAAATTGTAATAAATATGTATATTTTAACCCAATATATGTTTTTAAAATTGAATTCAAACAAGATATGTTAAATTTTATTAATTAATAATATAATTATTAGTCAATATCAGGATTTTCTTCAAGGATTTTTTAAACGAATTATTTCTGGTCCACTGCCATCTAAGGAGTATTTTGTTAAATTAATGTTGTTAATTTCCATAATTTTTTCATCTCGTCATTTGTTTCCAAACTGGCCGAGCTGATTTAGGCTTGTTCGTTCTTAAAGGATGACAGGTACATCTTATTTCAAATAAAGAACCATAAAGAGAAGATTGCCATTAAAAATCTTCGATCAAGGTTAAGTCCGGTCAAAACCCATCGACGAATCACTAAGAAGAACAGGAAATCATTTAATCATTTTTTTTATCGACAGCATGCACTCCTTAACACTGATAAACTGAACATCCTGATTTGAAACGTCCATGCGAGAGATGGAAGCAAAATCTATTCATGACACTCATGACCTTTTCCATGACTCGCACCTTCTCCCTGTCAGTACAAATGAGGTCATCATTTCGGTTTATACTTGATCTATTGGAAGTCGATGCCTGGAGAGTTGTGGAATGAAATCGGTTGATTTATGACTCGAAATGGTTCTAATACATCATTGACAACAAGGCGAATGGCCAAGATTGCGATAACGTTTGGATGAATATGCAGCAATAAACATCGCATCGGTGGGGGAGATGAATTTTTTAATGAATAAATTAGACATGCTTAAACAATTACAAAAAAGACAAGAGTAACTAATGGGTTAAATTATCCTTAGAATTAATTTAGCGAGTGATCTCCATCTTTGCTACATCTGGGAGGCAGCAAAATTCTTTCTGAACGTCAATAAACAAGCATTTCTTACTTTCATCTTTTGATGTTTCTTTCCCATTATTTCCATTTTCTCGTATTTTCTCTTGGCTAATCACATCCTGAGTTTGTTTGAAATAAGCAACGTAAACAATTTAATCGTAGCAGGCAACGCTCCCAAAGTATGAGGTATGCGAACTATAGCCTATATACAGTCGTAGACTGTAAACTACGTAAGTTACAACCAACACCAGGTGCTTGTATGTAATTATTAAAAATGTAATTACAAAATGTTTTACTCCGCTCGTATCGCTTGCTTTTTTCTTTAGTCGTTTGATATTGCGGAATATATATTCATATTTCAAGATGAGTGGACATCTGTATTAAATGTAATTAACGAACAAACAACCAATAAATGGTTTGAAATCATTTATAAAATATATTCCGACAACTAATTTTCACGGGCGAACATCGCCCAAAAAATGATCGTATCACATGAAAACGCTTCTTTGATTTCGCTGGGATAACAAAAAAACTAATTTAAAAAGTTTGAACATTTTAAGCTTAACCTCCAAAGTACATTAGAACACAGGAAATTAATATCGACTTTGATGATGCAAATTAAATTCACAGACTGAGCCCATTTGCAATTGGAAAAATGAATGATTCAACATCCGAACTTGAAAGATGGTGGATGGAGACGAACTGAAGGAATCCAATTGGAATTATTCCTCCGTTGCGCAGAAATCGGATTTTCAAATTTCCTGGCGGAGGAATTTCCCGAAAAAACAATTGAACAATTTCGATAATAGGGAAGCAGGTAATTTATGGGGCTTTCTTCCGAGGAGCAAAAAGTGAAAGGAGATGAGGTCAGACAACTCGATGCTTGGAAAATCACAGAAATATTTGCAGCCACATGCTCCAGATTAATACAATTGATTTTGTCTCTTAAACTTATTTTATGTTTTATTTCAGATCAAATCAATCAATTTATAGAACAATGAAATGAAGGCCCATTTTTTCACGATTTAATTTTTTTTTCTAACTATTCAAACTACTTAAAAATACGTCTGCATTTAATACAGAAACATATCTAAACAATGGACATGAAATAAATAAAAAAAACACGTAAATTCAGCAACAGCAATGGTTATTATCTCGAGAGCATTCAATTCCAAAGGCGGGTACAAACTTATTTTCTCGACAAAAGACTGGAAGAAAAAACATTGAAGAAATAATTCTAAAAACTTTCAAAGGTCATCGAGGTAAAAAGACGGACTTTCCAATTCCCTCGGTAACTCATTCTGCCAGTGAGAAAGGAATTAAGCCATCAATCATAAGACTCCATTCTGAGCAGAGATAAGTTTCAGTGCAATTCTCCCGTCTCAATTCTGATTTGTTTTAGGAGGATAAATGCTAGACACAAATTTTTTGTGACGTTTAATTGTTGTATAATTAATTCATTTAATATGTAATGGCATTTATTTGTTATATTATATATCTATTTAAGACACTACGGCATTGATATATTGTGTATTTATTCAATGTAATATATTATTTATTTATTTATTGCATCATACTATATAAAATGGTATTTATTTATTTATTGCATCATACTATATAAAATGGTATTTATTTATTTATTCAATGACTAATTTTTGCATTGTAAACTATTATCGCTCGGCAGCCTCAAAACAATAGACTGATTAACTTGCCTCCATTTTGATTGAACAGAAGTAGTTGGCTGCAAAATAATTATTTTCTATTTGGTTCAATCAAATCATAATTACGTTAATCAAGAATTTGAATCGTGATGTTGAATGATTTGAAAAATATTGTGATCTTTACAAAATTACATTAAAATGTTACATAGTATTCACGTCGTTAAAGTATTATTTTATTACTTATAATAATTAATATCATTATTAATTAAATTATTTATTAATATTAAATTAATAAAAAATTATATTATTTAAACCAACTTACGTATCACATATTTTGTTACATTAATAAAACATAATTACATTGCCGTATTTAATTGCAATTGAAGACGATGATGGTTATTATTGTTACTAATTGTAAAATTAATTGGATCAATATTAATAACTATTATTACTTCAAAAAAGAAAGTGAAAGTACTTGAAAATAATTTCCTTCCAAAGCAAAGAAAAACGTGGAACTCACGAACCGAGGAAACAATTTTACTCGAATTCGTTGTAAGATCGAAATGAGAACTTTTAATAATCGTATTTACACTTCTTAAATCAAATTTCAACGTCAAATAAATTTATGACGAATAACTGAATAAATGACCTTAAAATGATTAATTAATAACTATAAAAGTAAATAAGGCATCAATTGTATTTTATTTATTCGTTAATATGTCAAGATGTAAAACAAGATAAATCATTCATTTATTTATTGTTATTATAAATCATTTATTTAATTATTTAATCATTAACTAATTAAAAAATATTTTTTATTCAAGAAAATAGACATCTAAATTGACAACAAAGGTCAACAACAGCAACAGCAACACCACCACCACCAACAACAACAACAACAACAACATGATTGACTTAAAAATTGCATTCACAATTATTATAATATTCATCAGAATAAATAATATGATGTCAATATAAAATATGGTTTGAATGATTTTCAAATCAATCGATACTAATAAATATAATAACAACATTGCTATAATTTATATTTTGCTTTCTAATTTCCTTCTAATAATTCTGTAAATGAAAATACTATAAATAAAAATATTATTATTTCAAGGAAACATGCTAAACATGATTGTCACTCTTATTATTGAAATTTTTGTTGAAACTCGTGTTCATCAAAGCATGGATGATTGGAAATTCCAGAAGATGTTTTGAGGAGGTGACAGGAGCAGTGGAAAGAGATGGACTGATGGTTGAGTAGCCAAATCCAGTCCTCACAATGTATTTCAAATGTTCCAATGGCTTCAACTTCTCAGTTCACATTTATCAATTTATTTACTAATTCTGATAACGTCATAAGTTAATTAATTCATTTAAAGTTGTAAGCTAAAGTTTGTAACAAAATACAATATAATTAGCATAATGCATCGTAATGAAAGAATTTATGTCGACAGGCCACTTCGGACATTTAATCGCCTCCCGATTGGATGCTCACCTTCAGTTTAATTTATTGGCTTTAATCGATTTTTCGATTAAAAGGATTATTCCGTGGAATTTCGTTGTGAGCTACATCATTTGGTCACAACAACAACAACAACACGACGACGACAACAACAACAACAACAACAGATTCAGAAATTGTGCGAAGAAAGCTAAGGTCAAGCACGTGGAAACCAGCACAAATAACGTCATAAAATTCTTAATAAATAATATTTTAAACTGATTAAATATTAAAAATAATAATAAAAACAAAAGCAATATAATGAATATAAATAATGAATAAATAATATTTAAAAAAATGAATTATTGCAACTTTTCTCGTCTTCTATTCAACGTCATTGTAACCATCGTAGCCACCGCTTCCTACTCAACGAAGAATGATGATGATGATGATGATGAAACAAATGGTGATCATCATCATCACATCTCAATTCATCCGAAATATAATCACTCAATCAAGAATTTAAATTGGAAATTGGAAAATTGAAAACATTTGCATTCTCGCGACTGGAAAGTTGCAGCATAAAACCGCGGCAAGGTCGAGATTAATAAAGGTTCGTCCGCTAGGAGAGTGCGCGTCAGAGGTGATCGTCATCCGGATAATCATGGAAAGCGCGCATGCGCAAACATTCGGAGATGGACACGTCGGTGTCCCTTTATGGCTTTAAATCTGAGAAACTAATCGACGAGTAACGCTCGGACGAGCAGCCAACGAGGCGGAACGGAGTTGGAACAAAATGAACAACCTCGTCAATTATTTCCGAACGACTTGACGCTTAATCGCGGCCAGGCGCTAAGGTTCAGAGCGCTTGAGAAGAGATGCAGAACGCAATTTAACGTTTATCCAGGCGATTTTCATCGATGGTTAAAAGCCTCTGGTTTGCTGATATTCAATGCTGTGGCACAACATCTGATGCTCGCAAGGATCTTTGCACGTCATTGTTTGTGCTTTTTTAGGGATGTCCAAGTCTTATTTGTCTTATTAAATTATGTGAAACGACTGACTGCTCATAAAAAGATTGATGTAGAAATTGTTGTGTACGCTATTTACAAGTAACAAGATGAATGTTCAAGCTATTGATTTATCGACTTGTCTGTGTATTCTGCCCATCTTGACAGCCTGTTTAGGAGAGACAACTCGCTCTTCCCAATTCTCCCCACAATAACCCTCTCCGCCGTTAATCTCCTCAAGCCACCCACCCATCCAATGTACTAGTACTATTGATCTCCAGCAAAACAAAGAGTCATTCAAATTCAGCTCCACAATATAAAGCAATACAGTGAGGATTATTATTTACCTGTGCTTAGCATGCTCAGGTGTTACATCTTTGTCAAGCCTTTTGGCCTTCTTGCAACCATCCTTAATCGCTTTATTGGTTTGATTATTTATTTATTAATATTTACTCAGTTACTTACTCACTCACTCATTCATTCACTCATCCAGTGAGCTTAGTGGAGATTTAGCACCAGCTCAAATAGATCGTGTTTGCCATAAAAAGATGAATATTTCTATTTTAAATTTTCCGAGATAAAACAATTCTTCCTTGCGAGAGTGTTGCCAAAAATAGAAAGCAAGACATCACGTGAGGAGGAAGACACGTGACTGGAAATGTCGATTGAAATGCGATAGAGTCGAACGAGACCAGGCGCGAGTTGACTTTCATTTCTGATTGAATTCACTTTTTCGCAATGTTCCCGCGGATGTTCAATGTTATTTTTGTGATCACCTCAACAAGAAACATCACAAGAAACATCACAAGAAACATCACCAGCATTGCACAACATCATCGCCATTGAAGAATAATTTCCACCCAATTAATTGTAATTAGGAAACAATTTGAAATTGACGAAGCAGTTTTGTTTAAAAACATTTTATAACGAAAATAAAGTCATTCAGGAAATGGCCTGAAAAAGTATGTTCGTTCAAAATGTCAAACATTGTTCGAATGATACATGCTGAGGAGACATGCTTGAAATCGATTTCCAACCGCAGTCAACTGCTCGAAATAAATTTCTTTTCATCATCAAAAGCCATCATCAATTTCCAAAATAATCGCTATTGAGATCAGCCGAACTAACAATTTACGTGTGTCTGTCAGTTCGGATGAACTAAATTCAATATTTTTCGTTCTAATTGAAAGCGGGCAGATTTTACTAACCGTATATTAAATGGTCACGTTTGTGTTAATAGGACAAACTTCGTATTAACCAAGAAATTTATTTGAAAAATGTTATTTACTCGTGACTAGCAATTTCTTCCACGTTGAATCCACGCCTCCACAGCGGTTTCGTCTATAAAAGCGGACAAACGACAATCCGAACAAAAGTGGAAGAGAAGTGCAACTTTTAACATAATAATTTATTATTAAGTTAATTAAAAATTATAGTAATAATTTATTTCTTAACCATTATCACCATTAATTATGTTTAGTTTCTGAAAATTCGAAACTTCTGTGGACTAAACACACGTGTAAGCAGGTCTGACAGCTATGAAATGCATGTTAACCTGTAGCAGACAGTAGTAGGTTTTCATTTTAGTGCATTCGTTAAGTCCTGCTGGCTTTAAAAAAAAATCAATCTAAATAAAATATCTCTGTTTCTCGGCTCTATCGCTGTCAAGAGGTGGACTAGCAAACAGGTAAACAGTTTCACTTGCGGATTCAAGTCTCAGCTGACTTTTGCCATAGAAAGAAATATCACTGGTTGCCAAAACAACGATCACACGCAAGGGAAGTTATGAACGACTTGCTTAGCATGAACTCACCTCTCGACAGATTAAAAGCATTCGGCGGGAAATCAGTACCACTGAGAGACAAAAGCAGAGCCACTTTGGCGTACTACTGCAGCAGAAGCGATCTCAAATCCTCATCCTCCTTATCCTCATTCAATCCTGGAAGAACGAGTCTCGGTAATCCAATATTCTCGTCGGACAACATGTCCAAAGACAGCGACAGCAAGGGTGCAATTCATCCCATGAGAACGAACACGGTCAGACCTAAAGAGGTCCCTACGAAGAAACAAAACAGCTGGTGCAGAGATCAACCGCTCGAACGCAAAACCATCTCACAGCCGATCATCCCCGATAACCCTGCCTCTCAGTTAGACGCAAACAGCCGAAGTTTGCATTTCATAAATTTCAAGAACATCGATGACGATGACGACTACGACGAGATCGAGATTCCGACTCAAAGCAGACTTGAGGCCCGACACGTGATGCTAGATAATTACTCAACTCCTAACGACGAATCCGTCAGCTTATTACCGCAGCAGGCCCAGGACAAAACCGAAGAAGACGGAAAGACGATAGCCGAAGTTTTGTCCTCGTCGAGCGATCAGCTACAGTCTCAAAGTTCGGTCACTCGAGCCAAATCGAAATGGAATAAAATAAGGACTACGGTCAAAATGGCTGGAGCATTTTCTCCGAGTTACCGTAAAAAAGGAGTACTGGAGAGGGAGGATTCCTTCCTGAAAAGGTTTTCCACGAGGCAGGGCGGAACAAAAGAAGCTCCAACAGAAGACTTCTCGGGAACAAGATCATCTACATCGCAGTATGGGGATCAAACTTTGCAGATTAAAGTTCTTAATAGTCAGTAGACATTTTTTTCATAATCATTCTTGAAAATTTATAATTTATTCCTAAAAGTAAATTAATTTAAAACTATATATTTTTTTTAATTGCAAAGTGTTAAACGTTAGTCCGGATTAGTCTCCGCTAAATTTAGTAGGAATTTAGCTATGCTCCAGATAGTTTTGAATTACCAAATGTGAGATGTAGGATCCAACGTTAGCCGCTTTTTAGAAGCAGACGATTAGAAACGGTTTCAGTTACCTTCAACGTAGATATGACAGGACTTCAATAAACATAGAAACTGGATGATTTGGCAGTAGAAATACATGACCTCAGAAAAAAAAACTTTACCAGCTGCAGTAACATCTGTCGCTTCCCTTGTGCCTTCCCTCCTACGGTCTCTATTTTTGTAAACACAAGGCGACAGAATATTAGCGAATATATCGATCAGGAGGGCTTTCCAATCCTCATACAAATCCTTTGTTCGTCATTAATATCATTATCATGCCATCGTTATCATCATCAACATCATACCATCATCATCAACATCACCATTGCCTATCTAATGTCACTGTTGTCATTTGCATATATCATCTTCGCCGTATCAACTTGTCATCATCGGCATTTTATGCGTCGCACCCGACATGAACTGATAAGATTAACTGATTAAGTGATTGTTAATCTTAACGAGGCCGTCGTAGATCATTTGAAAATTCAAATCAATTTTTTATGCATCTTCGAATGGCCTTTCGATTGCTTCCTATTATTTCATTCGAGATCGGAAAATTTTATGGGCACAAGAGACAATCGCCTGATCTGTGGTTGTTGAATGAAAGTCTACAAGGCTATTGGGTGTTAACGTAATTGCATCGATTACATCACCAAGGTAAACACGATTACACTGGTAGCAAATTACAACTTTGGCATCGTAACAGAAAGATGTCTCTACACTTTTCAAATACACAAAAGATCAGAGGACCAGTTTCTCGATTTGTAATTATTTTTTTAATTGTCCCTTGTAATTAATTGTCTATTTGTTTCTAGTATTTAATTGTCTAATTGTCTCTTGTAATTGTCTAATTGAATCTTGTAATTAATTTTCTAATTGAATATTGTAATTAATTGTCTAATTGTCTCTTCTAAGCTTGTCTTTTCATCATCTGATGAAACATGCAGTTAGAAAAATAGTTGTGCTTTTGAATAAACTATCGAATTATCAATTTTTCTATTACTAATTCATCTACGTAGAGATAAGGCCGTCGAGAGGGTGGACATTTTTAAGTTTATAAGTTGAAAAACTTTTCACAATTACATTCATATTTCCATTCCACCTTGACCCACTGTTACAGGCGAGAGATGGAAGCACTTAGTCATCGGTCCAAACGACTCCTCCCTCTACGGTTGGCTGTCCGTGGTCACAGTCACAATCCTCTACAACCTGTGGTCTTGCATCGCCAGGGAGGCATTCTCCGAACTTCCCTCCAGCCACACCCCCCTATGGATAGCCGCAGATCTCCTTTGCGATGTAATATACCTGCTCGATATTTTCGTTCAGTTCAGAACTGGTTACTTGGAGCACGGTCTGATCGTCTACAAGAGCAAGAAGCTCTTCACTCGATACGTCAAATCGAGAGACTTCACTCTGGACTTGATCTCACTTTTTCCTCTCGACTTGCTCCAGTTCTACTTCGGCGTTCACCCGATACTTAGATTTCCACGCTTCATTAAAGCATATCGTCTCGTGAGGTTCGTTTACATGGTGGAGACGAGGACGGCTTACCCAAACATGTGGAGGGTGGCCAATCTGAGCCACACGATTTTCCTCGGCTGTCACTGGTTTGCCGCATTCTATTTCCTCATCTCGAAACAGGAGCAATTCTACTCATCATGGGGCTACCCTAAGCCGGAAGGGGAGTTGGCATTGGTGACTCAGAAATACCTCAGATCGCTCTACTGGTCCACACTGACCCTGACTACCATAGGAGACCTGCCTCCGCCAGAAACAAGTTGGGAGTGAGTTTGCAATTATTGACTTTTATTTCAGTTTTTTTTTTACGTTTTAATTCAATTTCATTCCTACTAAAATTCATATATTTATTTATATTATTATGGAAACAACTAAGACCTGTCTAATTATACGGATATTTATCGTATTTCTCAAGTTTCCAGACTCACCTTGTATTTTTGAACTTTAACCTTGACTCTGTGACCCCAAAGGCGTGATTGTCAAAATGCAAAACTTTTACGGAGATGCGGTGTTACCTAACAGTGGCAAGCGTTTGCTTTTAATCATTTAAACGGCCGTTATTACATAAATTAAGTATTATGTAGATTTCTAATTAATTGATTAATTACATAATTATAATAAAAAATAATTAATGTAATAATTGTTGTAGTAATTAATAATACTATTAATAAGAATAAAAATAATGAAATTTTAATTTTTATAATTTATAATTTAACAGTTGTTGTTGTTAATGTTTTCCGATGATCAAAGGGTGTTTAGCAGCAAGTTTCGTAATTGAAGTTAATCAAAAGTGTTCTCACGCACACAAATTATTCCAAATTGTTATTGGTGTCATTACTTTAGGTCAAAATGGCAGGTAACGATGACGATGCTGCTGATGGTGATGATGATGATGATGACAATGATGATGATGATGACGAGGATGATGATGATGACGAGGATGATGTTGTTCATCTTCCAAATGACTCCAACAAGGTCAAACTTTTCCAATCTATAAACGTCACAATGCAAACTCACTGAGTCAGACTCGCCTTCAGTGGCAGTAGTGATAGTAATAGTTGTTGGTCATTGCACCGAACAGACCCCGCGTGCGCCATATGGTTGTAAACATGCAACTGCTGAAATATAAGCTAATCGAACAAGATTACGATGAAAGATTATAATGCCACTCTGTCTTACTCATCATCATAATCATCATCATCATCAACTTCAAACCATCGTCATCATGATCATCGTAGCTAGAAATGAGGATTTAAATACATTTTCTAAACTTGTAATATTCCTCTTAGCAAATTTTTCGTAAAATATTTTCCTTTCTGACTTGTAAATCAACGTTCGAATTGAAATAACTTTACTTTTGCAAATGGACTTCAATCTGAGCGTTAACTTGCTTATTCCAGTCGTAAAGCTAAATTTTCCATTGAACGCTGAGAAACCAGGAATAAGGAAGTAGACTTGATCTTTTAGACGTTTTTTTTATTATTATTTGCAAAAACAAAACCTGGGCGATATTAGAATAACAAAATACTAGGCCTACCGCTCGTCAGGAGTCACGTGACCCAAGAAAATGTGACGTCATTGCGCGGCAACGTCATTTCACACAAAAACAACGAATCGACATCAGTCACCATCGATCAAATAACGCCCACCAAACAAGAGTAGATTTATTATTTATTTTACTTTTATATTTAACTTTTATAAATAACTTTAATGCACAACAATTTTTCAAAACGTCTGAAAATAACTTTCTATCTTCCTTTTTATTTATTTCATTTTTTGTTGATTCTATTAGAAAAATTTGAAGAATATAAATAATAATAATATTATTATAGATTGAAAAAGTGGTTTTAATAATTTTTCAATTCAGTTCAGGAATTTGTTCTCAGGTTGTCAAACCTTTGTGATGTGTGATTAAAAGAAATGAATACGACGCTGATTTGCTGAAAACAATTATTTTTGTTATTATTCTTTAGTAATATTAATATTAATATTATTATTATTATTAATTAATTAATTGTTATTAACATTATTATTGTCATATTTATTTCGTTATTTATTACAACAAATGCGTTTATAACATCGATGAAATGACAATCAACAGAATTAAGAACTTTTCGCAAACTCTTAAAACTCCCAAAAACCTTTCTCCTGTCAAACTAAAAAAACTCACAAAAAGAAACTTGTCTTCCTCCAATTTCTAGAGGGGCCATTCACGGCGGACCACAACACATTGCAACTGGGGAATGCATTCATGAATCCATTCTTCTCTTTGGAAAAGTTTGAGATTTGGAATGGACCTAATATTATTCAGGACCATTCTTTGTGACACGTTCTCGCAAATCCGCAGACATGGAAGAACTGACCAAAGTCGTAAAGCGAATAATATTCTTTCCACAACTCTGCGGAATAGTGACGACCTTTCATGCATTTCTTCCAGGGACACTGCTTTTATTAAATTCTGGAGAATTGCATTAATTGCTTTTTTTTATTCTGCTTTTATTAAATTCTCGATTCTTTCGACTGTCGGATGCAGAAATGCGATTATTTTGAAGGATTTCGATTTCAGATAAGTTATAAAAACAAAATAGCCACTAACAAATGGACTAATTACATTAGTGACGGCTGAAATGGACGTCTCGTGTCACAAGTCCGACAACTTATCAGCGATATTCAGGAAGCTCTTCAATTCAACATTCACTCCTGGACGGAGGAGATAGACCCCCCCCACCCAACTATGCAAACCAATGATTCCGACCCTTCGTTTCGGTACCATTTTATGAAATTTAGAGCATTATTTACGGCCAATAAAAGCACAGAAAAACAGCTCCATATTGGATTCATTTTTGTTCGTTCAGCCAAGTTTTATGCGATATTGAGGACTACATCATTGTTTCGGGAAATTCAGAGAAAAGGAGATTATTGTGCTTATGAGTATGAATGATTGTGTTAAGGCAGTCCTTGCAATCGTGGAATTACAAGGAGACGATGAAAACAAATGCGGAGTTGGGGCAGGAGAGTTGAGTGAATGGATGCTCTTGGGGAGGAGCGTTCAGAAAATGTTAATTGAAATGTTGGAATGACAATACTTAGTAGATATGAATTATTGGCATTATTACAAGTTACAGTAATAAATAACAACAAATAATAATTATAAATGCGTGGCGAGTTAAAATAAAATCCGAAATTATCCAAAGCTCTCCAAACGTCATTAACCTAAATCCCGGGAGGAGACATTTTATCCTTAAAAATCAATGTCAAGCAGTGACGTCATGTCGTGACAATCTTTTCCTGGAATATTCTGTTCCAAAAACAAATTTAATTTAAAGTTAAATTAAAACCCAACTATTTATAAACTTTTCATTTAAAGATCTATTTATTTAAAAATATCATAAAGTTATTTATAACCTATTCAATTCAAAAAACGCTATTTATAAGCTTTCCATTAAAAAACAAACTATTTACTTTAAACTTTTTACTATTAACTACAAACCTTTCTTTTAAATTTTTTTTTAGATTTGTCTTCACCATAGTCAGTTATCTGATCGGTGTTTTCGTATTTGCAACCATTGTAGGTGAGAATATCATTTATTATGATTTTTATTTTAGAGTCATGTTCATTAGAACAATTTCAACTTTTAAAGAATTAATAAACATTGTTAAATATAATGTAGTCCACTCATGTAGTCTCCGTAAGCGTGGCGTTAGAATCGCGTTGCGTAATCCATTTATGTAGCGCTCCTTCTCAAGGGCGCTTGTGGCAGTGCAAGTTGAGAACTCGACACATTACGACCGCAGCAATTACTGTCGTATGCAGGAAAGCAATTCTCTGAGCTAATTTGCACATTTGCATTATAATTAAACTAGACAATATTATAACATTTATAACAACCAGGACTTAAACATTATATAACCTCAATTATGACTAACTTATAAATGACCAAAATATGAAAATATCTCCAGGTCAAGTGGGCAATGTGATAACTAACAGAAATGCGAGCAGGCAAGAATTTGAGAAACATTTGGTAATGCTTGGATTTTTTAGTTTTAGAAACTCAAGAAATGGTAAAATATAATACAATATAATTTAAGTCGTTGTTTTTATTATAGGATGCAGCCAAAGCTTACATGAGAACTCACAACGTACCATCAGATATGCAAAAGAGGGTTCAAAGGTGGTATGACTACGCCTGGAGCAGGTAATCGAATGCTTAGGAAAAAGAAAACATAAATTAATAATTCATTTAATTAATTCAAATAGATAATTCGAGTGAATGGATATATAAGAATCATTCAATTTTTAAAATAAAAGTAATGTTATGAGAATAATAAGCAAAGGGAACATTAAAACCATATATCGTGGTGATCATTAAGCCTTTCCGTAGTCGTCATCGTCATCGTCACCGTCACCGTCGTCATCGTCATCTCGATTCCCATCGACATCGCTTACGCCTTTTCACAAGACACGACATGAAATCACATTTGGACCCCCTTAAGACTGCCCGTTCTCGTGCAAACTTGTCAACCAACGAAGTTTGTCTGTCAGGATGTAATCAATATTTAATTATAAAAACCGAGATTTAATCTCATTTAGTGATTTAATCTCATTTAGTGATTTAATCTCATTTATTGATTTAATCGCATTTATTGATTTCCTCAAATTGTTTTAAGTCACTCTTCTTCTCTAAGAAAAATAGCTAAAAGTATCGTATTAAAAGATCGCGCATCGATCTAGGTCACGTGGTCGGAGTCTAAAATAGCAACCAATCAGAATATCGATTCGCTATCAATCATTGAAGACGTTCAACCCCGGCAAACATTGACATTACGTTGTCAATGACCATTTCAGTTCTCTGCACCCGTAACATGAATTATAGGATAATTATTTTATTTTAATAAATTATTTTATTAATTTTATTCATTTTTGATAGCGATAATAATGACTAATATTTTATTATTATTATTATTGTTATTATTATTATTATTATTATTATTATTATTATTATTATATTATTATTATTATTATTATTATTATTATTATTATTATATTATTATTATTATTATTATTATTATTATTATTATTATTATTATTATTATTATTATTATTATTATTATTATTATTATTATTATTATTATTATTATTATTATTATTATTATTATTATTATTATTCTTATTATTATTATTATATTATTATTATTATTATTATTAATACTAATAAAATTATGTTTCACCAAACATCGCTCGATGAGAGTTGTCTGAGAAGGCTGAGGGAATAGCACTGTAATGATAAAAATAGTTTTTGTAGAAATAAACATATTTTTTTAAATATTAATGTAAATGCAATCACAAGAATTTTCCACAATTCCATCTAATCCCTGAGATTGAAATCTTCATCTTGATGCCTCGAAAGATGAAAAACATTGACGAACATAGGTCCGTCATCATTGCCATCGTCATCGTCATCATTATCATCACCGCCTTTGATATATTTCTGATTTTATTTTCTGATTTGATCTTGAGAGGTCGAATGAACGGTGGAGGGGACATCAACTCCCTGGGCCTCCTTCCTGACAAACTCAAAACTGAACTGGCACTCCACGTCAACCTGGAGACGCTCAAAAAGGTGCGAATTAGGAACGTAAAGTTATCAACAACAAATATAACAATAATAATAATGATTAATATTCATATTATTTATATATATATATATTTTATATATTTATATATATGATAATTAAATTAATTATAATTTATATTTAAAAATATAATTACTAATATTCAAATAATAATAATAATAATAATATATTTACTGAATTATGAATTATTTAAACTATTTCATCGATGAGTATAATTATATAACATCATAATAATTTTAAAATTCACGCCATGACATCAACATGCCACAATCAACACGTCATTTATGAAATGGCAAAGACCCAGTTATCATTAACCTATGACAGCGGTTCTCAACCTTTTTGGTGCTACGACCCCTCAGAGGCACTTGCCATCCTTTGGCGACCCTTCTTACAACAACAACAAGCTTTCACTCAATTAATATCATTGTTGCTGTGATGCCCTTGACTTTCAAATATTAGAATGATTACATTTAAAACCTGTACACGAATAATTCAAACCCTTATTTACAAAGTTTAGAAAGTTTTAGGTAAAAAAACACAGGCTTGCCTGAGCAAATCATCTTCAATATCATACCGCTATATTTCGACTTGATGGTAAATAAGCTTAAATTTTAACTTTTATGTTGCTGAAAAAAGGAAGAAGTAGACGCAACACAATCTCACATAAAATATTTTACGATTTTAAACATTGACCCAAAGGCTAAGCGACCTGGCGTAGAAATCATTTTTCGCAGCGATATGGTTCACCGAACTCCCCTTGTGCATTACATAAGGAACCTTTTCAATTTTAACTGTGAACTCTAGCATGCGCAAATTGAGTGTTAGGTAAAATAGAAAAATATTTTGAAATTTCTTCAATCATTTTCAAGTGTCGTTTGAAAGAACGAATCATTCCATTTTTTATTCTGATTCAGCATCATTTTTCTCAACTAGGGCTAGTAAGTTTGACAACATGGCTGCTTGATTTTTATTTAATTTATTTCAAAACTATTGCATAACCTGCCGTCTTACAGAAGGCTGGCATGGTTATTGGACGCTACACAAATTAAACTTGTACTCAAAAAAGTATCTTGATCAAACTTATAGGTGGGGTAAATGATACAGTTATGCCAAAATATATTTTTTTTTAAATATTACAAAAATATTGAATTCTTGGTGTCTCAGGAGTCCTCTGACAAAAACATTGAACTGCCCCATGGGGTAGCGACCCACAGGTTAAGAACCGCTGATTCGCACTATTTGAGGAAACAGAGGAATGTAGGGTTATTCACATAAACATTAGTAAGCCAAGCGATGTGATTCGTGAGACAAAGTTAAGTAGTTCTTAATTAAACCAGATAAATGAAATGCTCAACGTCTAATACAGCGGTTCTCAATCTTTCTGACGCCGCGACAACCCTGGCAGCACTTTGCCTTGTCGCGGCGACAACCCAACAACAAAATTAATTGGGCTACCTTTCATTCAGGGATCATTGTCGTTGTTAGCCTTCACTTCTAAATATTTTTTTTAAATTATTTATTTTGTAACATTATTTGAGTTTCTAAACGTTGCAAGAGTTCCAGTGAGATGGAAGTTCTTGGTAAATTCAAGATGGCAACAACCAACAAACAAAAACTTAACATAGAACGAGAGATAAAAATTCTTTCACGTATATTTCATACGTACAATGGACAACATCAAATAACATAATTAATTAACATAATTGGTTGCACCAAGTTTCGACCACAGTTGCTACTTTGTATCCAGCCATTCCAGGGCTGTAACCAAAAAAATGAATATGGAATATTGGGGGTCAAATTTGTACAAGTTATAAATGTCACATTATAATATATAACATTATAATACAATTTCTTACAATATTTTTTGGACGGCAATTAATGCAAAGAAATTTCTGGTATTTTGTGTGATGTATTGCCGGGTGAAAAGGATGTCAGTGTGTCTGGTTAATCGATCATATCAGTATTTCAATAAAATGATGGAAATGATAAATCTGGTTTATCAACAACGACTGCTATTTTTGTTTTTAAGGTTTAGCAGACCGAATGTCATTTAAGTTTCTCTAAAATGAAAAGTATTTCTACCAGATGGCTGACTCCATCCTTCTGTTGACTTTCGATACAAATCAGACCCAACGAAGTTTGGCCAGAAATAAAAAAGATCGTTTTCTCAAGTTGTGTGAGGGTTTTCCCCCTTTGGAAAAAGCTGAAATTACATTCCTGACAGGACGGAAGCTCTTAGGACTGGAACGCTGGTAGAAAAGTAGTGTTTTAGCTCATCAGGTGTGACATCGAAGTCCAGATTTGTGACGTTCAGGGTGCTGTGTCGCTCTGTTTCGAGGACATCACTTGGTCGACCAGTACTCTAATTAGGATTCCAATTCGAATAACGGATGAATTCGTCGCATTACAGAAACTTCACACATTTCCTCAAAATAATACTTTCTTCTTTGCCGTTACTATTCAAAGTGGTCAGCATTTTCATCATGATCACTATCATGAATGTCATTATAACATGTAACTAATTTAATATTAATTAGGACAATAGACTCATCCCTGAGCCAGCCTATAAGCCAAACGTCACACTATCGCCGCAAGCATCTCTGCATCCATTAAACGGTCCGCCGCGACATTGAGTTTTACACAGCAGCCGAAAAATGCTTGCACTATAAAAAGCATCTTGTTCAAAATTAAATGTATGGTTAAGGATAAGGTTCTGACAAAAAAATATTTTAAAAAATATAATATAAAAAAAAGATTAAATTCTCAGTGTCTTAGGCGACCCCTGGCAAAAAAGTCAAGCGACCCACACGTTGAGAACCGCTAATCTGTGGCACTGACTTTCAAGTCATACGAAATGACATTATAATATCATTACCTCGATCGATATCATCACATTTCACCAATGTTACCTTAATTCACCAACATTACCATAATTCACCAACATTACCATAATTCACCAATATCACCATAATTCACCATTGTCCTAGGTAACCATATTTCACGAATGCGAGCCAGAATTCCTTCACGATCTGGTGCTGAAGATGAAGGCCTTTATATTCACGCCTGGGGATCTGATTTGCAGGAAAGGGGAGGTGGCCAGGGAGATGTTCATCATCGCTGACGGGCTAATCGAGGTTGTGAGGTCTGTCTTGTTGTTTTTGCTTACGCATGTGTTGATTTATGGTTTGTGCTCAAATAATAACTGATAGTTAAGTTGTTAAGTTAAATTTAACTTGTAGCATGTACGATTAATTATCAATAAACTGAATAGATAATTATTGGCACGTGAGAAGTTGTTCCAGGTGTGGACATTTGCCTCGAAACTTTGAGTACTGTTTTACGGCGGAGGCAAAAATGCTTCAAGGAGAGAATATCCATTAGGCCGTTATTGTGTTATATTGATTTAAGGAAACACTGGGTTATTGTGTATCATGGGATTACTTCCTGAGTCAAAGAACATTACAATGTGAGATCCTAAAGAATGTTCTTTGAGATTTGATATTGTCATGAAATGTGGATTATAAAATAGAGATCATGACATGGAGATCATATTATTTGCCATGTTTCAATTTCAGAATAAATAAAAATAGTAATATTTCAAATCAATCGGACGAGTTTCAATATTTTGAAATTTCAACTTAAACACCAGAGGTCTAAAACATTAATCAATTTACAACATCTACTTAGACAATCAATTAAAGAAAAGTTAGTATCTCAAATCAAAATGCTGAAAACACTCAAAATATTTAATTCTAAAAAAGAAATAAATTTATAACTCTTAGTGACTCTGGGGACATTCTGAAGCAGATGAGTGCGGGGGATTTCTTTGGAGAAATTGGAATCCTCAATCTCGATGGAGTGAACAAGTTTGAGTTTTTCGAATTTTCCATCAAAAAATCGAAATTGCCATCTCAAAACACATCCATCTCACGAACCTTTCCTTTGTTAATCCAGGAGAACTGCAGACGTCCGTTCGGTCGGGTATTCTGAACTATTCGTCTTGTCGAGGGACGATGTGCTTAGTGCTTTCAAAGACCATCCAGAAGCCGAAGTTTGCATTTGAACGTTCATACATTCAACTCACAATCGCAATCCGACATTTGCTTTTAACTCGTCAGAAACTCATCAAAAACTACGGTAGGCAGAGGCTTCAAGAATTGGACGAGCACAAGAAAAAGACCGCCAATTTGGCCAGGAAGTTCAGAGAAAAAGCCAGCACTAGGGAACTGCAGTGTTTGCTCTCTCGGGACATGTCACCAACCAGCGGATCAGAAGGACTGCTGAGCAACTGCTCCAGCGCGAGCAGACCACTCGTCACAAAGGAGGACAAGTGGCTGAGTCTGACTGCCAATCTCCTCAAACAAGCAAGAATGAGCATCTCTGAAAATCAGTGTGGTGCAGTCTCCTCGAAAGATAAGGATTCTGCCGATGCAGAGACGTCCGACAACGTAGCACAGGAAGCAACAAGTAACCAACCGTCCGTAAAACCCGATGAATCCACTCGGTCGGAAAGTAAAAACCAGCTTCGCTTTTCCAACTGGAAAACAAAATGGAAAGAGCAGCGTTCGAAAAGAGAGTCGACAAATGATTTTCTGAATGACGTCAATTCTGACAACTACGCTCCGTCATTGTGCCTTCTTCCGACAGAAAATAGCAACAACAACAACATCAGTAACAATAATAACAACAACAACATCAATAACAACAATAGCAACAACAACATTAACAACAATAACAACAACAATAACAACAACAACAATAACATAGTCACAACTTCAACACCTCACGATTGTCAGACAAGAAAATGGACTTCACCAGTTCACCTGCCGAAGAGCAGATCCAAACTCTCCTCAGATCGTGAAACCGTCCAAGAATCTGGAAGTCTCCAGAGCCCAGGTGCCTCCTGCCTTTCCTCCTCTCAAATGTCCGCATTCGCGCCAACTGCCCACACGTCACGTGGCAGCGGGAAGGCCAATAAGGACGATATTGAGGATCTCTGTGATGACGTCACCAGAGCGATAACGGAAATATGGCGCACGAAATTCGTAAGTGAATAGCTCGGCATTTGTAAATAATTGATTAGAAACAATTCGAATGTATTTTATTTCTGTTCGACAGGCGGGAAAGTTACGGACCTGTGAAGAACTCATAATGAGATTGGAAGAAGAGAATAGAAGGCAACAAGAACTGATAGAAAATTTACAACTGCAGCTGAAACAACGCAACAAATATTAATTAATTAAACATTAATTAAACATTAATTAATTAATTAATTTCTTAATTAATTTATTTCTTAATTAAGTGTTTAGTTAAATATTTTTCCATTCTGTATTTCGTCTGATTAAACATTCCAATTTCTTTTAAAGGCGTGCTTTTGCCGTTCTTATGCCTGATCTTGTCTGTTTTTCATTGTATTAGCGGCTCGCAGACGGCAATAAATTTTCAGCTCCAGAAATGTGCTTAACGAATTTAAATTTTCCTCAAACGGACGCTTTCAAGTGCGTCGTTTTCGACGACCATTTCGGAGTTTTTACGAACTTGGCGGATCCATTTAATAAACAATAACTTGCTCTCGAGCGTGAGAAACTCGATGAATATTTTAGAAGAAACAATTGCACTTTCGAGGTAAAGTTAGAGTAAAGTTTAATGAAATGAATTGACAGCTTTTCCGTTACTCTGAAACAATAAATCATTTCTTTTTGCAACGAGATGTCGCTGGAAAGTCCTCCATCTTCTGCACTTCCGCTAGGTGCACGTGGCCACTTTTATTAACCCGGGAACACCTTTTTGAAGCCCTCAGAGTGACGACCATTCGAGTTTCGTGCTATCTCAGGAATTCGCGGCATGAGGACATCACAGCTGAGTTGATGAAACGAGATTAACCCCGAGTTCAGACGACAGGAAATTCCCGCCACTGGGAATGGTTTTTGGATGCGTTTGGGGGACTTAAAGAGTCGCGCGGGCATAACAATTTGGACAAAATTGTGACGTGGCTCTTTTAGCAAAATTATGGCGAATAAAATGAAGCATAAGCGGGGACCACACGCTGTGAAATAACATGCAATTGAGGCGGCTGTAGAGAAGGCGGAAATTATAAAGCCAGGATCGGGTTGATGGTGATGATGATGATGATGATGATGATGATGATGATGATAATGATGATGACAGTGGTGGGATACCAGTGATGATGATTATGACGACGACGATGATGATGATGATGGTGACCTTCACGTTGATGCTCCTAACGATGTTGGTGGTGGTGATGGTGATGATGATGATGAGGAGGAGGAGGAGGAAGAAGAAGAGGAAAATAATAACGACGATGACGTTATCACCACGACCTTGACACTGGTGACAAGTGATAAATCAAAATGGCTGCGTAGTCGAGGGGTGAAGGGTAGGTGCCTGGTACCGTCATTGATTGAGGGAGGCTTAGACTTACACGGAGGTTTGAATTCCTAATAACAGTGCAACTGGAAATTGATGGAATGCTACTGGAGATTTATTCCCAATTATCCTGTAACACGCTGATGGAATGTCTGCCGGCAATTAATCACAAATTTATTGCCAACAATGCTTTAATTAAAAGAGGTCGTCCCTCTTTTGGCGTTGCATCAGTCATTCTTGGAGCTACTTGGACGCGTAGCGATTGTTAAGCATTGAATCTTTTCGTTGTGCGCAATAGACAACAATTCCTGGAGCATTTGAATTGACCGGTTTAATTTGAAAGCAAATGGATGACATAAAATTTCAATCCGGAGTCAAATTTAAATATACATTATGTAAATTTAATATATCAGTCGTTGAAAAAGAATTATAAAAGGAAGAAAAGAAACTGACAAACAAATAAATAAATAAAATAAAAAAAACTGAGAAATAAATAATTTTTCGAAAAGTTTTGGACTCGCAAATATTAAACTTAATTATTTGATTATAGTCCGTTGCATAATTAAGATGATTTGGACTCAAAAATTAAATTTTCACGCTTCCTTTTCCGTGTTTTAAGAAGCTTTAATTCCAGTTTGTTCAGATGCTATCTCAGACCAATCAAACTGCAAACATAGGAGACCGTATCGGCATATCTATTATTATTATTATTATTATTATTATTATTATTATTATTATTATTATTAGTATTATTATTATTATTATTATTATTATTATTATGATTATTATTATTATTATTATTATTATATTATTATTATTATTATTATTATATTATTATTATTATTATATTATTATTATTATTATTATTATTATATTATTATTATTATTATTATTATTATTATTATTATTATTATTATTATTATTATTATTATATTATTATTATTATTATATATTATTATTATTATTATTTATTATTATTATTATTATTATTATTATTATTATTATTATTCTTATTATTATTATTATTATTATTATTATTATTATTATTATTATTATTATTATTATTATTCTTATTATTATTATTATTATTATTATTATTCTTATTATTATTATATTATTATTATTATTATTATTATATTATTATTATGATTATTTCATTTAATTAGCCAAGAAGTTATACATTCGGTTGGAAGGCTGGAAGAATCATTTGATTGCAACACGAATTGAATGAAAAGAAGCTTTCATTTTCAATTGCATGGCATTGACCTTCACTCATTCTGCTTCTCAATGGCTCCATCTGCTCTTGAAAAAAAATAAAAAAATAAATAAAACAAAAAGCAAAACATTCCTGTTTACGGGGGTCGCTAAATCTTGTTTTTTATGTCTGTGACTTTCGTTACAAGTACTGGATTCCAAAGATCCATCAAGACTTGATTCGATTTATTCGCTCGCTGTTGGACTCTGCGCATAAAAACGGCGCGTCTATCGTCGTGCGCCCATAAATGGAAAAGAGTCAGCGTCCATTGCACGACGAAATCTGAAAAATCGTCTTCGCTCCTCTTCCATGTCTCATTTACGACTTGTCAGCTTGGAATTGATTTCTGGAAAAGCGAAGAATCGGAAAGATTGACCTTTAACGATGAAAATCTTTTCGGATATTTCCTCGATAAAATTATTTTCTTTCCGTTTCGCGACTCTTCCGCTGCTCTTCGTATCACTCGAGGTGAAATCGGATCCTCCATCTTCAACCGTGTCAGCCCTCTGGACTGGAATGAGACAACTGGAGAACTTCCAGCGATGACTTTTTTCCAAATCACTCAAAGTTCGTCGTCGATGACGTCGCATTCGTCAACCGATTCAATCAGCGTCATCGAAAGGACCAGCGATAAGACGAAGTCGCATCAACTTGACAACCGTCGCCATAGACGCCATCATCGTGGTAACGAGATTCGTCACGCATACTATACCACGATGAAAGCTGACCGGAGTGATCACAATGATGATAATGATGATGATGTCGGCAATGATAACAATCTTTTTGGCGTTGACAACGACGACTATGACGATGATGATGACGATGACATTTCCAATTCCATTCAACCTCTATCAATCATTGATGATGGAAAAACTGACTCAAACCCTCAGAAACACCTCCCTTTCGCAGCTCATAGGCGAGACAGTCAAGTTCGGAATTTCAATATTACGGTGGTGTCATCGGGAAGCGAGGAAAAGCAGGAAGATGAAGGAGGTATGGCGTGGAATTTATTTGGTTGAATTTGATTGATTGATTTGATGTGGTGAATTTCATCCTGTGAATTGTTGATGGAATGCATCTCATGGAGTGAATTAAAAGACTGAATGCAATGAATTCTGTTAGTGATTTTCATCGAATCCGTCTTATTTCAACTTCTGCCATTTTATTGTTAAATGTTCATCACGGATTTTCGAAAGATCGGATTGAAACAAAAACAACAAATCAATCATTCATTTAATCAGTCACTTCAAGTATAAGATAAAAAAAAACCCACTGAACAGAAATTAATTTTGTCCTGCAACCTTCATGAAGAACTTCAGCCTTGGGGAGGTGTGTAATTTTCAAAGGGTTGTAGGCAGGGTACCATGACAACAAAGGTCACCCCCAAGCCCTTTGGCAGGTCTCATGGCGCATCTCGGTTTTGCTTATGTTTGGAATTCCAATCGAGTTTATTGGCGGTTTTATTTTACACGAAAAATAAAATAAATTAGGACAAATTCTACAATTTTCTTCCAGACATATTTAATCAGAAACCGTCGATTTTATTTGTTCCGTTATTTTTTTGGGGGGAGGGGGGGAAGATCGGGGAGATTTCTAGGTGCACTCAACTTTTAAACTTTTAAATTGGGGTAACAAAAACATGGAACATTTAAAAAAGTCATCCTATTATCTTACTATATTAAATATATTTTATTATACTAGTATTATTATATTATATTATATCATATTATTATATCATATTATTATGTTATATTATATTATATTATATTATATTATATTATATTATATTATATTATATTATATTATAATTATATTATATTATATTATATTATATTATATTATATTATATTATATATTATATTATATTATATATATTATATTATATCTATTATATTATATTATATTATTATATTATATTATATTATATTATATTATATTATATTATATTATATTATATTATATTATATTATATTATATTATATTATTAATCTTCTCTCACAGAATCAACTCCAGAAAGCAAAGGGCTCTTCTCTTTTAGTATAAAAATCGAGAATATTTATTTCCACCTAAAAAATCAAATCAAATGACAATTTACTTAGAAATTCTTCATTAAATTAATGAATTTTAAATGATCATTGAGTAGACCATGTTATTCTACCTGTGAAATGTCCGCATTTATGAGGATCATTATCAGGAATGCTGCATTTATAAGAGCGACAAGCGCTCAACGCTGAAAGGAATATGAAACGAGTAGAAAGACATTTTCGATGAGAACTTGAGCACAGAAGAGTCCAGCGATGTCATGAAATTGAATTGTTCCGACACAACAAAAGCCTCTGTCCTGAGTGTTTTCTCTGTCCTAAGATTCGACAAAATAAACATCGCATCTCTTCATTGTTGCCTCTAAGGTTCACCCTTTTGCTAGATTCCTCTCGGTGCATGCGTGACTAATAAATCTCCCTTTTCCAGCCGAACGCATGAGGCGCTGAAAATCCAATTGCGCCAAAATTCCTCTTTCCTCGAAGCATCTTCTCCTAATGAGGAACCTGGAAATCTTGATCTGCTGTTCCAGAAACATCTCCCAACGCAGTCCGTAAGACGCAGAATGACTTGCGCTTTTGAAAGCGTCAACACCAACAGAGTGCAGTAGGACACAGTCGAGTGAAAGTTTAATTCAATAAAAGAGTGACAACCCACTGAAGGTTTGGAAGATATGAATGGAGTGCTGACTGTAATTCGATATAACTCCGGAGTACGAGTAACAGGCGAATCATGAGCAAAGATAAATCATTGCGATAACACGAGGAGAGGATGGGGCGGATTATGAAGGGGCGACCTTACCCTACGTTATGCGACCTCTGGCGGAGAATGAAAATAACCAAGCGCTCGTTGGCGTCACTCCAATTACGAGCAGCGGTTTTATTTTGTCGTGGAGGTCGTTGTCAAGTTGTAAATGCTTTCATTTCGTGCGCCATTCACGTCTAGAACGGAAAACTTTGGCGCCGGATCGCGAGTATGAGCCGTGAAAACTTTTTTGTTTCTTCACGTTTGATGGTCGAAACAAATTTTCAAGAAAAAAGGGGGAAGAGAAAAAAATCTCCGTGTGAAATATGCTGGCGAAAGACAAGGAAATGAAAACCAAACATCCCCTGAGTACGATGACCTACACGTGGAGCCTGCTCTTGTGATTTTGTGTTGCTCTCCCGAAGCCTCCGCTAGAGGGAGTGGGAGGGTGAGAGAGGGCCTTGGAGGGTTTGGGGATGGAATTTAAAAAAAAAATTTAAACACCCGAAAGAGTTGCTATTTTAAAATCATCTCAAAGAGCGCATGAATTGTGGATGAAAAGATGCCACTTAAATATTTATCGATGCCTCAAATTTTCTCGTCGTTTCCAGAAAGAAGCTGATGGATGCGGGAGAATTTGAGGATCGATGATGCGTCGATGAGCTTGAGAATTTATCGACGAAATGAAAATTCGTCCGTTTATGGCACCAAACTCCCCCATCAGGAACAAGTTTCAGATTATGGAGATAACGATTTTATTTACTGTTTCACCATTTACTGGCCTCACCATGACCAGCACTATTATAATTATCATCAGCGCCATTATTATCATAATCACTAGCATCATCATTATCATGACCATCGCCATCACCACCATAAACATCACCAGTTTCACTATCATGATTGTAATCAGTAACCGCATTATGATCGTAATCAACGCCATCCAGTGGTAGGGAGAGGGGTACATATGTCCCCGGGCGCAAGATGCAGAGGCGCCAAAATGAGCCTTGCAATTGAGGCTTTTTGTGTTTGAAGTATATACAACATTATATTATAATAACTGAACAAGGGTAATAAATTGATCACAAGATGGCTTCAGCGGCTACATCAGACGTATCATATGTTTGCCACCCACTGTGGACGAGTTTATAAAAGCTCTGCCCATCACAGTAAATCGGGAGTCTGAAACACGCTGGAGCGCACGATCAGAAGCAGTTAAAACTGTCCATGAAGGACTGGATGAACTATAGTATATTATCGACAAATTATCGGAAGACTAAACTATGACGCCTAAACCAGAAGTGATGCAGAAGAGTTACTGGCGTACTAAATTTTAACTTCAAAGTTTTCTGGGATGCCATTCTGAGTACAATTGATCGTTTGCAGATGCGATTACAAGATCCTACTATGAATTTCAAGGATTCAGCAATTGATATTGAATCTTTGGAGCAAGAACTTGCCAAGCTTCATGATGATTTGAACCAAGTTGCTGTAGAAAATTACAAACCAAAATGCACAGCCGGGGGATTGAGGTAGATAGAAGAATTAGGCGACGTCAGAAGATTCCTGGAAAACTGGCAAGAAATGCAGGGCTTTCATCAGAAGAAGAAATTGTGCGGGTTGTGACGAGCATATTTGATCGACTTCAATAGGAGATGTCAACACGTTTTTACGACTAAAAAACTGAGAAAAAAAAAATTTGGATTACTGCTGGACTTTAAAATTCTTCTTTCTGATATTGATCAAAATTGCACAGATTTTGGAAGTTACTAAGACACGGACATCAATGGACACGAGCTTTTTATAGAAATTGACGATTGTAAAATACTGCTCAGTAACCGGAATGAACTCCGTTGGATCTTCTTGGTATTATTGCGTTTTATGAAAATGACTCATTTCCAAATCTTCTAATTTTACTGCAAATTTTATTAACAACAGTATCAGTTTCAAATGCAAACGGTCGGTCGGCAAATTTAAACTTATTTTGTCTTATTTGCGCGCTTCGATGGGACAGGATCTAGGCCAGTGGTGCACAAACTTAGACCCGCGAATAGCAGTCATGTGGACCGCGAAGGCTGACGAGAAAATTAAAAAAAATAGGTATTTTAGTCAATTTTTGTAAGGTTCGTGAATGAACCGGAGGAAGCGTACATTTCTAAATTCAAAAATATTTTCTCGCTGGACTAACAAACAGCCGAATTACCGACTAGTTCCAAGGCGTGGCAGATAAGCCGTACCAATTACCCTAGAGAGCGTCGTGATTTTGTAGCTTTCCATACATCTCCAAAGCCTCCGCCATTTCTGATATTTGATTATTTTCTATCGTTATGCAAACCACGAACAGCCTGATATCTCAAAGCTTGATGCAGACAGGTTTTCAGAATTTTGTTTCTGGTCCTCTGCCAAAAAAGATTGTATACCACAGACCAAAGTGATCTTCTAAGAGTTGCAAGAGAGACATGAGAGATTTTGCTTATGTCAAAGACTAGTTTGTTACAGCGAAATCAAGAAAAATAAATCTTTTGTAGACTGTGTAATTAGAATGCTGAAGTGACTGAATGAGTCATGCAATATAATTTCTATAAATTTGCTTCTTTAATTACAACGCTTCATTAAAATTTAAATTTTTTTCCTCATTCGATGTAATAGTAAAATGTGATTAAATGGGGTGAATGGGTGCGCCAATTTTATAGCTCGTCCCCGGGCGCAAAATAACTGTCGCCATCATAGTGATGATAATCATGACTTCATGATCACAATCATAATCATTACCAGCATCATTATCACAATCATAATCATTACCAGCACTACGATCACAACTATCACCAAGACCATTAGCACCCGCTCGGTAACAACCTGGTCCTTCAAGTTTTGTCTTTAATCAGCCGTTACTTGAGCTGCAAAAAGTGATCGATTCAATTTTTTTAAATCTTTTTTCAAAAAATCATATTAACGATCCAATCTTTTAGGAGGGTGAACTTAATTAGACCCCACTCGGTCCATCCCTCCGCTGTAATGGTTTCCTGTCCGCTATTGTTTGGTGTTTCCGAGTAGTTGTTCGTTATCGTCGCTTGGCTAAGCTCTTGCCGACAACACGCTGCTCGCAGGCAGATTATTTTGTCATTAAGTCACAACTTCAGCAGATATACGCGATCGTTAAATCTTCATTTTATTCTGAAAGTCAACTCTCTTCTTTTCCCGCTCTTTCCTGAGTCCTCCGTGGCAGACGTCTGTCGTTCGGTGCGAGAGAATATTCGATGAGAGAAGCATCATTTAGCCAAGGCACGCCCCTCCGTTACAGAGGATGATTTAAAAAGCTGCAATGATCGGACAGATGCGGGAGTGAACGAGTATAAGAATAACCAGTAGATTTATCGTGGCATCCGTACGCTCCCTGGCGACAAAAGTACTTCGTACGAACGATCACGCGGTGGCGATATGAATTGAGCCGTACAGGGGCTAATGCTGCCCTGTTGCACCATGATGTATACTGAACGAGGCTGGGAAAAGCTCGATTAGTGAGGATGAGATCGCTCGATAAAGTGGAAAACATGGCGTCGATACGCCCCTGAAGATGCTTCACAACTGAACGCTGAAAAATCGTCATCTGCAACTCTTACACTGGGGTGAAATGATGGGCAGGAGGTGCGACAAAATAGCACCAGTTTAATGGCCTGCAAGTCCGGGGCGTGCCCGGAAGACAGGCAATTTTTTGAAAGATGAATTTTAAGATTAAGTCGAGATTGGTGAGTTAATAAAATGTGATCTCAATTATTTCCTAAGGAAGAGTCTCTTCAAAATTGACTGGGACCAGATAAGTTTCGCGCATCGCCAAATTAAGTCCCTAATCCCGCCTGATCTTAAAATATTCACTGTCTAATGAGCAATTTTTGACTCCTCATTTCAAAGCCCGTCACCCATCAGCGCATAAGATCACAGGATCTCAAAGGGCGTCAATTTTTTTTTAAATAAATTTTCCATTAACATCCCTTTCACTCGACCGTGTTCGAAATCATTTTTTGAGATTCAAGTAATCCTTTGAACCCAGGACCCCCGAGGATGGAGGCAGGGTAGAGAAGGACCGAGGGATTCTGCAATTTTTGAGGGTCTCGGAATTTAAAACCATTTATTTTCACTACAAAATCGACAAAACATTGGGGCCAGAAATTCCTGTCGTCTTCTTTGTGTGCACCCGTTAAGTGAGCTGACATCTTGTCTTCTTGTCTTCTGCTTGGAATTCCTGTAGTTTCGTGGTGAAAAGGAATGTTGGGCCAAGGCGGTTATGCTGATGATTGATTAGGTTTGAATTTCTCGAAACGAAATTCATATCAATAATCTTTATTTTCAAACGAAATCTGCTAAAATTCTCGCCAAGAGCAACGTAAGGATAGCAATAAATTCACAAAAAATTCTTCATTCGTCCGTGATCTTTAAGCACATTTTTTTTCTTAGACTTCGTTTCTTTCCAGCAATAAAACTTCACGTGGCACTCCGTGTTCTGCTCGTGAAATCTTTTCCGGTGGAAATGAATTGGAAAAGGATTTTAAGAGTAAAAAGATTCATCGAAGAAAAGTTGAACAGCCTATCATGATAGGTCTCGCACGTTCCTAACTATTCACTATTTTATTCCTTGTTTCATTCTTTCTATTTTTCATTGTGAATTATCTTTGCAAAAAAAAAAAAAATGCAACAGGAAACACGAAAAAGGGATGCTGTTTGTAGATGTTCGTAAAACCAACACCTCAAGCTTACTTGGAAAACTCCATACTCAATAGAGGCCTGAGTTTTCAAGGTTTGAAATCATTTTGTGGTCCACGGCATTTTTAAGCCAATTGGATAATTCGCCAATTATCCTCAGTTCGTCAACAATTACAATGTTTGTAACTCCAACAAAACCATCCACTTTGGATTTATAAAGTTCGAATTTTGACACGCAACTAATTATTAATTTATAAGTAGAGAAAATTAAGAAAACAAATGTTAATTAATATAAATAATGATTATTTTAAAATTTTTAATTTATAAGTAAATGTTGAAAAGAAGCCTCGTTGATGAATTTTCGAATTATGCAAATCTCATTCATTCAATCATTATGGAAATCCCATTTATTTGCTGGCATTCAAAACCATGTTTATACCTTTCTTCCGATTTTCTATGCTCACTAATCACACTGAATAGATAAATGAATGAAATAATAAATATACGAATGAATGAATAAATGAATGAATTAGTTAATTAATATATGAACTAATGAATTACTTAATTGATTAATTAATATATGAATCCATAATTAAATAATCAATTATTATATGATATTAATAATAATTTATCATTATTAGTTAATTAATATATGAATACAGGAATGAATGAATGAATTAATGAATGAATTAATTATTATATGAATACACGAACGAAGAGGTGAGTACAAAAATTTAATGACGAATAGATCCGCATCCGAACCATGATGGTCCAGTAGTTTATCGACCGATGCTTTCTCTGATGTCTGCTTTCCGCGCAACTTCTCGATCGTCTGCTCGAAAGAAATCCACCATTTTGTAGACCACCAACTTACATTCTTTCCACGCTTTTTTCATCCTTTCCTTTCCAGGAAGGTAAGAAGACAAACATAGGAGAAATGGACTTTTCCAAAGATGCTGCTATTCTTTTGGTATTCTTTCTTGTGAATAAATGCATGCCACTTTTTTTGATGTTAGTCCAGTTTTAGAGTCACTAATTCGGTCTGCTGAGGAGTTTGTTTATGTTTTTTTTGTTTTTATTTTTTTATTTTTTTTTTACAAAGGAACAATTATCCAAATATCGGACGCAAAATCCTAACTTGACTTGTAGATTTACAGACTTGACAGTTTAAAGACGGAAACGATTATAGAATCACATCAGATGTTAACCAATTGTTGAGAATTATTTTTTAAAATAATTTAATTACGTAATTCGTTCAATTTCATTCATTCATTCATTCATTCATTCGTTTGTTCGTTCGTTCGTTCATTCATTCATTCATTAATTCATCTCCTGAATGACGATTTTCAATCCATCCAGGTGGCGTGTGGTCGCAGCTGGAAGATATTAAGAATGTTCGATTGATTGAGATGTTAACTTAACAATGACGGTGATGACTCAGACATTATAAATAACTTTATTGGCTCTGTAGAGGCTGTATCGTTTTGTTGCCATTGTTGGTGTTATCAATAAATACTATTATTTTATTAGTGAAAATGTTATTATTATTATTATTATTATTATTATTATTATTATTATTATTATTATTATTATTATTATTATTATTATTATTATTATTATTATTATTATTATTATTATTATTATTATTATTATTATTATTATTATTATTTATTATTATTATTATTATTATTATATTATTATTATTATTATTATTATTATTATTATTATTATTATTATTATTATTATTATTATTATAGTTTTTACTACAACTACTATCATAATTAAAATAATTGCCAATTAACAATGTACACTCTTAAGAAGTTGATTAGGACGTTTCTATAAATAAAAACAGTTCAATGGCAATTCTCCTGGATTCCATTCCATTATCCAGTTCTGTGTCAACGTCGTAAATGGTCTTAATTTTTCTCTTTGTGTGTGTGCTTATGTGCTTATGTGCGCATGTGCATGTTTCATGGATGGTAAAGAATGCCCGCTGGGGATTGTTAGCGATATTGTTTATTTCGAAAAAAAACTACTGGAAAAAAAAGTTTATCAAACTTCCAATTAAATAAATTTAATTTGACACTTCAATTATTTAAGAAAGTTTAATTAATTAATGAAACAAAATGATGAAAACATGCAAAACTTCCATAAATTATTATCTTTCTCTAAGAGTGGTTACCATAGCAACGAGGAGCGTGTCTCCATGACAACCACAAGAAACTCCGGCTGCCCATTTTTCAGTACCAGTATCTGCTAAAAGCCACACGTCACAACGCCCTCTGTGGTCGAATAAATTTGCACGATTTTCGTGATCAGTCTGAGAGAATAACATGCAGAAAGAAAGCTGTGGACTTGCTTTGTTTAACTTCTGATCTGCAGGTCGAACTTATTTATTCATAAATGGTTCGAGAGATGCACACTCACCCATCCATTCAAATCCATCCATTCTTATCCATCCATCCATCAATCCATCCATCCATCCATCCATCCATCCATCCATCCATCCATCCATCCATCCATCCATCCATCCATCCATCCATCCATCCATCCATCCATCCATCCATCCATCCATCCATCCATCCATCCATCCATCCATCCATCCATCCATCCATCCATCCATCCATCCATCCATCCATCCATCCATCCATCCATCCATCCATCCATCCATCCATCCATCATCCATCCATCCATCCATCCATCCATCCATCCATCCATCCATCCATCCATCCATCCATCATCCATCCATCCATCCATCCATCCATCCATCCATCCATCCATCCATCCATCCATCCATCCATCTAACTATCAATCAATCAATCAATCAATCAATCGATCGTTCAAACCATCATCCATTCTTCACTTATTGTGCGCATCAATCCACCCCAGTCACGTTCAAGGCATTTGTTTGTTACCGTGGTTGGTCGAGATATTCGTATTTACTGACGACAACTCTTCCAATCCACCCCGGCTAGGTTCGTTTGCCTTCCAGAAGAACACATTCGTGTGTTCTTTCGTCTGTGACTCATCAGAAAGTGTGTGCACGTGATAACATCGATTCGATCGATGAGAATCTATGAACGACGTTACCGATTTTAAGGAACGCTGCACGATGTGCGACGTCGTCGGTGTATTTTTGCGGTGCTCGTAAAAAGACCTGATTTACTTGACCAGAAGCTTCCAAGATGTTCTTGAACTGTAAATTAATTTCAAGAGGAAACTCATTTGTAGAGATGCCAGGGACACAGACCTCTATTTTTTGTAGAAAATAGAACTTCAGAATTACTGCAAGAAAAGTTGAAAAAGTAAAATTGACTAAAATTTTGTTCACCAATGACACAAGCTTTTAACGGAAAACCTATTCGTGTGCCGCTCTGCCATTCCTCCGCCTACATGTTCAGTCATCCATCCATTCATCATTCTATCAATCACTTTCCCTCATTTCGTCCATCCGTCCATCCATCCATCCGTCCGTCCAGTTTCGGAGTTAAAAGTTTGGAAATTAAAGAGATTTGATGGAACGAGTTGCTCGTAACAGAAGCGACTTGGAAACGTTGGAAGAAGTAATTAGATTTGTTCGCTCCTTCGATTCCTGGAAAAGACTGATGGCCAATGGGTGGATGCCCACAGATCAGATCCAGTCTCTCCGCCTCTTCATCGGATCCAATATTTCTCACTTCTTGGGAACTTTGGTCCTCTGAAAAAATTTATGGTGGATGGGTGGGTGCCAGGTGACAATCAAATTGGTCTCAGTCACAATGCATTGGATTTATGGCAATCCATGAAACATTTCGGTGCATTCGGCTCGATTCATTGTGCGGAACGAAAGGTGCATTAATTCACCTCGACGATTTTGACTTGAACTTTCGTTAGGGTCAGAGAGTGCCCGTTTGAAACAGGAAGGAAATTGTACTGAAGGATTCACAGACATGATCACCAATAACCGACCAACCGCAGTCGCGTGACCATCTCAACTACCAGTAGGAAGATGGCGCGCTTCTAATTCAAACCGATGCGAAATTACTTATTCTTCATTTGCGCGGAAAAAGCGATGTAAAGACCACGGACCCCAGTCGTCATATTTGATGGATAGGACATAATGAATCGTTTTAATGAAAAATAATCGTCCCTTTGAAACCAGATCTCCATCCAAACGATGGGCTAATGAATGGAAAGCCATTTGGTCGAAGCAGTCCATTTGACTCGGACACATTCCGGATAATCCACTCCTTCTTGTATTCGAGTGGTCGGTGGAACAAAAATGCTTAAATCATGGCATGGGAGGAGACTTCCTTCTCAATATTAAACCTTCCGAGTTTAGCGAGGCATAAAATTCTCTGGAAAGATTTGAGAAAGATTACTTGCTTGGAGTTTTTGTATTTTTTACTTTTTCATTCTTCTTCTCCGCCCGAGCGAATTTGGCTGGAAGAAAAGAGGCGCACAGGTGAGGTGGAGATAGGTCGTCTGTCATTAATAAAAAACAGCGCGCCATCGTTTCTGGCCGTTTGTCGGTCGTGACGAGTTCAATTTCTCCACAACACGTGATGGTCCTTTCATTGGTGGCGAGCAGCGAAAACATGGAGTTATTACCATCTTGCTTCGCTCTCTCTCCTTCCGGAATATGAAAAGCGTGCGTGTTCCACATTACAACACCACGTCGAAGCACTCCATCCTTTCCAGTTCTCTAATCCAACTCCAATGTTTTTATTTCCAACCTTCAATACGCCTTCCAGCGATTACTGACGCTCAGTCGGTTGAGTGCTCTTATTCCTGGAGAGGAATTTCAGAAACATCAGCCACTATCAATGCGTTAATATTTCATAAAAAAAAAAAAGTTGAAATTGATGAACGGCGCTGTCGCTTTTACGAGCGGTGGAAACTTGTTAATGAGGGAAGATCATTTTTAATTTCAAGACACCTCGCTCTCTCTCGTCAGGGATTTTGTTAGCAATATATCAACTTTAACTTTAACTTTTGCATCTTTCATTCATCTATCGCCAGCACTTTACTTGTACCGTTTTGTTTTTCTTTTATATGTATTTTTTTTATATATAAACTTGTGCCTGAAAAATCATTGCAACTGAAAATAGCAAAATGATTCGCATCATCATTTTGTCATTTGAAGGCATCCATTCAGAGGGCATTAAGCTTTGAAACGTGGTACACCGAACAATCCCAGCGAATCAGCCATTTAATGCTTCGAAATGGAATGCAAACGCGTGATTTATACAGGCTTTGACAAACTATTTTTCCCACGACCTCAGTTAATTTTTCAGGTCGTTCGACAGAAAAGCAAGCATCGCCATCAATCGGCCGGAGACAATTTCTTAAATTCAGCGACACTGAGTCTTGAGTTTATTGAGGCGAATTGTCAAGTGGAGGACGAGGTCATAAATTATTCTCTGATTGATCGCCTATCATCCCTGGACGCAGGAATCTGCCCGGCGTTTTTTATCTTCGCGTTACCCCGAGGAAACCTCAATTATGAGGCTCTAATGAGGGATGAAATTCAGATGAGTGCGCTTAAAAAACGACCCGAGTTTAAGAACGTCAGAAGACATTTTTCTGACCTCTGCTCGAACTCCGCCGACGACAATTACTTGCTTTCTCGCCACAGACTTGTGTTTTCCATATTTTTTTTTTTTTAACTTTTAAATTCTCCAAACTGGAGACGAGGACGAAGTAGACAATGATGAATGGTTTCTAGAATTTTCTCGAGATCAGATTAAAAATTAATTACTTTGCTAAACAATAACTCACCTGCCCAATATCAGGGTCCTATCTCAGCGAATCTCGACTGATTTATTCAGACCTACCGACTGACTGGTGCTCTCTCGATACGGGTTTCAACGTGATTAAAGACAGGAGCGGACATCGTCATAGGACCTACATCAGCGTCACAAAAGACGGATCTGTGTGGCTGAGGCTCGGGAAGGAATATTCATCGTTCGATTGGTCATCTGCAAGTCAGAAGAAAGTCAAAGTTCAGACTCCAGTGATCGACGACGAAATTCTCCTGGCTCTCAAGGTACTCGTTTGAATTTTTGTTCATCACGCAGTCATTGTTCTCAGAGACTAAGCGTCCTCGTTTCAGACGCTAGAGTTCAGCGACATCTGCATCCTCACTGACCTTGAGCTTTCACTCCAAATGCAATCCGGATGGAACCCGTCCTACATGACTGTTTACGACCCTCTCATCCACGAGACCAAGATTCTGTCCTTCAAGAACATCAAAAACTGCAAGGTAAGCACCAAGATCGAACTAACGGCTGACAAGCAAAACCTCCTCTGCACGTCAGACACCGGCCTCGAGAGGTTTGCTCAGTGGAACGCCAAAGTCGATGACATTTCAACGAACAGTCACTCAAACGAGTTCAACGAATTGGAACGTGGTCTTGATAAATCCTCGCAAAAATTCAGTAGTTCGAGGCAAGACACGTACGCTCATCCGTCGGGAAGAAATTTTTCAAGTTTGTAGCTTTTTGATGGAAACGATGTCTCACTGGCGATGCATTGACATTTGTAACCCTAGCAGATCAATACCTGACCAACCCTGGCGGACAACTACACTCCTGTGGGTTGAGAAACCTGCCCCTCATCAACCAGCTGAGTCCTAAGTGGTTCATTAAGTACGTAAACTTCGACCTCCTGGGGTCGGATCACTGGTACTGCCCCTCCAGCGGAGCCGACAACAAGTTTACATTCTCCGGCTCCTTTTACCACGCCTACCTCAAGATGGCAGTCTGTCGTCAGCCTAGAGGTGCGTTTTCTTATCTTTTGTTTGCACCGATAATGGAACGGGTTGTAAACATTTACAGCTGCATCAGTCGTTGTCATGAAATTGCATTAAGTCGCAAGCAATCTGTCAAATCTGGCAATGCACGCACTGACACTGCCTCGTCACGTTGCATGCAAATGATGTCACTGATCTGGGTGTCGCTGAGCTGAATATTCTAGTATAGACTATCTTCCACTTAATAACATTTCCAGCAGACAGTTTCTGTCTAATCATAAATGTGACGCAACATCAAAAGCCAGGAATTGTTCATTGACGTTTTCCTACAAATGTTTACAAAATTGACGTAACTGTTCGAGTCGTCCGTTTGGCGGCAACCTGGTCACCTCGAATAATGAAAGGCAGAAGATCGATTACCGACTTTTGGCGTGTTCGGCTAATTGAACCAATAAATTTTAAGGCAACCTGCCCCAATTAACGACATCCACAACTCGACAGCAGGGTCGAGAGAGAATTCACCAGGGACATGGAAGCGGCAAAAGAAGCAGATAATGAAACTCAGACTGTCCTCAAAGAGCTTGATCAAAAAAGATAATCAACGCTAATCTCATTCGACAGCGACAAATGGTAGCTAATTAGACAGCTTGAGATGTTCACGATCACAGAGAGGCCCGATTGAAATTAGTTGCTATGCAGCGTGGAAGGTTCTAAAATGCTTCATCATCGAAGCCATTGAAAAGTTTCTTCGCTAATTCTTTTTTCTTTTTAGTGCTATCGGTGGTTTTACAAAATTTGGCGGTAGATTTGGTGCTAAGATTGTGATCTTTGCAAGACATTATGAACGTATTGCATTGCAATTTGTTACTGCAGAAGTCATTGGCGCGGAAATGATCCAATGTTGCCTGTTTGTCTTAAAAGTGACTGTTCCAGACATCAGAATATAACATCCCCTTGTACAGGTTGGGGTCATAATACTGGCATTATGATTAAAACAGGGACAAATATTTTTTTGCAAACCTCATTGAAACAAATATAGAAGCGAATGATTTATTTCTGAAAAAAAATTTTTCTTCAACTACGATCGACGTAGCTTTCCAGGAATTTAGTTTCTTTCTACCATTCATATTTTTCTTTCTGATGTTTTTTATATTTTTTATTTCCAAAGCAATAAATAACATAAAACGAGTTTAAGTCGTGATTTATGTCCTCGAATAGGATGTTTTCGCTCCTTTTTGTTTATATTCTTGTCTGAGCTCAGAAAGTCTTACGAATGTCAGGTGCTCTTTTGACAACAACACTCAAGCGACATTAGACCGTGTCTCGAAAAGAAAGATAAAATTTTAAAAGGTATTCCCTTTATACCTTGAAAGACTGCAAGCCATCCCCGAAGAACGCGTACGAGATGGGCCGTTATGGCGGCCATAAAGTGCCCGAGAAACCATTGTTAGTGATGGCTTGGTAGGCAGACTTAGTGAGACTTACCACTGTGTATCGAGAGTCTATTTCGAAATTATTCATGAGGATTTTCGAGCGAACTCGAAAGGATCTTCTCAGGTAACTTTGAACGCCTTTTGATGTCCTGATTACCGACTCTGAAACGTTATTAATAGGATGAGTATTTCATGAAATTTAAGGTTAATTACAATTTATGACTTCAATTTAATAATTTAAATTTTTAAAAGCATCATATTCTTAATTATCTTCTCCGTAATTGCTGGAGAGAGGACACATCAAAAGTTTGTCTTTCCTGTCGACAGATTCTCGAATTTTGGGACACGACGTAAAGTTGCGTTCAAAGGAAGACAGGGAAGAAAACAGGATAATCATTTTCGACCCTTCCATGAGAGCTCTTGCGGATGGTTGGGTGCAATCGTGGCACTATTATGCTCAGGTGGTCTCCATACACCATTACGTGTCCATTCAAATATGGAGACCCTGTGGCTCAATGACGGAGGAAAACTTAGGTGACATGTCGTTTTAGTATGTTTTTTTATGTTTGTGAATGTTTTTTTAGCCTGGTAAATCTGAATAATTCCAAGCAGTCCTTCCTCGAGCGCATAAATAATTTTCAAGTTTAATTCGAGCAGATAAATTTTGCTTCGCCTTCGTCGGGCAAAGTTCGGTTTATCCAACTGAGCTCCATTTCCACGATGTGCTGCTCCCTGAAAACCAGAAAATACACGTCAAACGAGGGGACGTGATCGGCTTGTACCACAGGCGATCCAATCCAATCGGGTGGTCGTGCGTGCCTTGTTCTCCTTCGACGCCCAACCAGCAACACCTGGTCTTTCCAGAGCCCAGCGAACATCTTCTCACCCCCGGCAAAGTTTTCTACTTCACACGTTCAGGCCCCTTCACATCGAACCCTCGGTCACGCCCCTACTTTCCCGATCGAGGAAAAGGTTCTGACACTGAAAGTGAGCATCCGGAGAGGCCCATAAATTTGAATGAAGTACCAGCATGTCCTTGCAGGCAATACTCCGTTGCCGCCTTGTTCGGTAGGTGCCTTCGAGTTTTTAGCAGCGACGTAAATTGTGATAAATTTGACAAGAACCTATATGTTTTAGGAGATTACTTTTCAAATGTAAATGGCTTTCGAATCCGTGAAAGCGTCGAGATGGTGAATTTGAGTTGAGAGCGACTTTTGTAATCGTCTGCTGGCAATGATGTATGAGTGAGAATGGAAATAATTCGTTGTAACCGAAGATTCATCGCATGACTACATCAGTCGAGATTCAGAAGCGAGGTCCTTCTTTTCGGCTATCTGGGTGTCATCTTGGATTAATAAGATTTCGTTGTTAATTAAATCATATCAGCCATGTTAATTTTGATCTTGCTCCTTGTTGGAGCTATTATATCGCTTTACTCAGTTTATGCAAAGCCTTCTAGTCATACTAATGATTCTAATTTACAACGCCTTCAAAGAAATTATTGTTCCCATAAAATTATCACAAATTATATCCTCGCAGCCAACAAATCCCAGGCCAAAATTATCGATTCTTGGGAATGTCCGAGCGGGAAAAAAGAAGGAAAACACAATCCAGACCAGAATTTTCATCCCAACACTTTGAATTCTTATCGTGTGCCTTTTTCGATATCGTTATCATCATCATCATCACTGACGTTATCGCCGTCAACGCCGCACTCACCATCGTTTGTATTGTCGTTAAATAACTCGACGGAGGATCAAAACAAATTCCATTACAACTCGTCACACTACGTCACACCGCGCCCCACGGTCCACCATCATCCACACCATCGCCACCCCGACTTCTCCACCGTTCGACCGCAATCCGGCCCGGATCTTTCCACGCACGACGGCTTCTCCACCGGGCCTAGATCGCGAACGAAGATTTTGAACGCTGGAAAGCATTTGGCTCATTACTTATACTTCTCCACGTCATCCGGTGATGCTGACGTCATGTGCCTCGTCATAGTCCTCCTCACCGTTCTCATGCTGGGCTTCCTCATGCTCTTGATCGGGTCATTGTCTTTCTACAGGGCCTGCCATCTCAAGACCAGCTAACCTGGGGTCAATTATTCGAGGACATGAAGTCATCGTAGAATGGCTCATTATTAATCGTAAAAGTTCCATTACATCCCTCGACGGCACTCCTTATCGTGATGGCCTATCATTAGAACAGATGCTCAGACCCCCCCTCAACCGTTTCCACCTACTGACGATGGAGGAAGGAATGAAAGAAGCGAAATGAAATCCAAAAGTGAATTTGAAATCTTACGGTCCAAAAACTGTGGAGAGGTAAATTTCACGTACGATTAAAACATTCGCAAGTCATCAGTGGAACACGTCATTGGCATCAACAAAACGACCAAAAAGTCGAATTTATGCAAAGAACCGTAACTTGTCGTGACGTGGCAACAACGACAAAAACAGCAACACACAAAAAATTAAACACGCGACCAATGACGAACGATGCAATCGGAACAATAGAATAGCGAGCGAAACATCAAATTGCATTGAGAGTTAAAAGTTTTCCAAACATAAAAACTCCTTCCACAATGTTTTTATTTAATTTTCAGGTTTAAGTTTCGGTCTCGGAGGTTTCGGCTTAGTAGGGGGTTTGGGTTTTCCGAAGGGTCTAAATTCTTCCAGGTCAGAATTTCCATCTTGAAAGTCAATTTTAATCAGTGAGCTGGGCGAGTCGTTGGACGAAGACTTTTGCCGTCTCGGTTTCGGTTTCGGTTTAAACGTTGAAGAATGACTGAAGGCACTGGTGTCGTCGTTGTTAGTGTAGTTTTCGATGTCGTCATAGAGGTGCTCCTTTCGAATGCTTTCACTGCCCGAAGTGCCCAGGAGAGGAATCTCGTTCTCGACGTGAGGGGGAAGTTTTCCCTTGTAGGGATAATACTTGAATGTCGCGTCGCTCCACTCGGAATCTGAGTCTCCGAAAGTGGAGTAGCCGACCTTCACGTCTGATGATGAATCGAGTGATTTCTTGTGGCCGATCATCGGCTCCAAAGGAGGTCGTGGCTTGAAACCGTCAGCGCCCAAGTAAGATCCTGAAGTTAAATACATGGTTTATAATAAATCTGTCAAGATTTTGTTAAACAAAAAAAAACTGAAAAAAAAGACTTACTGTTAATTTCATCCAGGGATTGCCGACTGGCACTGAACGAATTCAACGACTGTTTACTGGCGTGGAGAGACCTCTGCAAAGTCTCCTTGCGTTCAGATTTCTCCTCCCTTCTGTGAACTGATTTGATGCAGCAAAATATGAGGAGTGGGAAGATGATGAATAGGATGACTATGGAGGAAAACACTAGGGCGATGATGATCGGTTGCCAGTTCATCCTGGGCCTTATGAAAGGATCTGAAAGAGGTTTAAGATCAAAAGATGCACTTCATCAAACGTGCGCCGGGGTTGAAATCTCTGACCTCTCTCGCAAATAAATGGCAATATGGCACGACAATCTTGGACTTCGACTTTATAGTCCCTCAGAACTGAACACTTTCCTCCGTTCTGCCAGTCAGAGAAGACCCATGTCTTCCACTCCAGGTCGTAGTTGAACTGAAACTTGGCTACCAACTCACCCAGATACTTCTCTCTCCCGCTGGGATCTCTGGCCCAAGCCAGACGACCTTTGTTTTCCTGATGTGTTTAATAAGCTATTATTCTGCTCGTACCGCCGGTTGATGATTAAATATCTTTCCGAGCGTTTTACCTTGCAGATCTGCGATGCTTCTTCTTGCGTTGTGACGCCTCCGAAGTACATGTAGCACTTGTTCGAGTACTGTTTCCATCCAGGATAGCATTTACCTGGAAATCAAGACCGAACGGGTTTAAAACTGACGCCCGAGGAAAAAAACCCATTCCGAACAAAATCGGGAAAACGTAATTGGAATGTGAAAAAAGACTTATTCGGGACGCGATAAACGTTATCTCTCCCGGAGTATTATGGAGTGGAGTGGTTTAAAAACATAAAGCCTTAATAATGTCTCACCATCAAGAAGTGTCGAGTTGTCAGTAATGAAGGGCTCAAAAGCTACTTCGATCAAGTTGTCGTCATCCAGTCTGTCCCATATTCTTCCTCCGACGTAGGCCCTGTGGTTCTTGCCCCACCAGTTGTTGGTGGCCTGTACCTTGGGGTACGAGCCGTCGGGATATCTGAGAGGGCATTAATGGTCATAATTTGATTTTTTTTTCATTGATATTCAGGAGAAATTCTGGTCGAGGAGGAAATTCTTTCGTTGCAATAAAATATTTATAAAAAAATATTTGATGCTATAAAAAAATAGAATAAATGATATTGTTTTGAACTCCTACCATTAATAAAATTTTGTGAAAATCAGAAATAAAAAAGTAGAGTTTTTAAATAAAAGAATAAAGATATTAGATTAATTTTTTAAAGCCTTTATGTGCTTTAAATCCGAGGGAATGCTTCATTAATAAAGGAAAAATTGTTTTGAAATTTAAAGTCTTCGAAATAAAAGAGAAGATGAAATATACTTGGTTCTGTTGAACGTGACCATCTCAAACACGTTGTAGGGATTCAGGAAAAAGTTGTGCGAAAACTGAAACTTGGCTGATTTCAAAAATATGGTGCTCCTGTTGTAAGCGAACGCGTGGTTGTTGTAGAATGAATTGTAGTGGTAGCGTTGGTTTATGTCGATCTGCAGTGGAAAAGCATCGTTTAATGAGTCAATTAATTAATATAATAATTAATAATAAATAACAAATAATAACTAATGAATAATAATTAATGATGCTCGATTAAGAATTTCAGAAAAAAAAGGGATGGGTTACTTTTTCAGGTACGGAGGCATTAAGTATGCACTGTCCAACGTTGCCCTGGACGACGTTCAAGGTGAAGTTGAGTTGGACACCAAAGGCTGAGATGACATTCCTGAACTCGACGTCGTTGTGAGCGATGTAATTGTTTTGAACTTGGAACATCTGAAAGTGATGCCCTGCAAGAAATTCCATTTGATTCGTCAGCGATGCACTCGAAACGAAGTTAAACGAACATTTCCACGCAACTATTACCTACCTTCCAGACGGAGTGGCTCGCAGTGGCTGTTCCTCATGACGACGTTGTTCGTGACGTTGGCGTAGAGTGAAGCGTCGTTATCTTTCGTCGTGGTGTTGATGCTGATGCCGCCAGCATTGTGCAAGATGTAGTTGTTGGAAATGGTGGCCAGGCGTGTGTTTTGAATGAACAGGTCGATCACTCCGGGTGACGTGTTGTTGAAGACCTGAAAACGGAATAAAAAAAAGCTTCAATTTCAAGTCGCATTAAATGGAAATTTTCCCGCTCTTGTGTTTAGTACACGTTCCGTCAATTCACCTTCAAGCCGCATTGTCTGATCTGATTCTTCTCGATGACAATTCTCGGGTTGTTTTCGCCAACGTTTTTGTAGAGCACGCCTCCTCTCAAACAGTCAGTCATGGAGTTACTGGAAATCAACTGTCTCCTCGAATTACCTGCAATATCAACAATAAGATAGATAATGTAATTTATAATACAAGGACAATAAAATAAATTTATCAATAATAAACAAATACAAGTCATGCAACATTATTAAATGCTCCGGTGGTATAATATGGCTTATTACCGTAATCTTGTACAAAGATTGGTGAGATGGGTAAAGTAACGACTTCTGCGATGAAACCATAGTCCCCAAAAGCAGGGGAGGCGGTGATCCTGAGGCCCAAAGTGTCGAAATATTGTCCCGTCGAATAGAATTTCCGTCGCTCATTCGTGGTGCTGTTGTATGTGAGATTAGCGATCATTTGGGCCGGGTCGAAGAATTCTCCATTGAATATTTGGATGGAATTCTTATAAATGGAATCGTTGAAGAGATTGAGTTGCAAGAATCTTATGGCCACCTGCTTGTGCGGTTCTCTGCTTCTGATGACCTGTTTAAGAAAATTCTGAAGATCAAGTACTGGTTATGTTTGTCGGATTTCATTTATAATTAAGAATCCAAGAGTAATTTCAGGAGGAAATGAAATTTCAACATCTCTCTGCGCCTAGGATTTCTCAGAAATCACCTGAGGGTTGAAGCAGCTTATGACTAAAATAGAATAAATAGAAAAGTCCATTATGATTCTGCCATTTTCATCTGCACATTTCTAATTATCACTCTTTCCATTCTTAAGAATGGTAGACCAAATTTGAAATCCACTCAAAATAAAATCGACGGAAACTATTAAAAACTAAAAAATTACTTTTATGCAATCGATCGTGTCGAATGTGTAGCGATGATAAACAAGGGCTCTTCTTCTCACGTGGACCAGTTTCTCGGCCGTGCACATCCGAAGCATGCCGTGCAGATTGTGTGGCACGTTGCTATCCACCAGGGGTACAAATTGAGAGTCCCCCTCGGATGATTGGCCGTTTAAAATGAGGGCACCCACTGCGTACCCATTGATGTTCCTAATGCTTCCGTCTACTATGGAAAAGCGGTCGTTTGGCGCTATATAATCATAGCCATTCCAGGCTGCATTGTGTATCCGAACGTGAGAGGAGTCGGGATTCTGAAATTTGAGTTGCTTTTAACAATAGATGGTATCGCCGATAATAAATAAATGATGGATGATACATGACAAAAAATAGAGTTGAAGAAAAATTTTGTTAATATCTGAAAATTCTCAAAATTAATTGAAGACAATGAATAAAAATTCAGTAAAGACTCCACGAGATTATCTAACCTGATAGACGGATTGTATCGATGCCACTTTCTCGTCGTGCAAGACTCCGGCTCCATAAAAATCAACATGCTGGAAGGTCGAGTAACCAGATGATGACAGATCAGTTTCGTAATCTGCCGTCGAGAATCTGATGTTTCCCCAGTAGTCGTGATGCGGAGCCAAATTGCGTTTTCCACACCTGACGTAAACGTAATTCCTTTCTTCCATGCACCTTGGCAGATCGTAGTTGATCCTGTGCTTGCACTCCTTCAGGTTGTTTTCCGATCCGTCACAGGTCATCGTTTCTCTCCAAAACCACTCAATTACCTGTAACGAATTAAAAAAAAAATCGGTCTAATTATTACCTTTAATTTCAAATTAAATCATTTGATCATTTGAGACTAAAAACCTGCTCGTGCATCTTTGGATAGCCGAGGACGAAGATGTCGTAAAATTTATTTCTCTGAACGACGACGTTTGACGATTCCTTGAACATGGTCTTGCAAACGACTTCTGCAGTTCTGTCGTTGAAGGCGTCGTCGCAGACGATGGACCACCTTTGTTCGGTTTTGTTGAAAACTTCCAAAAAGCCACCGTCTTCATCACCACCGCTGAACCTCATTTGAAATCCGATATCGAAATCAACATCTGGATGGATGAGCTGATAGGAGGAAGGCGGGTATTCGGTTCTGTAAGATTTTAAATTTTATAATTTATAAATTTCATACATTCATAGGAAACGCGTAAATGTTCGTAGTACCTCTTCGATCTTTGGTTTATTGCTGCCCGTCGTTCGGCAGGCTCGAACTTGATTTTATTAGCCTCTGAACCGACAGCTGTCAGCGAACCAAGGACAAGAATTCCTACGCCTGGGCTGAACTGCATGCGAACTCCTTCCTCGATAACCAGAGAATACCCTTTCATCACTGTCACATCTCTCTCGACTAAATAGGGCTCGGGGCGCCGAACTAGTCTCAAGTTCTCCATTATTCTGCCGCCAAGAGGTTTCGTTAAATCTATAACGGTACGGAGTTTAGGCTCGAGACATCTGTTGGCTTCAAATGATGAGCTCGTTAAGTAAGGATGGTATTCGGCTATGGCGAAGCTATTCCAGTCGTCAAAATCAAATATTTTTTTCCTGATTTCCACCTGATCTGTTGTACCCCACCAGTTTTCAGTGACGTCCAAATAATTTTCCAACTTAGAAGAAGACTGTCCTCCTAAAAGTTCGAGACCAAGCAGTGGATTGTGAAAGAGATTTCTATTTATGGTTAAATTCTGCAAGCCACGCACACCGAAGGTGTAAGAAGTGGGCTTGTTGGAAGAAAGGGATTGGCCGAGGTCGGGTTCAGGTCTTCTGTTGTTTTCAAATTTGTTGTAGGTGACTGAGGCCTAATGAGCAAAGAAAATTGGAAAAAAGTTACTGCTTTGCAGCAATTGAATAATTGAACTGAGCTTACTTCAACCCATTGCGTGAAAGGAGTATGGCTGGTCATGTGTACTTCCATCATAAACCTAAAAAAAAAAATTAAATTACATTTCCAACTAAACAATGCCCACGAACAAAATGATGTTTCGTAAAATTCCTACTTTCCAGTGTTGCTCATTACTTCGTTGTCACGAAAATCGAAATCTTTCTCAGTTCCTGCAAATTCTATGCAGCCTTTCTTGCATCGATTTTCAGTAAATTTGTTGCCAGTTATGCTAGCGTTGCAGTAGAAGCCTCCTATGTAAAATTCGAAGTCAGTGTTGTATTGAGCCCGGGTGTTGTTGATGTCGATGCTGTGGTTGAAGAGGTCCGTGAATAGAAGGTTGACTCGAGGGAATTCCACGTACAAGCCTCCCGCTCTGTTCCTTAGGAAAGTGTTATTTTCGAGCTGTAAATGAATCGGAATGCATTATAACCTCGTCTGTTGCGAGCGCGTGACTTCGACAAAAATCAACGAATTTCTTGCCTGCCATATCCAAACGTTACTCGAGAATCCAACGCCGACATGTTCGGCGATTATTCCTCCTCCGTTTTCTTCAAACGTGCAGGATTCGAGGAGAAATGCGACTTCTGCTATCCTCAGAGTAGACTGAAGTTCGTCTGGTGTTGGCAGGTACAGGCGATTGTACTTCGTGTGGCTGGGAATGTAAACACTGGCGTAACTGTTCCTGTAGAATCTGGACTGAAAGATTCTTATCTTTTCCCAATTGTGTCTGCTATTGATGGTCAGGTATTCGTCCGATGGATGGCTGTACAAGTGTGCAGTGAATCCATGTTTGTTGCCTTCAAAGAGACTGTCTTTTAAGGCCAGTCTGCCAAAGGGGTATTTCCATTCCCAGGGTCCTAGAAAAGCCATAATAGTTAAAATTTATCTGACATTATAATACTAACTTATAAAAATTAAATTAAATATTATTAACGAATAAAATAAATATAAAACATAACTAGCAAATAAAGTAAGAAAATGATTTAGCATTTCTATCTTAGTTTTAATCGAGTACCAGATGGTTGGAAAGATTAAAAAAAACTTACTGGATCTTGCCACAAACGAAAGCCTTCCCGACGATGTGCCTTTCATACTCCACCTGATGGTGATGTAACCAAAGTGAGAAATTATCGGAAAATCCACGAGATCTTCCTCGATCTGCCAGTTTCTTGTTCCCTCCGTTATGGAGGACCTTCGGCTGTCAAAGATCATCACTTTCTCCTGACTGGTGTCCGGGTTGTAATCCAGAACGTCTATCATTATCTATAATTAATGTAAAATTACAAAACGCTATTTGATTTAGATTTGCAAAATAGGGAATCAGCTTCTAATTGTTGAGTTATCACTGATAGAGGTTGACTGACCTTGAAGGTACTGGAAACACTAATTTCAAGGTCATAAACAGTGGATTCTGTGGAACTTTCAGGTTTTGTTAGGAACCACTGCACTTCATAATCCTTGAGGGCATAAGACATTGATTGATTAAAGTCAATATATTTGTGAGCTCTGGTTCTTATCTCGAGAGCTTCATAAGCTGAAAGGGATGGATTATATTCGAGCCCCGTCTTCAGATTATTTCTGAAGTGACAGCGTGATGTTTCAAAAAATGATCCTTTCACTGAGAGACCATTGCCTCTGTTGTTCTGTATGACTGAGTTTTCCAACTTGGAATCAACATAAACCTGTGAAAGTAAAAGAAGTTGAAGTTATAAGTTCAGTATAACCTTTATTGAATTAATTAATTTATTTCAAAATTAATCTTTCTAAATCTTATTCAACCTGAACATAAGAAGTAAACTCAAAAGAAAATTGTCTCACGTCGTTTTTCATGATCAGCATGCCGTCGTCTGCGTTGTTCTCAATGATCAGATTGGTCAGAGAATGTACGTTGTAGTCTATTCTGAGGGCAGGACCATAGAGGGGTATGCTTGGGTCTTGGAGACCTGCCTCCGTGATGGTGACGTGCCTCATTCTTCCAGAGGGCGCGGTGGCCGCGAAACTTACACCTGAACGTTTGAAAAGATGAATTTGTTGCAATACGAAATAAAAATGATACTTGATGAATTATTTTTTGTTTTGGCTCACCTGCCCAAGAAGGTAAGTGGCATTTCAGATAAACATCGTTCGAGTGCGTGCATGGGTGTTCGACTTCCAGTTCCGCCCGGCATTCCAGCAAATCATCGTCGAGGTCGGTGCAATCCACGTTGCTTCTGAGGATGTTCATGTAAGGAGAACCAGGACTGTTAAATTTTGGTTTCCAGTCGTTTTGATGGATGACGTAACCCATCATTCTGCAGGCCACTGAAGCATCCATCATTGTCCAACCCTATGGAACATTTGGAAACAATTCAATGTCAAGTATTTGTTGTGTCAGGCACATCAAACAAAAGAAAGCTAAACATTAATAAATTGATAATTTTAACTCTTTATAAATTAATAATTATAAAGTAATTAACTTGGTTTTTGAATAAAAATTTGGAACCACTAACTTCACTGCAAATAGTACTCCACTCATCAGTTTCGTTGAGTCTCACTTCAAGTCTCCCTTCCAGTTCATTAGGTCCATCCGCCATTCTTATCATTGAGTGGTTCGTGAATGTGGATTCATTCTTGAGCCTCATCAGTATCGGTTGATCTGCTGTGCCGTCGAACTCCACAAATCCTTGAACCAACATACCAAGAGAATTCTCAAACTCCAAAACAGTTCCTAAAAATGATGATCCAAGAAAAAGGTCGATTAATACAAAGCATTTATGAAATTACATAATTTTTTTAGAAATATCTGTCCATCATTATGTCTGATTAAACAACATAAAGCACATATTAAATGATAGAACTTTATAGAAATATTTTGTCCATATAATCTTTAATTAATTAAACGACGTTTATATGTCCGACCAAGTAAAAATATTAACGTGATAATTATCACGTGATATATTATTAGTTAAACTCAAGACATCGTTGATTACCTGGAGTTACTATCAGTCTACCAAACCCGTTGATCGTAATGTCTCTGTCGACATGGTAGACATTTCCTGGCACGGTCGAAAACGTCTGCCCGAGTCTCCCTCCCAACTTGTCGCCCCTGTTGAACTCCACTTCGATTTCTATGTTCCTGTCCGTCAGGACTGGTCCGTAGAGCCAGGAATATTCGAGGGAAGGATGGTATTTGATTCGAGCCAAGTTGAAGCGATTCGATTGGTCAAAGATTTTCATTGTGATGTTTCTGGAGGTATGTCAGAATTGTGCTTTAGTGATGGCTTTAACATTTTATAATTATATGCTTGTCGTCATTGCTGTTGCTGCTGTTTTTATTGTTATTGTAATTTAAATTACATGCTTAATTATTTCAAATTTTGGACCAAAATTACGCTCTGAAACTAAGCAATTAGAAAAATATGCACACTTAATATTTTTTAAAGTAGCTCGTGAGATGGCACCAGGGTCAATCAACGTAAATAATAATTAATCATCAAATAAAAACAAATAATAATAATAATAATAATAATAATATAATAATAATAATAATAATAATAATAATAATAATAATAATAATAATAATAATAATAATAATAATAATAATAATAATAATAATAATAATAATAATAATAATAATAATAATAAGAATAATAATAATAATAATAATAACAACAACAACAACAACAACAACAACAACAACAACAACAAACAACAACAACAACAACAACAACAACAACAACAACAACAACAACAACAACAACAACAACAACAACAACAACAACAACAACAACAACAACAACAACAACAACAACAACAATAACAATAATAATAATAATAATTATAATTATAATAATGATAATGATAATGATAATGATAATGATAATGATAATGATAATGATAATGATAATAATAATAATAATAATAATATAATAATAATAATAATAATAATAATAATAATAATAATAATAATAATAATAATAATAATAACAATAATAACAATAATAGTTTGTATGGCGCCTTAAGCATAGCGTCTGCAGCAAAACAGTTTTTCTCACTCATATTTTGTAGTGCCCCACCAGACTTCCGTGGCAAGCAACGTGGCACTCATTTCGGAGAGTTGAGTCGACATTTCGTAATGTGAAGCAGGATTTTCAAGGTGGTTTCTCTGGAATTGGATGTTGTCAGAAGAGAGGATGACAACTGCTCTTGATTTTGTTCTTTCGTTGAGGCCCTTCAGTGAGCTCTCAATGATGTTGTCGGTGAATTTATTGTACCTGACCAACGAATATGCAAGCAATGTATTTGATTGTCTGATCATTAACTAATCATTAACAATGTCATGAAATTACTTGAAGTTAACTAATTATTAACCAAGGCATGAAATTACTTGACACGCATCTTCTGAAAAGCACTCCCCTGAGTTAGTCGAAGATTGGCAACATATAAACCTGTGTTTTGGCTGAACCTGCAATATTCAGATGAAAATAAGTTTTTCTTTAATTTTCCAAAAAAACTTATTCCATTAAGTTTCAAATTTCTGTTTGCAATTTTCCAAATTACAATTTCTGTTGCTCTACATAGGATAATGTAACTAATCAATTTTTATGAGCATTTCTAAGAATTTAACTTTAAAATAATTTAAATATTAAAGTTTATACCGGTTGCCTTCAACTTCATAATCGACCATTATTCTTTGAAAGAATGTTTTCTTCCTGAAATCATCCGAGTTGTCGATCAACAGCACGTGTCTGTTATGCTCCGTGAAGGAGTTGTTTGCAATTCTTCCGACGGCATTTAACAGAGGTGACATTTTGATGGCATGGTCCTTATTGCCCTCAAACACATTGTAGCTGTTTGCAAATTTATTTTAATCAAATCTATTATTATAATAATTCATAGTCAAGTAATAATTTCTTGTTTCACCTGCATATTAAAGAAATTTGAAAATAAAATGCTTTTAAGAATCAAATTCTAACCCAATGGTGATGTTCGTAATGTTTGCCTGAGGAATAAGTTTATAACAGGAGAGAAATTCAATGCCATTCTTGTGATTTTTAACGAAGTAGCTATCGTTGATGGCATGAAGGGCGGACCGGCAGTAATTTCCGATGCTCAGACCATGGCCAAGGTTTCCGAGAAAGAAGGAACGTGAGATTTCAGTCTTTTGTTGCCTGAAGTGTTGAAGAATATTTAAACCATTTTTGAAATTGTGGGACTCTAGTAATCATTTTAATCATTAATTATCAGTAATTAATTTAATTTAAACAAAAATTAACTCAATAAAAGTAACACGAAAGCAAACTCTTAATATACTAGAGTAATTAAAAGAAATTGCTAGCCTCGCGTATCGGGTTTTGTTGTCGATGTTGGTTTCGTTGAAGGTCATGTTGACTCCATTTCCAAAGTTGTAGTTGATTGAGGACCCATTGATGATTCTTCGTCCCCCATCCACTGTGATGTTCACCCCGTTGTCCATGTTGTGGCTGATTGTGCTTGCATTGATCAAGATGTCACCTGTTGCAGAGAAAAATCTGTTTTACAGAATGGATCATTCATGAAAGTTAATTATTACTTAATTGCTCAACTATTATTTAAGCGGTTAACTATTAATTAATTAGTTAAGTATTAATTAATCAGTTAATTTCGTTTCAGAATAAAATAAATGGGTCAGAACCAATTATTTGATTGATATGTCATAAAGGTCCACTCAAAATCACACTTATAAAAACAATTACCATCATAAAATTACTTAATAATTACAAAACCATACAGCCATGTTTGAAGTACCTGCTCCTCCATAAACCGTTACTCCAGCACCATAATTGTTGTGGGTGATGAAACTGGAGTTAATCATGACGTAGTTCCTGATGTTTTCAACAAAAATGCCATGTTGCAAGTTGTGTGAAACGATGGAATTGTTGACGTACAACTCTGGCATGGACTCTGAAGAAATTGAACTCTCATTATTTTGCACAAAATGATTGCAATTTTATTTGATTTATTTGTCATTGTAATAGTGGGTTGTTATACCAAGCGAATGGGTATCATATACTGATATACCTATATATATATATATACAATATCACTTGTTAGCCTTATTTGTTGCAAAAGCAAGAATGGATATTATAAAACAACTTATTTATTTACAGTTTGTTATCTACTTCGAATTTTTAGCAAATTTCTCAAATAACCTTTAGCACTGTCTATGAGCATTGCAAATTTGATGCAAGTCTTCAGTATTTGACATGCATGTCTGATGGGTTTCAACCACCTGAACATGACATAGATGACGTGGTAGTTCGACGTTACACCACTTGGCAGGGTGCCATTGATGATGTCATACTTTCCAAGGACAGGGTACTCTTCACTCCAACCATCGTAGACGGTCAGTGTTCCTGAAACTCCAGGTTCTATGTCCATCTCCAATATGTTGAACGTCAACCGATTTCCAATGCGAGTCTCAAATTTCTGATTCACAAAAATGAAATTATTTGCAATTATTATTAAACATTAGCAAAACTTCGATGACAATTAATATTTAATTAATGAGTTAATATTTTATAATAATTTATTAATGTTTATAAATTCCAAACTCAAGAGACTCTTACGTTGCCACAACTGGTGCCATAAATTGGAACTCCGTAAATGAGAAGCGGATAAGTTTGGGAAGCCAGGCTCGGAATCTCGCAGAATGTCAACTGCTTGTCGAAGATGACGTACCTTCCATCCAGGAATTTGACCTTCATTCCGTTTCCATGGTTGTTTGTCACTGTGTTATCGGTGAGTGTCACATGACCCATGTGGCTTTCCACAACGATTCCATGTCCTGCAATTGGATCAACATTGGAACAAACATGGGCATTGACATTAATTGGGTTATGATGTTATGATATTATAAAATAATGTTATGATATTACATTATATGCTATCCGTCTGTGAAATTCAATAATATGATTTTAATTTTTTTTTGCATTATTCGTGAACCAAATATTCCTGCAAAAATGATATGTCCATGATTTAAAAGTACCAAGTTGTGCATAATTATAATGGTGAGTTCACACCATTTTGTTCATGTTGTCTGGACATGTTTTCACAAAATCTTGCTCAATCAAATTAATGCTCTTTTAGAACAAAGTTTTAAAAAAGCAAACAATGGTTTAGGACAAAAAACCAGATATCATAAAAATATTTAATACAAAAAAACAGATTACATAAAAACATTTAATACAAAAGCAATCACAACTCACCCCTGTTGTTTGTAAACGTCGAGTTGTGGACGAGAGTCGACGAGAAGACGTTCGTGAAGTTGGTGGCATCGAGTGCAGAGTGCAGGATTCTGACATTTTTCAGGTGAGGAACGTGCGGACCACCCCTCACTGCTGGCAGGGGTTCACCAGTTTTGCCAGAACCTTTTGTGGGTTGAAGTAATGAACGGGAATTTAAGATTTATGATTTTACAGTGAAATACAGATGAAATACAGAATGTATATTTTAGAATCATTCTCATTGCCAAATTTTCTAATTACAATGTTTAATTATTATTGAGATCAAATATTACAGCGAATATTATAATAAAATTCTATTAATATTCCTAATATTTAAATATTCTAGAAAACAAATAGCAGCTGCAGTTTAAAATATCTTGTAAGTAACAATTACTAAATATCCATTGCATCCATCCTACCTGCATACAAGATGTCAACATTTTCCAGCACGGATGTTGATTCGTTGATGCTGATGTGTTCGTGGATGTACTTGTAAGTTGTCGTGTTGTAGAATTCAATTCCCGACCAAAACTCGTTGTAAACGAAGGAACTTTCCAAAAGTCCTCGGCAGTGGAGGTGGACGGTTCGCTGGTTTCCTGTCGTAACAATTTTCCGTGAGAATTGTTGAGTTTCAGGTTGAGTTGAAAGTTGAACTTGAATTTGGAATTTGAGTGCCATTCATTGTAGTTTAAGTGATTTAAGTTTGATTTTTGAGAAAAATAATAGAAATAATGCATGAACTAGCAAAAAACTAGCCAGAAATGAATCTAAAATTAGTCCATTAATATGTATAAAAGAACTCACTGCAAATCTTAGATCCGATTCTGATGTTCTTTGAACCAGGACAATCCAGGATACTGTTTTCTTTGCCAGTGCACAAGGGTTTGTGGTACAACATGTACTTGGAGTGGTTGCGACCCCACGACAAGAAACTGAAGTTTCCAGTTTTAAATCCAAGTTGTCGACAGGTTACGTCAACATCTGATTGAGTCCAACTAAAACATTTGGAATAATAATAATTAATATTATTACTAATAATTTTGTGCACTTAGTAATTTTATGTTTTATATTAATATTGTGCAATCACAAATCGTGGCTTGTACAGCAACCTTTACATTCGAACAATATTAATTAATAATAATATTTATTATTATTATTATTATTATTTAGTATTAAGAAGCATAATTTTTATAAATTGTGGCTATTATTCAACATCTCCAAGTCAACAAAATATTGTCAAATCAACTTTACATACAAACTTTAAATCATCAAATTAACAATAATACTATATATTATTAATCTATTCATTAACTTTTTTTTATTTCTATCCATAAGCCTAATTAAATCGTGGACAGTGGAAGGGTGCATTTCCTTAAGGTTGACCAATGAGTTATTTTATTCGGTTATCTTTTTCTGTTGGTTTTGATTTATTGTTCTACTTAGTTAGTCAAATAAAATTTTTCAAAATTAAAAAATTAAAAAATCTCAAATAAACTTTACTTTGATTTAAATTGCCATTTCCTGGCAAAGCAAGATAAAAACGACATCAAGATGAGGTAGCAACTAAAAGTGAATTTACTTTTCAAAGTTGGCACAAATGCCTCTCCAGTTGTCCTTGTAATGAAGTTCCAATCTGCCCAGGTGGACGCTGAAGTCATCTACCAACCTCACCCCCTTCGGCCATTCGGGGTGAAACTCCTCCCCGACAGCTTTCGTGAATTTTATTCTTTCTTGAGGAGTTCCCTACATTTCAATCACTTTTAATGCATTTTGGTTAACTCGCAGCTATGGAATATCGGCAAATTATAAATGAGAATCAAAATGACAATAGTAACTCTTAATAAATTAGTGCAGCAAATATTTTAATAATAGCAATATGAAAAACTTCTTTCAATGTCACCCATGGCCAATGTTAGTTCACACAAGACTACACAGTTAGATAACAATACTAAATATTATTAATCTATTCATTCATATATTTAATAATACCAGTTAATAACAATACAAATTTGTTATTACCACTTATTATTAATACACTCAGTAATTCATTTCAATCCTAACTCGGGCCGTGAGAGTTCCATTGATGCCGAGAGTAACTCTCGGAGCAAATCTGAGTTCGACTCCAGGTTTAAGGATGATTTCGTACTTCTCTGTGAGCGTCAAGTCCTTGTTGATGGTGCAAGGACTGTCAGTCTTCTCCACAACTATCTGTGATTGGAGAGCCGAATATGAATTATTAATCAGCTATTATTACTTATGAATAATAAGTGACTAATTAGTCAGGCTCTCTTTGGAGTGAAGCTAATGAGGTCATCAAAAATTAAGTTATTCAATTGATTAATTAATTATACGGTAAAGGATTGAAGCATAACATTCAGATCCTTGGAAAATGGCACTTTGATGCAAGGAACTTTACATTAATTTCTAAAAATGAAAACACAAGACAACCTTTCTCTGAATGTAACCACCATTGGAGAGAAGCTGGCAAATGTAACTAGGTGACGACGACGAAGACGAGGGAAGTATTAGGAAAGGTGAAATGCAAATGAGTGAAGTGAACCAGAACAAATTCAACCAAAACAATCTCGTATCAGCGGCTGCCATCTATGACCAGATAAGTTATCAACGAGGACTAGTTTTGAATATTTGCATCGAAACAAACGTTTCACGTTCATGCGATATCAAATTAGAGAACCATTGAAAATATCCATGACTTTCAATTCCTCGAACTCTGCTTACAGCATTAGCAAAAATGCAATGATATGTAATTTCGTAAATGAGTGCTTCGGAAGCTTAAGTAAGTTTTTGATTTTTAAATTATTTGGCCAATTCTAAAAGCGGCTTTCGCTCCTAAGGTAAACACGAGACCAACAATAGAATATAAACAAGGACCACCTGTGATACAGGTGTAACTAAAATGACCGGAAACCACTTTTTAATACAAATGTTTTTAAAATTAATTTTTTTTTTAAATTTCAAATAAGTGAATTAATGCAAGAGAAAGAGTAAGAATTGAAATAAGAATTGCACCACTGTTAGCATCGGTATAGAATTGCAGCTTTTGTTTTGTTTTGCTTGACAAGTGTGGAATTTATAACTCAAGTAATGGAGACTGGTCGTAACTCAACCATCCATTTCTTCAGCAGTTACTTCTCCAGCGCCTTGGGCTATTTACGTTCGAGTCTGCAAACACATCTGAGAAAATGTGACAGTTTCCGATCTTTCCATCATTTCATTCCCCTCGACTGAAGGATGCATCAACTGCTGCTGATGCTGAAAATTTACAGCCGACGACTTCTAACGGAAACCTTTGACTCAGAATGATGTTGAACATGGAAATGACTTGAAACGTGAGAATGTCGCTTGGGTGCCTCTGCAATCCACGGCTTTGAAGTTGCCTGCCCTCCGTGATCCCCTTTTGTGATCCGGGGAAAGAGGAGAAGTTGTTAAGTTGTAAACAAATTTTTGATAAGATTGTTTCGCTTTGTTAACTTCTGAAGAATAATTGGTGTCGATGTAATTATAGGAAAGATAGTAAAAGAATCGATGTCATTACTGTTATGATAACATAATCGATTTCATCATTGTTATCATCTTCAACGGCGCTGGCATTAATCTTTCACGCTCAATACGTTATTACGTTTCAGCACTTTGTTTAGCACCAACGTCAACAAATTGAACCTTCGCTGAACTTATCAACAGCACAACAATCATCATAACATCTCCGTCATCGTCCTCCTCCTCCTCCTCCTCCTCCTCCTCTTCCTCTCATCATCATCATCATCATCATCATCATCATCATCCACCACGAACTCACGCTATGACACCGTGACTCATCGACATTTCCTCCAGAAACATCCAAGATCCGGGTCCAAACCCGTGATGGAAATTAGTGGAATGCATGATGGATGGATGAATGGATGAATGAATGAATGAATGAGTGAATCATACGGTTAGGGCGGGAAACACGAATGTTGAATTATGAATTGGTCGACTAACGTCAGAGACAGTATCTGGAATAGTGATTCTTAACCAACTTTGTGGGCAAATATCGTCATGAAGTTGAGATAGAATATTAATTTCATAGAAATTTTGGTGATTAATAAAAACAAATGATTAATTAATAAAATTAAGCAACGAACATAAACAAGAAATATAATTCCACAATTTCTTCCACGTTCCAATCAACTTCACCCGAGGAATAGAAAGAAGGAGCATCGGAGGAAAGCGATTAATTACCTCGTGTTGGATGGAAAGGAATTAACTGGAAATTGATAACCGATCCGCAAGCGGTCATCAAAGTTTTCATCCGGTGGTGGCCTGGAGCCATTGAAGCCATGGAAACGAATGGAACGTGCCGAACTGGATATCTCGAAGACTGTTCAACACGCCCCGAGTTCAAAACCTGGCGTGGTCTCGTAGGGTCAACTCGGGTCAATTACCCTGCATCTGAGGGAGGGTCGTGGTTTTGAGTTTTCGAAGTTAGTGCAAAAATTGATGGTTTACAAACTCTCGTCCAAGTCTGGAATGGGACAAATTTTATCGAAACTTTTAATTATCGTGCAGCTTAACAATTTGCAGATGCGAAAACGCACGGCGGTTCCTATCCGGGTCATGTCAAAGGTCAGTCTCCATGGAGATCATCAGATGTTGAGTGGAGGCTTTAATGCGATTCTTGTAAGTTGTGAGATGGTCCCGGCATTCTTTCGATCCGCACCGGCATGTTTTGTCTTTGTATCTTTTAACGTCTGCTTGGCAATTGAAAGAAGCTGAGACCCAAACATGTCACACATCACGTGAGGTCAGTGACCCCTGTAACAATACCCTGCACTTTGACGAAGGAGCAGCCATCATCGAGTGCTACGTAAACGATTAAAGAATTTTTCCTTATTCTTTCATTCATTCATTCATTCATTCATTTGCACGCTCTTTCATTCCTCGCTCTATAGATCATTCCCTAGTTGACAGGTTCCACTTACCTGTTCTTGAAGACAATTGAAAACTAATCGTTCCAGTGTTCAGGTGTGTTGATTGACTCCTAGGCGGTGGTTGATTGTTTGATTGAATATCTCGTTCAGTCGTTAAGGACGCTCAATTGCTTGACAACTACCCGTTCGTGTCACGTGATTGAAGAGGGCGCGAACTCTCGGAAGGAGGCAAAATAAAGACTCCTGATTTCGAGAATGATAAATATGGACGACCCCGCATCGTTGGCAAAATATGGAGCACGCAATTCCTGAGGGATCCATCAGGAGTAAATTGGTGGTTGGAAGTATAGATGAGTGAGTGGGTGAATTAAGAAATGAATCAGCGAGTGAGGGATTGAATGAATGAATGGATGAATGAATGAGTGAACAAATGAATAAGTGAACAAATGAATTAATGAATGAATAGTCGACGTATTCCGATGGTCCTGTTTCACTCCTTGACGTGGAACTTTTTAATCGAAGATTGACGCGAAATCATCACCTTCAGTGTAAGATATCTTAGGAATGGTCCGAATCGAATGCATTAAGTTTGGGGAGAATTGAATCCTTCGTTGATTGATTTCAACCACGACCTCTTGAGAAATTCAATCATCAAATAGTTCAACCGGCCATTGAAATGATGACAAACCTCTAAAATACAGCAATCCTTAATTATCGAATCAACAATTAATATGAACAGCCACAACAACAACAGCAACAACATCGAAATGAAACAAAGGTGTCGTCGTGTCTTATCGGTCATTGAAGACTTCAAAGTGTCTGACTTTATCTCTGAGGTCAGTCAGTCTCCTGGCGTAAATCGGAAACTTTTATTCGTGCACCTGTATCGATTGGTTTTCTAAGGTTGATGAAGCGGTAAACCACAATGACCGCTAGTAAGAGAAGTCGTTTGCATCGTTCATAATTTGAACATCTTCACTTTGTTTTGATACGCGATGAAACAGGTGCGACATGTGACCTGCCAAGCGTGAAGTTGCACTCCGCTTTCGTTCGCTCCTGGAGATAAGGCACGGGTCCATTGCCACGCCCTTTCCAATTCCATCCTGGCCACGCCCACCGCCTCATTAATCATTCAATTCCTCGTCCTTTCATGTTCAGTCTTTGTGATAACCTCCATCTGATTGATTCAGCAACACCTCTTCGTCGGCCGCTAATTGTGATCCGTGTCGGATCTTTTGTGGTTATTCCATCGTTACCATGGCGACTTGGTTGCGTAACCAAAGTTGAATGTAATGCCATGGAGCAGTAAGTGTCTGTAAGATAATGCAATCTTCGTAACTGTTTATATGCCTAATTGCTTTAATTGGTTGTTCGTTGATTGTGTACTAATTGGTTGATCGTGGTTATTAAGAAACACGCTGTGAGAATTTCTTCCAAGAAACAGGTCATTATGATAATTTCCTGGTCATTACGAGGTTACCAAACATCGACGCAATATTGAATGAAGAGAATTATTAATTAATTAATTTCTTTACGTGCGATTTGCTCTAACATTTCTTAATTCTGCCCAATTATCTGAAATCATAGTAAAGTTAATATGACTTGTTATGACCGTAATTATGTGAAATCATTAAAAAGTTAATACAATGTTATTCTCAAAAGAAGGTACAGATGAAGTCAGCAATTAATTGTTGTTTTGAAGCAACGGTGTTCTTTAAACTTTGTTCGAGCGAAGAAATCGTTGAAAACTGAAATCATTTTTCAAAGTTTTTTTCTCTATTTTTATTATTTTAATGCGACTTTTTAGAATTCGTTTTTGAAACATTTTTCTTTGAAGATGCCTGACAGCCTAGAGGCAACTTCTCCTGGTTTGGACTTTGAATTCCGAGTTTCAAAAGCTGTCGTCAACACGGCGATGATGATTGCAAACTTAAGAAATCGCACGTCTATCATCATCTGGTTTTCATATCGCGAACATCTTCAATGCTTTTGCTGTGAGAATGTTTAGAAATTGTGCCGCGATGTCACCAAAAAGACGGAAGGGAAATGATAAACGATGACGTCGATCTTAATTGAATTCGGAACAATTGTTTTTCAATATTTCAGTATTTCTCAAAATGAAAAATAAAAATACTCGCGTTCATTTCGATTCGATGGCCCTCGAGAAATTCCCTGAAATGTCATCAAATGCCGCCACTCGATGTTGTTGCTTTTGTTGTTGTTGGTTTTATTGTGAAGAAGAGAAACAAGTGATTCTAAAGTGATTGTGTTTTACTTTACCTCTCCGAACTCTGAGGAATGCTCCTCAGCCGAGGAGTAGAATTCTCACATCTTTTCTGGATCTGCGTTTAATTAAGGAGACGGTCTCACTATTATCTGTCGAGCTCTTCTGCTGCTTCCCGAGGAGACATTTTTAAGAGAGCTGCAGGCAGGCTGAGAGCCGCTTTGAAATTCCTTACTTTGAACGATTTCATAAATTATTCCTTCATCTTCCCTTCCATCCATCTCTTAAAAGCAAGTGAACCCCGAATCGAAACGAGAGGAAAGGCGAGTGAATGAGTGAAAACATTTTTATTTCAAGATACACAATTGTTGAACTTCAGATTGAACGTGCAAACAAAAGTTTACAAATTGGAAAATTACTGTAAAGCAGACGATTACAAGAAAACCCGCGATAATCTCGCACTTCCTGGCAATATAGAATAACAACAGCAGCAACAACAACACAAAAGTCGCTTGAATAAGATGCGGGCAAAGTTTGAGGCGACACTGTTCTAAACACAGAATGACAAGCAAACGTAGAGAGCAAAACACTGAACGCACACTGTAACTGTTTGTACGAAAAAAAAATCGAATGAGAAGAAAAAAATGAATTACACTGCAACCTAGAAAAATATTTTCTAGAGAAATTAACGAGGAATTAAACCAGCTGTTTACATCAACAAATGAAGGCTTTGCACAAGGCCTGAGTAATTCCCAAAAATATTTGGATCGATATCAGAAATACATTCAGAGGCACTGCTGAGCGAAGGCACACGATAACAAACATCGGGTGTTTAAAAAGTCCAAGAAACCTTTTCTAACTGTTCTAGGTTATAAATACGCATAATAAAGGCGTGTAATCTTTGTCGCAAACAACCGCAACAACAACATCGATAACAGATAAAAAAAAAACATTGTATTATTGTGTTATTCATAAACAAGAGATGCTTAGTGAAAATTATGCGCTTGGCAAAGCCATAAGGAGCGACTGGGCGCACTGTTCATCGCTGATTCTCTGCTGTTCGTTGTGTTCGTCTCTTATGTGCTGCCTCAGCTGTTTGTTCGTGCTGAACTTGTTCGAACAAAACGGACAGATGGTCGACTTGGTGGGTATCCCCAGGTGGGTCCTCAGGTGCACCCTGAGGTCGTACTTGTACTTGTACGTCCTCGAACACAAGTGGCACTGGAAGGGCCTGGCGCTGGTGTGGACTGGTAGGTGCTCGTGGTATTTTGACTTGAATAGGAAGGTTTTGTGGCAGAAGAGGCACTTGTAGATCTTCTGCTCGCTGTTCGAAGCTGACGCAGGGGCGCTCGACGAGTCGCCACGGTTTTGAGCGGCCGAGGTTGACAAGTTACGGCCGACCAGGTCAAAGGGTTTCTCATCCGTCGGGGGAAATACGGGTACGGAGAAGCTGCGATTCGTGAGCTCTTTGACTGTGGAGGGCATCAATGGCGGGAGACTGTGCATTCTCAGATAGCTATTGAGATTGGACGAGTGGGCAGCCGGTATGAAACCCGTGAGGAGGGAGTTGGCCATCAGGTGCATGTCCCCCATTGGAGAGGCGTGTTTGAATGACGATTCAAAGATCCTGTCGTGGAATTCCTTTTTTATCGGCCACATCGGTGATATTGGGAATTTCACCCTGTTGTTGTTGTTGTTAAAGTGTTGCTCCATATGACTCATATCGTGGGGATGCGTGGGAGAATTGGATGGCTCGCTCTCAGGTGACAGAGGATTAGCATCAGTGAGTTGGTGATTCATCTTCTTCCCAAGGAGGTGGTTCTTCAGAACACTCTCTGCCCCTATGGCATTGTGGACCTGGGCAGTGTACATGAGAGGCGATGATATGAGCAGGTCAGAATTGTGACCAGACAGTGGCTTCTTGTCTTCTATGGATTCTGCTCTGTCATCTGAAAGGTCGTGGATGGCGCTGTCGCTGCCCGAGTGCTCGCAACTGTCTGTCTTCATTTCGCGCATTTTTTCATCATCACTTTCTTCTCGTTCCTCTTCGCCGGAGTCGCTTCCACGCTTGACAGGAGAGTTGCACGGTTCGTCGACCACGTCCAGCATTTCTTCCTCCTCCATGAAATCGCTCGTGTCGTTGTTGTTGTCGTCTTTTTTGACGATTCTTTTCAGCTGCTTGTTCTCGGCGTTGATCAGCTCTTCGTCGTCGTGTGAAATCGAACGCCTCGAGAATCGAATTTGCTCGAAGATCTTCGCTTCACTCGGACTCATGAGTTCCCGGTCGACGAATCCTGGAAACTGGTTGGAAATTTGGATTACCGTGACTTTTCCGTGGCAGGACGTGATGCAAATGGTGCCTTCTATCAACACGGAGAGACTGCTTCCTGTTTCTTTCTTCCACATCTCCAGGATGGAGTTTGCCAGCAGATGCTGGAGTCTTTCTTTATGAACTTCAGACATTTTCAAATCTTTCTGAAATCACGAAAATGACACATTATCAGCAAACAAGCGTTTAACGATTTGATAAATATAATGGTCGGACAAACATTGCCAAATCAATATCACCTCTGGATGACAAAATGTATTTGAGTGATTCATCTCTTTTTTTCTAAATATCCTCAAATAGATTTGCGCAAGAGATTCTAGATTTTGCAGCCAATATTCTCCATCTATCTAATAACCCGGTCATTTAAAAAATACGACAAAAATATTTATAATATAGCACTCGCGAAGGCTAATTTCATCATTTTGAGTTCTTCCCTCCGACATCAGAGAAGCCTGTGAGGAAGGTTGAATAATAATTGAGTCTGTCTAATGGCAAAATGACCTCTTCATTGAGAGCGAAATTGGTACAATTTCAGGCGGTGCGACCTCAATTCTCCGATCGGCTCCAAGCGACGACGCGACTCATCCTCTCAGAAATTACCTCCGCTCCTATCCATGTAATTGGCGCGCAATTACTGTCATCACACGACTGATTCTACCAGGATTTTCTGCCTGCTATTGTTGCAAATGTTGTGTTGTGTGTCTGGCGATGTTTGTCATCTCGTGCAGTCACTTTTTTTTCTCACATGCCCATAGAATTTCGAGGCAGCACTCACACTCAATGGACTGGCAACGACCCGAAACAGGAACGATTCTCAGAAAGGCGATTCTCAGAAACTCTTAAGTATTTATGACAACAATTGTCAAGCAAATGCGATCGACATGGTATATGAATCACATAACGGAATGATTCACTCCACTTAATCAAACCGAAAATGAAACTTAGAAATGAGTATTGGAAAATATTATTGGAATTATGTAGACTTCATGTAAAACCTCTCTGCGAACCTGGCAGAAATGCAGGACCAATCAAAAATCGTGACGCCAGCAATCATAGAATGGTTCATCACAGAATGGCTAAAACTGCTAAATATGGCTACAAAATCCAAAACTGGCGGACAAAAAAGCAACCGACCAAGCTTCTATGAAAGAAACATTTCACGCTTCGTCGAGCATCGTACACAGGTAAATGTAAGGATTGGCTCAGGTGGGCCTAGTAACGGCGTTTAAAAACGACTGAATGAAGGAATCTATTATTTCGTAGGGAACGTGAACAGCATGAAAGAACAGCTACCGCATTCGAAACTATTGTCGCACAAATTCCTGACAACGCGTTCGTCAACTGCTGATATTTTTTTGTCCGTCCTCCGCAAACAATGTCGCTTAATGTATCAGCCATGCAATATCAGCCGAGTGAGACTCGCTAGATAATTGATGAAGCACTTAATATTTGATTTACGTGATATTTGACACAAAATGATGATCGATCTTCCTAGAGAAGGGACTCAGCTGCTGGCGAAGTTTTCTCCAGACAGCTGAGGCGGCTCGCATTTCTAGAAAAGCGACAGAATTTAATCATTCGCGAGCGACCCTAGTTGTTGAGGCAATTATCGACGTAACTCTGCTTGAAAATGGCCGCAATAGAAACAGAAATAAGGACGAAAATAGCCGAGAAAGAGAGCGACGCTGAAAGGAAGGGATGGCCATATTTGTTGACGAGACAAAAACAAGAGGATGACGATGAGAGATTAATAAAAGCATCACATGATTGGGATATAAACGTCAAGAAATCACGGATCACGTGTTGATGGCGATAATTATACTCGGAATTTTTGTTAATTACGCAATTACTATCGCTAAGAAGTAGACGCTAAAGACGTAATTGATGCGTTGTTGCGAAGGAATTCTCGAATGTATTTTGTTAATTATTGTATTATTACTATTTTTTAATGTTTGCATTTACTTTGTTTATTTTAGGTTTTGATTTGTTTTGTTTTGCAAGAAAACAAACAGGCCGACATGCAATCGATGTTGCTCCTCTTTCGAACAATGCACTCATTTGTTACTTAAAAGTAGAACGACATTTTTACAAACTGTCAATTGATCGAATGTCAGAATAAAAATATGGAGAATAAATAATTTAATGATACAAGTAATTTGTAGGAATACCAAAATAAATAGTTTATAGGATTAATAAAACATAGAGATGATTTGAAAAAAAATTCAATTATTTACAAAGAAGGTGAAAACAAGTCACTTAAAAGAGAAAAATAATTCTTTCAATTTTTTTGGAATAAATTGCAAATAATTCAGTAATAATAGAATAATCTCACTTAACAAGATCAACTAACAACAACAATAAGTAATAACAACAACAAGAACAACAACAACAATTAATTACCAAATTACCAGCAAGAACAATATTAAAAACAATATTTAAAATGAAAAATCGATCATAAAACCAAACCTAAATTGAATTTCCAAGGCAGACCTCAAAAACCATGAACAGCTTCCTTCTCCAATTCCTCGAATATCTCCAGCGGAGAGCCTGGATGACTTGTCAATCCTGGCGCCTTTTATACTTCGGTCGGAGTTGGGCAGACGCTTTAACACTTCTCATTGGACGGCATTTCATGGTTGCCATGAATGTGTGTGCTCTTGTGTGTTGTGTGCGAGCTTCTCAAGATGTCACACGCGCACTTGCATGACGCCCTTTTCTCTCTTTTTCTGATTGGTTGATATAAATAAACACTTGCCATTTGTCGATTTTAGTCTACAAAGTTTCAGTGTTTGATTTTGTATTTTTTCCCGAATTCCACTCCGCCTGAAATTCTTTTCCATTATCGTCATCATCATCACCATCACCATGATCAACCTCCTCTCTTTCTATCTCAATCTCTCGCGGCATTTCATTGGCTGACCCTCTCCAGTGGTGCATCCATCTCTCCAGTAACTTTTCCATGAATATTAATGACTAGGTCCTTATAGTTTCTTAAAACTTTTCGGCGATCTTAAAATCCAGTGCCGAAGAGAAAACTTTTCAAAAATCTTTTCTTAGCCTCAAACCTTGTTCAACGAGAGTTGGTCTTGTTGCGAGACAACCTGTCAATGAATTGAATGTTGGGATGGGACGACGACCTGGCTGTTGTTATTATTATTATTATTGTCATTATTAATATCAATGTTGTTATTATTATCATTATTAATATTATTGTTATTATTATTATTATCATTATTAATATCATTGTTATTATTATTATTATCATAATTATTATTGTAATATATTTCATAATTATTATTCTATTTTAAAGACTCATTTTGCATCTCTAAATCATTCTTGTTGCTCCCGACCTCGAGATGTAAGAATTCATCAGGAGTGAAAAACAATTCAATCAGGAATGAATTGTGGAACATAATTCATCAGGAATGAATTGTGAAAAATAATTAATCAGGAATGAATTGTGAAAAATAATTAATCAGGAAGGAATTGTGGAAAACAATTCATCAGGAAGGAATTGTGAAAACAATTCATCAGGAAGGAATTGTGAAAACAATTCATCAGGAATGAGACTGGAACTGCCTGCAGCTGTCTCCGGATTCTGTTTTCACTGGCTCTTGGAGAAACTGCTTACTGCAACTCGAACGTGCTGCTGTGCACGTGTGAGCTTGTGCGTGATTTTATGTGTGCGTGTGTGTGTGTGTGTGTGATATCGAGTTGCTACTTGTCGAGAGTGGCTTGAATTTCTTGAATTGAACTTTTTCAAGTGAGCATCATCTTGAAGGAACGACGACGAAGATGATGATAATGATGAACTACTAAGTGGAGTTGACGGTGATGATGATGATGATGACGATGACGATGACGATGACGACGACCATGATGATGATGATGTTGATGATGATAATGTGGTAATGATGATGAGGAGGGCGGTGGTGGTATCAGTGGACGTTCGTCTATCGAATTGCTTCACGAGTAAACAAATGAATAAGTTCGATTATTTTATTTCAAGGCACTTTACCGTTTGTTTTGTTGAAATACAACAACTAAACCGATGCGAGATTGCTAATACATTTGTTGCGATAATCGACATTTTTAGATTTTAAACTCTGGAAATCTTAATAATTCTGCTTTTACATTTTTTTTGATTTTTTGGGATTTTTTTATGAATTGTCAAAAACGCTTCTGTTATTATGCGGCTTATTATAAGTTATGACTGGTGCCTCCTGGCAAAGTTAATGCATTACGAGGCTATTATCGGATATTTGCAACCTGAATTCGTTTCCTCAAAACTCTCACACACTTCATCAACAAATTTATCGACAAATTTATTAACAAATTTATTAACAACGGTTCGTAGTTTCAAGGAACGATTTGTTTGTCAAGATGTCCTCTTTCTTTTCCCCATCCGTTTCTCTTTCATCCACACTGTAGAGTGTCTTCTGGTTTGGAGGGCTCCTGAGTGAGAGATGAAAGAAACAGTTGATTGTCATCCAAACTCGCGGAATGCTGTACCTAATTAGACAAGTTTATGTTATCAGCCAAAGTCCATGCAGTACCTCCGAGTCAAATGGAATGTCCCATAAAATCTAGCGTGATGAGCATTGCGACCGGCAGTTCGGCCTAAGAACGTGTCAAACCTTTGGGCGATAGGGGTGGTCGGCAAAGCATACTGTTCTTGAACTCAATCCAACAACGATCAGGATTTGGCGGGAGATCGAAGTTTTCTTCTCACCCGAACGTTCTCAATTGGCGGCTAAATGCCATCGAAACATATTTCATTCCCAGCGGACCATCTACAGGTGACAAAAATACAGGTGCGCGCTAAGTGGTTCGCCTCCGAAGAGCCAATCATTTCCAATTTAGAGATTCTAATTTCTATGAAGATATTCTAAAACCTAAAAAGATCTTTATCTTTCTTGGTCAGTTAATAGGAAAATGGAACTCTTTCAATTACTAATGGCTATTGAGGGGGTGCAATCCAATTAAGAGACACGCTTTCAGAAGTAATTTGCTCCCGAATTGACTTCAAAAACAAGATCCAGACGAACCATCGCATTCATCAAGAAATGCAGACATCGTTCAAACGAATGTTAGCCATGATTTTGATGTGTTTTTCTTCTTGTACTTCTTGTACACATTTCTCTGTTCTTCTGTCTTATTCAAAGTAGCTGTGTGTTTTGTTGCCTGTCGGCCGGGAATGTCGTCACAAAGAAATTTTGTTGTGCAACGTTTGTCGTGTCGAGGAAGTAAAGATACATTAAAAATCCCAGTTTTATTTCTGTTGATCCAAACATTCGATCAAAAGACGAGTAATCCTTGTTTTACAGGTTTCTGGAAGCATTTTTCATTTCAAAAGTCAAGTTAAAAACTTTCAAGTCACGCCGTTACAATTTCGTGTCGAGTTTGATGACAAAGCTTAAAAATTGGTTAACGTTTATTGTCTGATTGGTCGTAGTTTATGATTTCGTTAATGACTCAAATTGTTTAATTGGTCATTATGATTTCATTATTAATTCAAATTGTTTAATTGGTCATTATCATTTTAATATTTCAAATTGTTCATGAGGTCATTAATAACTCAAACTATCAAAAGCGATTTGATCTGCTTCGTTGGTATGTTATTGAGATTTTACATGGGATGAAGTGCCACAAACGTCCAAACATGCCTCAGAAATGTAAGTCCTGATAAAACTTCCTAATGACAAATATTTTTGTTATTTCATAAACCTCGTAAACAGATGAGTAATTCCTCAAAACAACCTGCGAAAGGTTTTCAAATTCATCGATAAAATCCAATGCGAACCATTAATCACGACCACTGAAGTTATGAAGGAAGATTTTTAAGGCACCAATTGGCACAGGAAAGCTGGATTAAGTGACTAAAGCAACAGAGTTACAAAATCAATGACTTTTAAATTATGGATTTAATTTAATAATATTTAATAAATATTATTTTAGAGAGGACCACCCCACAGCTGACGTAATATCCGAATTTCAATTTCAATGGTTTTATAATAGAAATTTCCAGACAATTGAATTCAAACATGACTAATATCTTGGCGTATTTTTCTGGCGCGTTGAGACTGCTTTTCATTGAGGTTGAAAGCTGTCAAATATCTGTTTGACTAAAGAAATGCATTTTAAATACATTTGCGAACGAAATACTTTTACGTCACCAAAATAACTCTGGATCCTTACCAGATTAAAATACCTGAGAATCTAAAGTTATCACATTTATTAGACTTTTTGAAAAGAATTGTTCTTAACCAATTTAATTTTTTTGTTATAATAAAAACCCTTTTTAAAAAAAATTTAATTGAATCTCGCTCCTATAATCCATGTTTCATAGACGAACAATTGGAGATTCGAAACTTGTATGTAATGTAACTTCATTTTAAATAAAAATTAAATTTTTTTTAAATAATGTAATTTCTTTCCGACAATAAATTTAAAAGTAATCCCTCTGCTAATGTCCATATCTTCTATGATAACTTGAAATAGATCTTTGCACGACAACAACGAACTTATTGTTGTTGCATGTGATTGACCGTGATCAATTCGACGTGGCTCTTACCACCTTATCATCCGGATCCTGCCACTCCAATCATTCGATGAATGGCCATCGTAAGTTCCGCATGAGTGGAGTGCGATAATTGAAATCCTTTATGTCCACGGAGAGGGTGGTACCCTAGGCTTGTGCCACGCAATTTCAGCGGGCGTGAAATAAATTTCATCATGTCCGAGATAAAGAAACATTGTCAGCAGCAGATGATGATGATGATGATGATGATGATGATGATGAGGCTGATGGTGGCGGTGCTCATGATGGTGATGATGCAATGCTACGATGCTCCATCCACCCATCTAACCAACATCCGTAGGAAGATCTCTCGACTGTGTAGGAAATTCTCAGGAGAAATATTTTTAGCTCCCACAGATACTGATTGCCTAATTGTGCGCCATCTAGAGCCTGGCTTGGCTTGGGACGAACCTTGAATGTTTTCTACTGGAAAGCTGAGATGCTCGAGGAAGTGGCGAAGTGTCGCATACTCTTTTATTAAGCTGGTAGCTATGGCTTCTGGAAACAATTAGGAACAGAGTTCTAAATAAACCTGCTCGAGTTGAGTGCTCTCACAGCCAACAGTAAACAATATCCTCGCCATCATCATGAAATCGTCATCGCCAGCTTCTGTAGCATTCCAGCCTGCATGAATTCGTCACTGTGCTTGGCTTCGTACTGTGACTCCAGCATCGCACGAGAGAACTTTTTCCGATGGGAAGAAGATGACACAGCAGGATCGATGTTTATGCCTCGTGTCTCCAGTTCACAGAAGTTATTTGAAACTCTCATGAAATCAGATACCACCCCATCCGACGAACTCTGCATTCCGAACGCCTGCCTGATTACCGCCTGTTTTTTTTTCTTATTAATCTTCTTCTTCTTCTTCTTCATTTTTTTCACTCTCTTACTAAACTCTTCCCAGAAAAGACTTGAAAATTTTCCAAAGTGATTTAAGCGCCATTCTGGAAGCAATTAAAGCTGTCATCAGATGAACCTCAATAAAAACGACTCGAGTCGTGGGATGCTTCTTCCTACTTGTTTTTGTCTTCTGTCAGCTTCCTACCTTCCACTCATCACATCCTCTCACTCTCCTCAGCATCTCCACCTTCACATCGTCACCTCACATCGTCTTGGAGACGTTGTCATCGAGTTTTCTCCAGATGAAATTCAAAGCTGATGATTTTTCGAAAGAACTTTCTGTTTTTTTATTTTGTTTTTTTGTTTTTTAGAATTTTCTCACCAATTGAATCTGTTTGAATCAATTTAATTCGAGTGAATTAATTATGATCTTATGGTTGAATTAATTGGCATTTCGTGCACCCAACAACGCTGACGACATTAGTTTGAATATAAAATAAATAATTTTATATTTTATTTATTTCTTTTTTTATATATTTATTTACTTTACACATTACTTTTCATTCGGATAATAATTATAAAAATTATCTTATTTTACACATTACTTTTCATTCGGATAATAATTATAAAAATTATCTTATTTTACACATTACTTTTCATTCGGATAATAATTCACGAATTAACCTCCGATCCTTTCTAATGAATGTCATTTCTGCCCTACTGACCTTCAAGCAGACCTGCCATCTTGCGAACTTTTTATTTCTCAGCATCATCATCAGCAGCAGCAGCTGTCGCATTTGGTAATTGATAATTGATATTGAAAACGTGCAAAACAAACACGATACTTTCGGCGAATGGAACCTCTTTTAATTGACTTTTCGATTCTCCTTCCTCCATCATCAACCATCATCGTCAGTTGCCGTGGGCCTATCATAACATGCCACGTTGACACATTGTTGGTTTCTCCGGCGCACCGTTTCCACCAGTTTGTTCAACCTGTTCTTTCGAAATGGCACATGCCTATCTTTATCTCCGGTTTTCCATTTATCAGCCTGCACGATCGATCGCTCGGAATGTTTCAGTTTTCATGCCAGCATGACGAAGAATTTTTCCTCCGGTCACGAAATTTATGCAGGTACCTCCAGAACTCGCGTGACACTGGAAAACATTGAGAATTCATAATTCGAGCACTGCTGGAAAACAGTGGCGCACGTGGATGAGGTCTCCTAATCGAGCTCATTAGAGTGTCAGGATTTCGTAACCATTCCAGATCTTGCAATATGCAGGTCCTTTCCAACGTATCTGTTCACTCCATTGTTTCCAAAAGGCAGCATTTCTGACCTCCGTCATAACTATCGTCATCATTCCCATGGTATTGTGTGTCTCAAAACAAACCGGACTCCAATTATTATGTCGTACGGATTCGCGTTTCCGTTTGAATAATTTTTAAATGTAATTTTCTATTTTGCATTTCGTATTTTGCATTTTGTATTTCGTATTTCTTATTTTTTTTTTTTTTGCAAACAAAAATTTACGTTCAACTCGACTTTTATTTCTGAGATGAAATTAACATCTCAGATGTTCCGAAGTACTAGGCAATTAATCAACCTACTTACATTCATCATCATCATCATCGTCATAATCATTATCATGATGCTTCTTGCTACATCGTCATCGTCGTTGTCATCACAGTTATCTTCGTCATCGTTGCATAATTTTATTGTCAAATTAACAGGTCATCATTGTTAGTGAGTTGCATTATTTGTGTTCCATCATAACCTCAACCACATTTACACAGCTAAATCGATTAACACTACAAACATTAAACGATTTATAATAAACAAGTTAAACCTGTAATAATTAGATATCGGTACACAAATTTTCCACTGGTGTGGGCGGTTAGGGCGGTGCCAATCAAGTGGAAAAGGTGCATCCCCTACTGACTAGAGATGCGGACGCCATCTCCATCTAATGACTATTTTTGGGCTTTAAAGGTCAAATGGAACTTCTACATTGTTTGTAGTTATGTAGTTATCTAGCTGCTCGTATGTTCATCTGAAAATATTTAAATAAATATAAATAATTAAAAATCATTATAAATTATTTTTTACAGCAATTAATTTATTCAGCAACTCTCGGCAAAGAAGAAAATTATTGCATTTTAAAAATTATTTTTCTTGCGATCGACGGCAAGTGGAAATTATTAAAAATGTTTCGTGTTTATTATATTTCACTTAATTGTGCAGGTTTGACACTAAAAAGGTCACCAGCGCATCAATTTAAGGTCGATGTGTTGTCAGAAACGGAGGAGGAGATAATGAGGTGAGGTTCAAGGTGGCCATTTCAATCCATTCCTGTCAGGGGGAAGAAGAACCACTCCGTCAGCAGACCCGGGATCACATTTTCCCACGGTGTTTTCAACGTCGTTAATTATCTCTTCGTGATGATAATTACATTTAATAGCATTTTATTGCTGCTGTTGTTGAAGTTTTAATAATGTAACATAAAGTTGACTGTTAACTTATTAATTAATTTAATAAAAATTACGGAAGTTGTTTTTAACTTGACTTTTAAGTCAATTTACCCAGCAGTAAAGTTATATTGACATGATTGTAAGGCCTAAAGATAGTAAGATTGAAGTACCTAATAACTTCATATTTTCATCATTCTGAATTCTTAATATTGCGTCATTTCATCCGTTACCTCATTTAACATTAATCAACTTAATTAACGATAACCTACACCACCCCCGAGATGATATCGTATGTTCGTGATAAAGATTTCTATGTATTATTTGTGAACAATCATTCGGGTCAATGCATCTGCTGGAATTTTCAGAATTTTTATTTCTACTCGTCTTATTACTTGATTAAATTTAATTTCAATTTGACGACATCCACTAAGTTCATCCACTAAGTATAGTAACAAACTTCAATTTTTTTGGGGTAATGTTAAGCTTATATCAAATCAGCCAAAAACAATTTTTTGTCAGTTCAAGTATGAGAATAAAAAAAGGCAAATGAATTGTAAATATTGCTTCCAATATTCTTGTGATTTATCATATCTTTAGGGTTTTCGCGATGTGAAAAATTATGTCTAACCAATAAAACTAAACAAAATCATCCCTTACGTAAATTCATTAAGTTCATTAAGAAAGTATAAATTACATTTCAAAATATTTAAAACGTGACTTGAATTTACATATTTCTGTCTTTTTAATAAATTTTTATAACTAAGCGCCGAATAAACTCGATCTGTAAATAATTAAAAAATATTATAAACATTAGTGTGCCATACTATATGTTATTTTCGTCGAAATAGTTAGGAGGATTTGTTAAATGGTAAGTCTGTTGAACTATTTTAAAATGTTTAGTAATTAATGTTTAATCTAATAAACTAACTAGAAGATGCATTTTGCGATTTATTTTGTGCTTTCACGGCTGCTCTCAACCGATTTCTAGGATCTCGAAACTAAATCAAACCATTCATTTTATTTTCTAAACGGTTTTAAAAAAGTTATTATTTGAAAGATAAGTACAACAATTATTATTTTTATATTTCAATATTGACAGCCTTGCCTCTGAAGCATTACTGAAGATATTTCACCGAAAATGTCAATAATAGAAGGGGTTGGAGATGAAGTATTGTATTTGTTCTTGGTCGTCTTCATCATAGTCGCACTATATGTGTCCTGGCTTTCTACTTCGGTCAGCCCCAGCAGCTTCACTTATGTTGTTGCCATCGACAATGCACTCTTCAATAACATATTTGGGAGGTTTACTGGAACAAATGCAGAAGCTGCAACTGGAAGTGATTCCAATTCATCTCCAGGGATTGATTCCAATCCACCGCAAGGGAATGATTCTAACAATCCAAACGAACCCGACAGGTACGAAAACCCCGAAGTCGAACCTCTCCTGACCGACATGGCTTCTGAAGAAACTACGAATGATCCCGCTCCGCAACATGATTCTGTCGAAAATGAAAACAATGGAAGCTCCTCACCTACTGACCAATCACCTCCGAATGAGTCTTCCGAAGCAGCGAGAGAACCCGTCGAGAAGGCAAACGAAAGAAGTTCTCCCGCCGAAACTCCGACCGGTCACATGAGAATCAGGCTTCAGTATATTGATGGCAAGCAAAGGACCGTTTTTGCAAGACCCGAAGAAACAATTGGAGAATTTAAAAGGTTGTTTAAAATAAAACATTGAATTCATTCGGACTGATCTTATGATCGCATTTAATTCCAGGAGAAATTTTTCTCACGAGATTGGCTCCCAGTCGGTCGTTCGGTTCATAATTGGGGGGAGAGAGCTGAAGAACGAAAGCACCTCCCTTCGACTGTACAACGTCAAGCACGATGACGTCATCCATTGTCTCGTGTCCAACATTCGACCTGCCGAAAGATTGTCCCAATCTTCTTCTTCCACGGGCAGGCAGAGGGGTGCCCTGGACATAGGTGCCCTCGTCTTTCCGATCTTCGGCCTGGCACTGGCTCTCATATGGTACGCTAGGATATTTCACAGGGGATACTTCAATGGCACCTCTACATTCTCTCTCGTGGCCATCACCTTCCTTTATATACTGTCTCTGTTGGCCTCTTACAGGGTAGGATCCCAGAACGATGCCGTCGGACATCTGCATCAGGATTGAACGGAAGATAGGACTCGAAATTTTGTTATTCGAACGAATATTAATGTTTGCAAATGCTGTCATTGTTAATTTTAACTCATTAAAATAAAATTAATATTAGTTCATTCTAATACGAAGACTATAAGAATTTCCTTTCTAAATGTTGCCACTTTTGAGAACAACATTTTAATATGGGTTCGGATTTGAATGATTTTGAAACGCGAGCTCGTTTTTTTATTGCAATTCACTGCGAAGATGGGAGGAATTTGCCGCAAAACGTCACCGTTCAGAAGATGTTCAATTCAGCTGCATTCTCTTATCCTAGGGATTTTGAGGTCTGTTGAAAAATTCGATTCGACAGAGGAACATACTTTGTTGGAGAGCTGTCCGAGCACTGCATTAATCAATTTCGTGTTACGAATTTATAAATTTGTTTCTGTTCTAGAAAATTGATCAAACCTTCCTTCTTGAAAGCTGTTATCTCTAAAGTATTCCACTGTACATTTGTAGGTGGAATTAACTGTTTTTCGTTAAATTATCAACAGAAATGTTTTTTGCCGAGGTGAAATTTCAATTTCATATCAATTTGTATTCTTTCAAAATGCATTAAAGGAGTCAATTTTGTTGGATGTTGTGATAAAAAAAATTCTTTGAGCTGAATGCTTCATCTGTCTTTGCTTGCAATGTCAGAAAAAAAAACTGCTTATTGGGATGTCATGCTGTTTACATCTGTCTAATCCTTTGGAAGCCATTGATGTGTGGTTTGCTTTCCAGAATTTCCATAAAAAAGCCTTCGTATGTGGATGAGTTCCACCACTTCCAGCGCCGCGACATTCGTCCGACTCGACTTTTTCATTTCTTGTGGCCGAAGTGTTGCACTTAAAGTCAAGACGTAATAATGTAATAGTTGCGAGGTAATTATCAACATGGAGCAATTAAATTGCATGGCTTCAATGATAACTTTTCTGTTCGATGTTTCAATTCTGAAAAGATAGAACTTATTAATTAACTTTTTTTTTATCGTCGTTAAAGTCGTAGCTTAGTTTTTAAATTTATTTATTAAGGATTTAGAGAGTTTTAATTCTTATGATGTGTTTACTGTCCTTGGGTATTTAATATTTAAACTGAATTAATCAATTAATAATCCGAAACAGGGTGACTGATTTAACTTATTAATTAGTCATGCTTGAATTTAAGCAACGCTTAGATTTAGTACATTTTAACGATATGACATCACCTTTTGATGTTGTTGTAAACAACATATTTGAAAATAAATGTCACAAATAAATTAAATTACTTTGCATATATAATCGCGTCGCCATTAAAAGCTTTCCAGAATTGTCGGATGACACTAACAATAATCTTAAAATTAAAAATTAAATTTGCCAAGAAGTTATTTAATGCAAGCATTTAAAATAAAATTGCAGTGCTAAAATGTTTATGAAAATTTCATAAAGTTATTCATAACCTGCTCAATTCTTAGCCATTGGTTCGAGGCAACAGAAGTTTGGTCATTCACAAATCTTTTTTAGCGACATTTACAAATTCTCTATAACCAATTCTTTCAAAATATGTCAATATTAAATCTAATTTAACCGTCGAGCCAACCTTCAAAAATAATATTCATAAATTTCTTTAAGATCATGACTTGCTAAAAATTTACAAGTAATTTTATAATAACTAATGTTATATTGGCAGAATGTGAACATTATAACTATATCTAACCAGGCGTGTAGATAAATTAAAATATAACATAAATAAATCTATTACTATTTGTGCGTATGTTTCAATATCAGGAATGTATTTTACATCTTTCGGTGCACAATGATATTCCCATAAACCAAAGTATTTCTGGTTTTTATATTTTATATTTTATATGGCTGATATCATTATTGTAATAAAAAAATTTAAGCTTCAAATTGGTTTATTTGATTTCAAGTTGACATTAATTATTAATGTTGCTTTTTAATAGAAAATGAATATGCAAATAAACGTGTTTAGTATTTTCTCCCTGCATGGAGTATTAGTCAAAGTTAACGATTCTAGTTGAGGCAAAGCGTCTAAGGTGATATCCACTGCTCAGCGTAGGTTATCGTTGTGGATACGTACTGACCTGAAAATAATCAGACAATTCAACGTAAGTGAAATGAATTCTAACCTCAGAATTTTTTCGGTTTGTTCGAAAAAAAGTATCTGACACAGAAGCCAAGATATCACAAAAGATAATGGATTTTAATTTGCGCATTTCCGAGCATGACGCCAAAAAGTGTTGCTTGCAGTATCTTTTACTTTTCGGATATCCATCAATAAAGTCATGAAATTCAAGCGATTCCAAAGTTTCAGAGCTGGATGTAAAATCTAAGCAAGCTATCTTACAAAACCGATATACTTCGAAGTAAATTAGCAATTTTTTTTGTCTTGGAAATTTTAACGGCGTTTTAAATTCATCAAAGCTTTCTCCAAATTTCTCCATGTTCTCATATCCGCCAGCAGATTTTTTTAATTTTATTTTTAAATAATAACAATAACAGTACTGGTAATAATAATAACAACCTGTCAATATCGTGAACAGTGAGAACAATAATAATCACTACATTAGTCCTCATAATTATTCGAACAGCATTTTAACGCTAATCCAAGCTTTAACCCCCACTCGTTCACTTTTTTGTCCTCCAATTTCGAATCGTCGCTAAATCAAAATTTGTTTCAGGCATTTCCATCTAAAATGAAAACAGCACTAATGTTTAGTAACTTCCCTACGTCGTTGACATGATGTCATTGCCGTCATAATTTATTAGATCGCCATCACTATATTAGATGATTTCATTATCGCCATCACCACCATCATCACACATAAATTTTAACCATCACTATATTAGATGATTTCATTATCATCGTCATCATCATAACCATCACTAATCGCTTGATAAATTCTGAATTATCTGAATTTGTTAATGATTGAGTAATTATTGTGTCGAATTTCAAGACAACTTTCGAAATTCTTGATAACAGTGGATCCTATTATTAACAACAAACTCATAGATAAATTAGCCATCACCACCTCAATTTATAAACATTTTGGTAACAATGGCTGATATTCTGAAAATATTACGCTATCATCATTATCATCATCCTATCAATATTGCCAATCTGATCTTCACTAAGGTTGGTGCCATCCAGGAAACTCGTGTTCTCATCCCTTAAGACTTTCACCATCAACCTTTGTTCTCAGCGTCATCATAATCGTCGTTATTATATATAAATTTTAAAATTTGCTAATTGCAACTATTACCAATTGGACTAATTGCCCTACATAAATTTCAAATAAATTAATCAAAGTCATCGCGCTAAACAACTCCGACACAATTTTAAGAAAATAATTCCGTAGGAACGTGGGCAAAGCAGAATATTTTTCCTATTAGTTTCGCTGTCTATGATTAGGCGAAAGGGTCAACCATAAATAATAGTTGTTGTAGATATTGATGAAGTAATTATCATTTTTGCGCCAAATCGATTCGTAATTATGGTAAAAGTTTATTAATATATACTGAAACAATAGTTTTTCTGACAGGTCATTGACTCACAAACTATCGTCTCACAATGTAAACTGGGCGTTGATTCTCGGTACTCCAAATAAATTAAATTCACTTTTAACTGGAAATCAAAAACATTTGATTTAGTGAGTGGTTTCGTAAGTTAACACCGCTTAGTTAACAATCGCAAGTTGATACATAAATTGAAGGGCTAATATAATAATTAATAAGAATGAGCAATAATTTAATTGCCAGAAAGATACATATTTAAAATAGTCAAATTTGGTTACAGCATTAAATTTGATGATGGAAAATAGATCTGCTTAAAACTTACATTAAGAAATTGTAAAATACTAATGTCGACATTGAAATAAATATTGCTGAGAACAAGGTAAGTCAGATATTTCATGGCTGTGGTTATGCTCGGATTCCTCGTGATATAGTCCACTATGAAGTCTAATATTTGCTTGGATTCCCACTGAAATGTTAATATTTTTATTTAGAATATCATCAATCACCATAAATATTTGTTGATTAATAATTCTTGTGATATCACTTTTTAGAAATAGTAATAATAATAATAAAATCAATTAAAATGTGAAAACGGCTGACCAGATTGAAGATCCATACAAAGTTCTGAGTTTCCATGAACTGAAATGCAGAGGTTGAAATTTATTTACAATTTTTCAGTTGGTTTATTGTGTTGGTTAAATAAATAAAATTGCTCAAATAAATAAAAAATAAGTAAAAGTAAAATAAAATAATCATTTAAAACAATAAACATCACCTTTAAATGTAAAGCAAAGTTTGAAATCAAGTTGCAAAATTCCCTACAGAAATGGAATCAGTATTAGGTCGAGTATGTTTTAATTAAATAATTCTTTTCATTACACCGAGTTTGCTACATTTTTGTAGAAATATTAAACAATTAATTGTGTATTATTAATAACAATATTTGTGACAATTTTTAATTTTAATTTATTTAGTGTAATGTTACTAAATGTCATATTTAAATTCTAGTTAATATGTTATCATTTTTGTTATTATTAGTTATTTTAATTCATATATTTAGTGCTGTTGATTAATAATAATTTTAAAATTAATGTTCATTTTGTTTTTGTTATTATGAATTATTAGTTTTAATTATATTTTAAATAATTCAAAATTTTCTAATAAAATATAAAACTAATTAAGCGGGTAACAAAATACTTCTTAAAATTTGTTGTCCAATGATAATTTCTGTCGGCAAATTCAAATACGTAACTGAGAAGGAACATTTGTATTAAATTGTTGTAAAAAGTATATTTGCAAATAAATGTTTAAAAATAATAAATTAAATTACTTTGCATATCCAATCGTGTCATAATAACATTTCCAGAATTGTCGGATGACGCTCACAATAATCTAAAAAAGTTAATTTTCCAAAAAAAATATTTAATACAAATATTTAAAATTAAATTGCATTGTTGAAATGCTTATGAATGTTTATTTGAATTTAATTTATTCCGAACCTTTTCCAATCTTAGCCATTGTTTCGAGGTAACAGAAGTTTGCTCAGCCATAAATTTTTTAACCACTTCTGTAAATTCATCAATCCCAAACTTTTCGAAAATTAACATATGTTCGAAATATGTCATCATTGAATCTAAATTAACTTTTGCGCCAATCTGAAAAAATAATTTTTTATTCGAATTCATTTATAAAATTGATGTAATAAATTTTCAAATAGTCTGATAATGTTTCATAAAAGCACGCAATAACATATGCAAATTGTTATTAGTGATTAGGTAAAAATTAGATAAGTACAGTCTGCGCATATTTTTCAATATCAGGAATGACTGTCGCTTCTGTAAATATATTCCATATGCCAAAGTACTTGAGGCTTTTTGATTTTATGCAGCTGATATCAAGGTAGCTGTAATTAACATAAAAGTAAATTTAATGTAATACATTAATAACAATTAACTTATTAATTTGGAAACAAATTACAAGTAACCCAATTATAATAAGTAATTATTATAAATTCTTAATAACTAATTAATTTGCTATTTATTTAAAACCTTTTTTAACTATTGCGACATGTAAATAAAACTTACATTCCATCAGTCAGTGTTAATGATTCTAGATGTGGTAGGGCTTCTAAGTGGCATTCCCTTTCATTGGTCTCTATTAGGTTTAGCGACCTGAAACATTAACCTGGGCCATGAAAATGTAAAATGTAAAACACATGCCTATGTGAATTTCTCAATTACCTTAGACTTTTGAGGTTACTTAAAAGATTCATTTTAGAACTGAAATGTAGATTAGGATTAAACACGGTGAAATTTCTCAAGCTGCGCATCTCATCCAATGAGTCATAAAAGTGATTCTCTTCGTATGAACGCTCCAGACCCAATTTCAAACACACAAAAATCAAATTATGAAGTTCAAGAGATTCCAAAGTTTCAGTGCAGGAAGTAAAATCTATGTAAATCATCTTATGAGCCCAATATACGTGAAAGTTAATTATGAGTTTTTTCAGTTTTGGAAATTTTAACGGCATCCTAAATTTTTCAAATCTTTCATTATAAATTTTCATAGAGTCTCTGCCAATTTTAAAAACTATAATTAAGTGTTATTAAGATATGGTACAATAATTAACATCTCACATCATTTCACACCCATTATTGCAGTATCCAATGTTGAGAACTTCAAGACATGAGGAATATTTAATTACGAGTGACATCAATTCTGGGGTTATCATGTATACTCGGAAGGACAATTGTTTCAGAGGCAGATGGGCTTCCTGGATCTTTAAGAGATACTTAACTTCGTAAGTTCCGTGCAAAACATCAACGTTCTCCCAATTAAGAGCATCTCTGTGAGCTAGACAATGCTTCAGAAATTGAGGTGGGATGGGCCAACCACCCTCATTTCCTTTTAACATTATATTCTCGAACAGGTACGGTGGTAAGTGAATGTCTTTTCTAAAAACTACAAATTACGTAATGGTTGTATTGACAAAGTTGTTAGAAACACTATTTGTTATAATTAAACAAATTTCAAATAATAAACATGCCATGTCCTTGAATCGGGTCAATGTCAAGAATATCGTGTCGAAATTAATGGCTGTCGCTTTCAAAAGTATGTCTCTCAGCGATGGTAATTTTACTGTAGAAATGTTTTTTTTTAATTAGACATTGTTAAACGGTAATAATCATACAGCTAAGCAAACTTGTTATTAAATTGTCATATAATTAAATATATTATAAATTATCAAATAACAAATAAAACTAAATTCTCGAACTTACTCATGTTGTAAAAATACGGGTGCTCTAAGTTTTACTTCTCAGGTATTCTTGTTCAAATGATCTCTTATGTGAATGACTAACGTGTAATTGAATATCTTTCACAAGGATTTGATTGAATTGCGAAAGATACGTAATAGTAACTTTTATTATAAACAATAATTAAATTTTTCGAGGCTTGCAATAAAACTGTGCAAAGTAAAATGGCTGCGGTTCATACATCACGGAGATTACGGGAATGGCTGAATGGTTTATTTGGCAACTGTAACTTGTCTCATCGATTATTCATGAGATGATTATCCAGGTCAAGAGGCATGGTCTTGCATGTAATGAAATAGAAAATAACGTTTAGAAAACATCCAAATGTTTCAATACCTATGTTTGGGCATGTTCCTATGAGAGGACAGTCTCGTCGAAAGCAAAAAATTTGCTGCAAGGCCTAGATAATTACTTTTGTTTAATTATTTACTTGTCTTACATGTCAGTTTTGTTTAGAAGTTGTAAATTTGTTTGAGGATTCAACAATTAAATAACCAGGGAGGCGTTAGGCGGAATTACTTGATAGGCCGAGTTTACTGAGTGTATGGTTAAGTTTTTCGTTATCGTGGAGACGATAAATTGGATTATGATTCTGGTATTTATGAAATACTGAGTTGAGGGAGTGTTTCTTAACTGCTAAAATGACCAGTACAGACTACTGCATGATGGGTCTTGTTTAGAACAATTTATTTAACTTTTTATATTAAAACGTTTCACTTGTGGAACGTCATGATTTTTTCTCATTTAGGTGAAAATATTTTGTTAGAAAAACTGTTTTGTATTTTTTGGAGAGTTCATAAAAAGCTCTTCGATAAGTAATTATAAATGAACAAAACATTAATATTTTCGGTATTAAAATTAATGTGAAATATCGTGATTTTTGAGATTTTTGAATAATTTCCCCCCTCTTAAATACGGCCCTGTTACTTGTAAAATGTCTTGCAAAGGACAGATTTTACAGTGACAAGCAGGTTTTAAGCATTTTTATATTGTAAAACAGTCCTGCTTTTGATGTAATCAAATAATATTTTTAGCTTGCGAACGAAATAAGTGCATATTTTGGATGATGTTCCACTTGTGGAAGGTGGGCGGTTCTCCTCAGTGTACTGGGCCGAAATTAGAAATTGATTTCAGGTCGGTTCAAATATATTATTTGTAAAAGTTCGTGTTACTTTTTACAAAAAAAAAACAATAGGTGATTTAAAGCTTAATAATGATGATTATGACCAGAAAAAAAGGATCAACTACGACACCTATATATTTCTTCTTCATGTACTCTTTTTTTATCTCTGCCTTCCCATATAGAGGCATCCTTTCAGCTTTTTAAAACGAGTAAACTTTAAAAGTTGATGATAACCAAAGATAATTAATGAAAAATTAGTATGTTTTTAGTTTTGTATAATCTATGGTATCGAGATAAATAACTGCAATAATCACTGAATTTGCACGATAGCATTGCAGATAGGTTTAAGAAATCGAACAAAGCTAGAATATGTTCCTTATCTAAACATATATTTTATTCCACGACTCGGGCTATCCCAGTTCCCAGTCGATCCCTAATCGTGCAAGCGAGTTTAAGGATGTTAATTACACTGATGTTCCAGTCAGCGTGGCATGAATGCGGAAGTGATACTAACAGTGACGACCCATGAGGGGGCAGCTTGCCCTCCCGCTTGGAATAAACTGAAATAAGTTGGAAAAATTAGGATTCAAAATTCAAATGCATATTATAATAATTCCTATAAGGTTTAGGATTTCAAATTACAACAAATATTTAAAATAAAAAATGTTCCCAGACTCCCACCTGTCTCGGGATTAAAGTAAATCTACTAATAAACTATTTGAAGTCGAACATGTTGCAGTGTGTAAATCAGTGGTGCACAACCTTTTTTGGCAGATGTCCAGAAACAGAGTTCGGATAACCTCCGGGGGCTCTTAATATCTAAATATATAAAATCAAGAGTCTGTCGCAGCGTTTTGGCTGATTAAAATAAATTCCACCCAACAAATAAAGTTGGTCATAAAACGAATAAAAATACAAATTTTTTAAATCAACTAATAATTTAATTAAATTGATTAGGTAAAGCTTAATTTAAACAGGTTTGATTCAAATCCTTATTTTTCATAGGGCAATACTTAGGAACCTAGACCATGCAGGATATTTTTCCTATTAGTTTTACTCCATATGATTTGGCGAAAGGGTCAACCATAAATAATAGTTGTTGTTGCAGATATTGATGAAGTAATTATCATTTTTGCGCCAAATCGATTCGGAATTATGGTAAAAGTTTATTAATATATACTAAAACAATAGCTTCTCTGACAGGTCATTGACTCACAAACTATCGTCTCACAATGTAAACTGGGCATAGTTTCTCGGTACTCCAAATAAATTAAATTCACTTTTAACTGGAAATCAAAAACATTTGAATTAGTAAGTGGTTTTGTAAGTTAACACCAGGTAGTTATCAATAACAAGTTGATATATAAATTGAACTGCTAATATAATAATTAATAAGAATAAGCAATACTTTTATTTCCAGAAAGATACATATTTAAAATAGTGAAATTTTGTACAGCAGCAAATGGAATAAATAATTTTTTGTTTAATGAATAAATTAATGAAACATCTAATTTGGTTGCCGCTTATTAGCGAATAAGTTAAGGTTTTTCATAAATACCATTGAAAATATTAACAAGATTACATTTGATGATGGAAAATAGATCTGCTAAACACTTACAAAAAGAAATTGTGAAATTCTAATGTCGACATTGAAATAAATATTGCTGAGAACAAGGTAAGTCAGATATTTGATGGCTGTGGTTATGTTCGGATTCTTCGTGATATAGTCCACTATGAAGTCTAACATTTGCTTGGATTCTCACTAAAATGTTAGTATTTTTTATAAAAATATTATGAATGCTTCAGGAATTATTCGAGATTTGATATCTCTAATTTGTTAAGCAATAATAACAAAATTAATCGTCAATCTTTAAGGCTAACCAGATTGAAGATCCATATAAAGTCCTGAGTTTCCGTGAACTGAAATGATGGAATTGAAATTTGTTATTCAAAATAAAACAAAAAAAAATAAAACAATAAACATCACCTTTAAATGTAGAGCAAAGTTTGAAATCAAATTGGAAAATGTCCTAAAACATTGAATCAGTATTATGTCGCATTTTGTTTTACAATTGATGGTTTTATTATCATTATTAAGTAAAACATTACTTCTTAAAGTCTGTCGTCCACTGAATATTTCTGTCAGCAAATTCGAAAACGAAACTGAGAAAAAACGTTTGTATGAGTTTGTTGTAATTATAATACTTACTCTTAGTAATGTGTAAAGTAAATCAACAAAATTACTTTAAATATCCAATCGCGTTAGAATTTGCACATTTCCAGAAATGTCGGATGCCCTTTATAATAATCTAAAATTTATAATGTGTAACGTTAAAACCTAAACGTCATTTAATGGAAACGTTTAAAATTATTTTGCATTTATGAAGTGTTTATGAAAGTTTATTTATTTTCGTTTTATTCATAACCTTTTCCATTCTTAGCCATTGGTTCGAGGTAACTGAAGTTAGGTCAGCCATCATTTTTTTTTGCAACATCTACAAATTCCCAACTCCCAAACATTTCGAAAAATATCATATGCTCGACATATGTTAACATTGAATCTAAGTTAATTCTTGAGCCAACCTTCGGAAAGAATGTTTTAAAGATCATGACTTTTTAAACATTCAATTATTTTCATATTAACTATTGACATTTTTTTAAATGCGAACGTTAACGATGTAATCCAGATATTGAAATTTAAAAATTAAATAAAATAAACAAACATCGTTTGCGCGTATTTTTCAATGTCAGGAATGTCTCTCACTACACAATATTGATTCCATAAACCGAAGTATTTCAGATTTTTCAACTTTACGTAGCTGATATCTTTACTGTAATAAAAAAATTAAGTTTCAAGTTAGTTAATTTGACAAACTTATTTGCTTAATTATTAATGTATTTTCAACAATAGCAATGAACACGCTAATGAGCATATTTGATAATTACTCTGTACATTCGGTGTCTGTCAACATCAGTGACTCTAGTTGAGTTAAAGAGTCTAAAACGACGCCCATTGCACTGCGAGAGTTATTTGTGTAGGAACGTACAAGATTGAACGACCTGAAAAGACAAAAGAAATCGGGAAATTAAAAATAATAGCTGAATTCTAAAATTAATCTAACCTCAAACTTTTACATTTCTTGAGATGTTCCAAGTCAGGAGTTGTTATCCCCAAAATGTAATTACAAAAGGTTAATGTATTCAAATTACGCATTTCGGAATATGATGCAAAATAGTGTTCTTCAATTGATTGGCAATCTCTCGGAAAATGACCAGGAAAAGAATGAAGTTCAAGCGATTCCAAAGTTTCAGAGCAGGATGTAAAATCTAAGCAAGCTATCTTATAAACCCAAAACACATCGAAACTAATTATCAATTTTTTTAGTTTTGGAAATTTTAGCGGCGTTATAAATTTATCAAAGTTTTCTCCAAATTTCTCCATGTTATTCCAACTGTCAATAGATTTTTAAAATTTTATTTAGATGGTTAGATTCAAATTACAGAGTCTATTAATATGATCATCCATCCACGTATTCTATTTATCTAATTTATCTATCTAATCTTCTAAGTTAATCTAAGTAAATAATAAATGATCCCACTATACTCTACATCCGTTGTCGTAAAATCCGATGTTGAGAACTTCCAGACATGAGGAATATTTAATTACGAGTGACATCAATTCTGGGGTTATCATGTATACTCGGAAGGACAATTGTTTCAGAGGCAGATGGGCTTCCTGGATCTTTAAGAGATACTTAACTTCGTAAGTTCCGTGCAAAACATCAACGTTCTCCCAATTAAGAGCATCTCTGTGAGCTAGACAATGCTTCAGAAATTGAGGTGGGATGGGCCAGCCACTCTCATTTCCTTTTAACATTATATTCTCGAATAGGTACGGTGATAAGTGAATGTCTTTTCTAAAAACTACAAATTACGTAATGGTTGTATCTACCAAATGGTTAAGAACATTATTTGTTATAATTAAAGAAGTATATAAAAACAGACCAATCTAGCGCAAAAACTTCTGAATTAACATACCGTGCCCTTGATTCGGGTCAATGTCAAGAAATATCGTGTCAAAATTAATGGCTGCGGCTTTTAAAAGTATGTCTCTCAGCGACTGTAGTTTTACTGTCGAAATATTTTTTAGTTAAAGCTTTTGTTAAATAATAACAATCCAATAGCGGATAATTTCCGTAAAAAGATGAGCAAACTTGTTATTAAATTCGCCCTAATTTCCCTAACTTACTCATTTTGTAAATATGCTTGGATATCTCTGTTTTATTCCTTGTACTGATTAAACTAGTATGTCGTTTATAACACTTGCAATCGAACTTATATGTGAAATATCTAAAGAGATTTGTTATCAACTTCTATTGTATGAGATACTAAAAATATATAATAGTTTTATATTACCAAATGTAATAAAAATTTTAGCTAATGGCATGTAATTAATTTTTATAAAATTACGGAATTCAAGGCTGACCTGTGCTGGCAAAACTTTTTTTTTTATGAAATAGGTCACCGCGTCGAATTTCATAACAATATTACATTTCGTGCAATTTCTATTTCATTCTTATAATAATTTTACCTGACACTATTATATGTATAGCTTTTATTTTCAATGTTGCAGGTTCACCTTTTATAATCCCTCTCCTTTCAAAAGTCTGCTTAGAAAGTTCAACATTTCAAAAACTTTTGCTAGGCGAGTAATAATACTGTATGATATCCTAGTCATCTAGTTAGTAACAAAAGTAGTTAATTAATATACGCGCGCGCACAAACAAGCTATCTGAGCATTTTACAATTAAAATTAAGAAAAAGTTTTGAATACGTAAAAGAAATTTTAATGCTAAACTAGGTAAAAACATGTGTTAAGACGTGCAATAACACAGAATAATATTATTAATAATAAAGCCTAGTGAAGAATAGTATTTAAATATATTAATAAGAAGAATTTGTACATTACCGTAAGCTTAAACACCAGGTAGTAATGGTATTTCAATAATGTCCTCAGCATAACATGTGAGCCACCACAAATCGCAAATTGTTCCGAGAAGTTCTGATTCATCATAATGTTGTATACTTAGATTTTTGGAGATTAATTAAGTTTATATTGCTAAAATAATTAAATTTGTGTTTAATTATATTTGGCATCTTTTCCGGGCACGTGGGATCTATTTTTGCTACAGAAAAACATTCTCGATAATCACCTGACAAACAACGAGAATCAAGACAACTTAGAAGCCCAAATAACCATTTGCATCCTTAAGTACCTCAATTCCTTAAACGCTTAACTTCTATTATTCAGTTCCGTTAACTGAATACCTGCTATAATAAACTTATTAGTTAACTTACTTATTTGCGGACCCCCGGGTTATTTCATTGGTGTCAGGAGTGGGATCCCAAAAGAGTAAGTCATGAGCAAGGTCTTAGAAGATTTAACCGTTGGTGAAATGAGACGTGAGCTTAAGTTTAGGCAAATGGATTCGAAAGGGTCCAGGGAAGAATTGCAGGATCGCCTGCAGTTGTGGATAATAGAACAAGGGCAAGATCCAGAGCTCTATTTGTTTATTAATCCGTTTTTCAAAATCTTAAGGGGTGAATTATCCGAAGTATTGAAAAGCTTTAAAGCTGGTGTCACGAAAAAGGTAACTGAGGTTTCCTCCGACAAGGCTGCCACTAGCTACCAACCGGAGGAGACTCCAACAAGCACCAAAAGCATCATGCCAGCTGAAGCATCAGCAGTGTACCCGATTGCCACACTGGTTTCGGTTGAGAAGGATACCGAGGAAATTGTAGATGGAAGAACTTTGGGAAGCGAAGTGTTTCTTCCATGGAGTGAGGAATCGGGGAAGAAGCTGGGGGAAGAGCTGGGTGAGGAAAACGGTGCTGAGGAGACCTTTGCTGAGATAAGTGAGGGCAGTTTGGTAGTTGAAAGGGACAGTCCAATAGTAGAGCTTCCCATAAAGATGGGCACTGTAGAGAATAAGGACAACGGTGAGCTGAGGGAGAGTTTCGCAAACTCCAAAGAAGTCACGCCAGTGTCCGATGAGCCAGTTCCGTGCACGATTGCCTCGTTGGTGTCGGTTGTGGAGAGAACCGAGGAAATAATTGAAGGAGGGACTTTGGTAGAGACCAGAGTGGAGCCTCCTCGCGTTGAGGAATCAATGGAGGAACTGGACTCGGAAAGCAGTGGCGATCGATTTGAGTTGGGAGTTTCCAGATTCGATTCAGCTATGGATGTCGTGGAGATTGGAGCTGCGGATGTCATCGTAACTGAGAGTGGAGATGTTGGCGGTGAGGTGCTTGGCGATAATGAGTACATAGTTGAAAAGGTTGGATCAATGTCCGAGAAGCTTATTTGTGGAGTTCTCAGCCAGGGCGGGCTTTCTGGCCTTCAAAGGTCGTCGGAGACTCGCGGTGAGCATTTAGTACTGTTGTTTGTTTTGCTGATCTTTTTCAGCAAGCGTTTTAGTAGAGATGCGAGAGGAGGACGGACTCGCATTAAAACAATGATGGTACATGGGCACCGTGTTAGAGATTGTGTCCCGAGAGTAAAAATGAAGGTGGCACACATTCGCCGACTGGCGAAATACCACGGGAAGCAGCAGTCTGTTCGGGACGAACAGATTTAAGGAGGGTGTAATGTTGTATACTTAGATTTTTGGAGATTAATTAAGTTTATATTGCTAAAATAATTAAATTTGTGTTTAATTATATTTGGCATCTTTTCCGGGCACGTGGGATCTATTTTTGCTACAGAAAAGCATTCTCGATAATCACCTGACAAACAACGATAATCAAGACAACTTAAAAGCCCAAATAACCATTTGCATCCTTAAGTACCTCAATTCCTTAAACGCTTAACTTCTATTATTCAGTTCCGTTAACTGAATACCTGCTCTAATAAACTTATTAGTTAACTTACTTATTTGCGGACCCCCGGGTTATTTCAATAATATGAAAACCGACGTCGTTGACATAATGTCATTGCCATCAATTATTAGATCGCCGCCGTTATATTAGATGATTTCATTATCATTTCATTTTCGTCTCCATCATAACCATCACCATCATGCATGTTTGCTTGCTAAATTCTGAATTTCCTGAATTTGTTATGGATTGAGTAATTATTTCCATTTATAAACATTTTGGTAACAAAGGCAGATATTCTGAAAATATTACGCTATCATCAACTTCACCTTAATCATCATCATCATCGTATCAGTATCAGTGCCAATCTGATCTATCAATATGCTTCACTAGGATTGGAGCCATCCATTAAAGTCATGGTCTGAAGACCTTTGCCATCAATCTATTACTCTCACCATCATCGTCATCATCACTACCATCATCACATATAAATTTTACAATTTTCTGATTGCATCTATTACCAATTGGACAAATATCACAATTTTATGAAGATAATTTCATAGGGCAATGCCTGGACCATGCAGGATATTTTTCCTATTAGTTTCGCTGTCTATGATTAAGCGAAAGGGTCAACCATAAATAATAGTTGTTGTTGTTGTAGATATTGATGAAGTAATTATCATTTTTTGCGCCAAATCGATTCGGAAATATGGTTAAAGTTTATTAATATATACTGAAACAATAGCTTCTCTGACAGGTCATTGACTCACAAACTACCGTCTCACAATGTAAACTGGGCGTAGATTTTCGGTACTCCAAATAAATTAAATTCACTTTTAACTGGAAATAAAAAATAAAGTGATTTAGTAATTGGTTTCGTAAGTTAACACCAGGTAGTTAACAATCGCGAGTTGATACATAAGTTGGAGGGCTAATATAATAATTAATAAAAAATTCAAATGTTTATTTGACGGGTTTATTATTCGTTTTCTTAATTAACTGATATTTCAGGGTCAGCTTGCTAGCGGAAGCTTGCGTTTCCTTAAAGCTGATCCATGAGTTCTCTATTAATCCGTACATTGGTGTCTCTTTTGTTTGATTTGTTTTGTTTATTTTGATGATTAATAAAATTGCTCAAAAATTGAAGAAAAAAAAAATAAGAATGAGCAATAATTTTATTGCCAGAAAGATACATATTTAAAATAGTGAAATTTGGTTACAGCATCAAATGGAATAAATAATTTTTTGTTTTATGAATAAATTAATGAAACATCTATTTTGGTTGCCGCTTATTAGCGAATAAGTTAAGCTTTCATAAATACCAGTTGAAAATATTACTAAGGTTATTTTATAAATTTGATGATGGAAAATAGATCTGCTTAAAACTTACATTAAGAAATTGTAAAATACTAATGTCGACATTGAAATAAATATTGCTGAGAACAAGGTAAGTCAGATATTTCATGGCTGTGGTTATGCTCGGATTCCTCGTGATATAGTCCACTATGAAGTCTAATATTTGCTTGGATTCCCACTGAAATGTTAATATTTTTATTTAGAATATCATCAATCACCATAAATATTTGTTGATTAATAATTCTTGTGATATCACTTTTTAGAAATAGTAATAATAATAATAAAATCAATTAAAATGTGAAAACGGCTGACCAGATTGAAGATCCATACAAAGTTCTGAGTTTCCATGAACTGAAATGCAGAGGTTGAAATTTATTTACAATTTTTCTGTTGGTTTATTGTGTTGTTTAAATAAATAAAATTGCTCAAATAAAAAAAAAATAAGTAAAAGTAAAATAAAATAATCATTTAAAACAATAAACATCACCTTTAAATGTAAAGCAAAGTTTGAAATCAAGTTGCAAAATTCCCTACAGAAATGGAATCAGTATTAGGTCGAGTATGTTTTAATTAAATAATTCTTGTCATAGCACTTATCATTAGATATAAAATAACCAGATCTATAATAAAAAAGCTTAAAGAATATATTCTAAGTATTAAATTGTGTATTATTAATAACATTTTTTGTAGCAATTTTTTAGTTCTAATATATTTAGTATTTATTTAGTGTAATATTATTAAAAGTCATATTATTATTATTATTATTAACGTCTAGTTAATATGTTATCACTTTAGTTATTGTTAGTATTAGTTATTTTATTTCTTATATTAAATACTATCAATTAATAACAACTTTAAAATTAATGTTCTTTTTATTTTTTGTTGTTATTAAATTATTAGTGCATGCAGGTTAGCGGAATGGGTTACGTGCCTGCATACGGCGGTAATGACAACAGTCGTAATGTGTCGTGTTCGAAACCCAGCCTGCACTGCCGCCAGCGCCCTTGGGAAGGAGCACTATATAAATGGTTACAAGAAGCGCCTCTGACGCTATGCATATGGCGCTATATAAATGAAGTTACAATTACAACTACAATTAGTTATATTTCTATTTTTAATTCTAAATATTATATTAAAACATAAAACCTAATAAATAAATAAAGTTGGGTAGCAATATACTTCTTAAAGTTTGTTGTCCAATGATAATTTCTGTCGGCAAATTCGAATACGTAACTGAGAAGGAACATTTGTATTAAATTGTTGTAAATAACACATTTGCAAATAGATGTTTAAAGCAAATAAATTAAATTACTTTGCATTTCCAATAGCTTCAGCCACATTACATTTCCAGAATTGTCGGATGACGCTCACAATAATCTAAAAATGTTAATTTTCCAAAAAAGTATTTAATGCAAATATTTAAAATTAAATTGCATTGTTGAAATGTTTATGAATGTTTATTTAATGTAATTTATTCCGAACCTTTTCCAATCTTAGCCATTGATTCGAGGTAACAGAAGTTTGGTCAGCCATAAATTTTTTAACTACTTCTGCAAATTCAATAATTCCAAATATTTCGAAAATTAACATATGTTCGAAATATGTCAACATTGAATCTAAATTAACTTTTGCGCCAATCTGCAAAAATAATTTTTTATTCGATATAATTTCCTTAATTGATGTAATAAATTTACAAATAGTCTGATAATGTTTCATAAAAGCACGCAATAACATATGGAAATTGTTATTAGTGATTAGGTAAAAATTAGATAAGTACAGTCTGCGCATATTTTTCAATATCAGGAATGACTGTCGCTTCTGTAAATATATTCCATATGCCAAAGTACTTGAGGCTTTTTGATTTTATGCAGCTGATATCAAGGCAGCTGTAATAAACAAAAAAGTAAATTTAATGTAATACATTAATAACAATTAACTTATTAATTTGGAAACAAATTACAAGTAACCCAATTATAATAAGTAATTATTATAAATTCTTAATAACTACTTAATTTGCTATTTATTTAAACCTTTTTTAAATATTGCGACATGTAAATAAAACTTACATTCCATAAGACAGTGTTAATGATTCTAGATGTGGTAGGGCTTCTAAGTGGCATTCGCTTTCAATGGTCTCTATTAGGTTTAGCGACCTGAAATATAAATCTGGGCCATGAAAATGTAAAATGTAAAACACATGTCTATGTGAATTTCTCAATTACCTTAGACTTTTGAGGTTACTTAAAAGATTCATTTTAGAAGTGAAATGTAGATTAGGATTAAACACGGTGAAATTTCTCAAGCTGCGCATCTCATCCAATGAGTCATAAAAGTGATTCTCTTCGTATGAACGCTCCAGACCCGATCTCAAACACACATAAATCAAATTATGAAGTTCAAGAGATTCCAAAGTTTCAGTGCAGGAAGTAAAATCTATGTAAATCATCTTATGAGCCCAATATACGTGAAAGTTAATTATGAGTTTTTTCAGTTTTGGAAATTTTAACGGCATCCTAAATTTTTCAAATCTTTCATTATAAATTTTCATAGAGTCTCTGCCAATTTTAAAAATTATAATTAAGTGTAATTAAGATATGGTACAATAATTAACATCTCACATCATTTCACACCCATTATTGCAGTATCCAATGTTAAGAACTTCAAGACATGAGGAATATTTAATTACGAGTGACATCAATTCTGGGGTTATCATATACACTCGGAAGGACAATTGTTTCAGAGGCAGATGGGCTTCCTGGATCTTTAAGAGATCCTTAACTTCGTAAGTTCCGTGCAAAACATCAACGTTCTCCCAATTAAGAGCATCTCTGTAAGCTAGGCAATGCTTCAGAAATTGAGATGGAATGGGCCAACCACTCTCATTTCCTTTTAACATTATATTCTCGAACAGGTACGGTGGTAAGTGAATGTCTTTTCTAAAAACTACAAATTACGTAATGGTTGTATTGACAAAGTTGTTAGAAACACTATTTGTTATAATTAAACAAATTTCAAATAATAAACATGCCATGTCCTTGAATCGGGTCAATGTCAAGAAATATCGTGTCGAAATTAATGGCTGTCGCTTTCAAAAGTATGTCTCTCAGCGATGGTAATTTTACTGTAGAAATGTTTTTTTTTAATTAGACATTGTTAAACGGTAATAATCATACAGCTAAGCAAACTTGTTATTAAATTGTCATATAATTAAATATATTATAAATTATCAAATAACAAATAAAACTAAATTCTCGAACTTACTCATGTTGTAAAAATACGGGTGCTCTAAGTTTTACTTCTCAGGTATTCTTGTTCAAATGATCTCTTATGTGAATGACTAACGTGTAATTGAATATCTTTCATAAGGATTTGATTGAATTGCGAAAGATACGTAATAGTAACTTTTATTATAAACAATAATTAAATTTTTCGAGGCTTGTAATAAAACTGTGCAAAGTAAAATGGCTGCGGTTCATACATCACGGAGATTACGGGAATGGCTGAAGTTTATTTGGCAACAGTAACTTGTCTCATCGATTATTCATGAGATGATTATCCAGGTCAAGAGGCATGGTCTTGCATGTAATGAAATAGAAAATAACGTTTAGAAAACATCCAAATGTTTCAATACCTATGTTTGGGCATGTTCCTATGAGAGGACAGTCTCGTCGAAAGCAAAAAATTTGCTGCAAGGCCTAGATAATTATTTTTTTAATTATTTACTTGTCTTACATGTCAGTTTTGTTTAGAAGTTGTAAATTTGTTTGAGGATTCAATAATTAAATAACCAGGGAGGCGTTAGGCGGAATTACTTGATAGGCCGAGTTTACTGAGTGTATGGTTAAGTTTTTCGTTATCGTGGAGACGATAAATTGGATTATGATTCTGGTATTTATGAAATACTGAGTTGAGGGAGTGTTTCTTAACTGCTAAAATGACCAGTACAGACTACTGCATGATGGGTCTTGTTTAGAACAATTTATTTAACTTTTTATATTATAACGTTTCACTTGTGGAACGTCATGATTTTTTCTCATTTAGGTGAAAATATTTTTTTAGAAAAATTGTTTTGTATTTTTTGGAGAGTTCATAAAAAGCTCTTCGATAAGTAATTATAAATGAACAAAACATTAATATTTTCGGTATTAAAATTAATGTGAAATATCGTGATTTTTGAGATTTTTGAATAATTTCCCTCCTCTTAAATACGGCCCTGTTACTTGTAAAATGTCTTGCAAAGGACAGATTTTACAGTGACAAGCAGGTTTCAAGCATTTTTATATTGTAAAACAGTCCTGCTTTTGATGTGATCAAATAATATTTTTAGCTTGCGAACGAAATAAGTGCATATTTTGGATGATGTTCCACTTGTGGAAGGTGGGCGGTTCTCCTCAGTGTACTGGGCCGAAATTAGAAATTGATTTCAGGTCGGTTCAAATATATTATTTGTAAAAGTTCGTGTTACTTTTTACAAAAAAAAAACAAAAAAAAAACATGAATGCGGAAGTGATACTAACAGGGACGACCCATGATTACTTGGAATAAACCGAAATAAGTTAGAAAAATTAGGATTCAAAATTCAAATGCATATTATAATAATTCCTATAAGGTTTAGGATTTCAAGTTACGACAAATATTTAAAATAAAATAATTTTTCCAGACTACCATCTGTCTCGGGATAAAAGTAAATCTACTAATAAACTTTTTGAAGTCGAACGTGTTGCAGTGTGTAAATCAGTGGTGCACAACCTTTTTTGGCCGAGGTTCAGAAACAGAGTTCGGAAAACCTCCTGGGTCGAGCGTCATTCGCCAATGAGATCGTGCAAAATAGATTTCAAATTTCATACCTCATCAACATCAAGACAACGCTAGCAATAAGACACATCTGCAGAAGAATACAGTTCAAGACGACAAAGTTGTGAACTAGATGGACTGATGTTCATAGTAAATCTTGACAGTTTTAAGTTAATGACATAACGTGGCGGATGAGGCTGCATGTTTCCAATAAGCTTTGAGATATCAGACTGTTCGTAGTTTGCATAACGATGGAATCTAACATAATAAAAAATGGCGGATGCTGTGGAGGTCCAGTGAGTCGCGGTGTATCACGATGCCCTCTAAGATGATTGGTGCGATAGCTGTCACGCCATGGAACTACTCAGTAACTCGGCCGTTTGTTAGTCCAGTGAAGAAGGATTTTCAAATTTAGAGATGTACGTCTCTATGCTTCTTCCTCCACAACCTTACGAAAATTGGCTGAAGGACCTATTTGTTCACTTTTCTTGTCAGCCTTCGCGGTCCACGTGATGGCTGGTCCGCGGGTCGGAGGTTGTTGTATAAAAGATAGATTTTATGTTTATTATTTGGAAAACATTGGTTATTTTAATGTACCATGACTTTTGCGCTATTACATTTTAACAACGTTTTTGAGTTGGTCATAATAGTTCCTGTTAGCGAGCAATAAATATCGACAAAATATTAAGTAAACATGTTTTTTGAGTTGGGAAAAACTGTTCTTTATGCCCTACCACTATTTTGTCTCTGGGCTATTTTGGGTTACCGGCATTTCCTAAATTTTAATTCGAATACCGTGGAGTTTATACACAATGGCTCGTTCAAAGAAAGAAGGAAACTCCTTCTGGAAGCAGTAGGCAGGTGCAAGGTGCATTTTCAGCAAGTTGAGCGGCACATTGAGAAATAAACACATCCATAAAACAGAATCCATCCTATTAAATTTCGTTGGTGTTATGGTTAGCGCATTGTGTTTCTTAGTATTCAGGCCCAGCAGGGGGACTACAAATATTCGTTGTGGGTTTTTACATCATCTGTGATCGTGTTTAAACGTTTGTTTGGCTGAGAATAAAAGACAAAAAATACAAAGAAAAAATGATTTTGTTAGTACATGATAATGTAAGAAATGTTAAAAAAAGATTGGACAAAAAAATATGTTTTGATCAAAATTTTTAACAAAATCACTATTTTTTGACCAACAAACAGTTGCTTTTTGTCAATGCGCAACGTCTTTAACTTTTGGACCAGACCCAAAAAAAGGCCATCTTCTCAAGCCTCAAGCTGTGCAAGGGTTTGCCCCCTCTTGAAAAATGTTGAAATGACATCCCCGTCTTTGGGGTCATAATAATGAGCCATTTATTGCAAGTAGTGCACGTTATCTTCTTCATTACTTTCTTATCATACTTTTGAATTGATTGAACTTGTCATCGGTTTAGTTATTACGAGGTGGTGGTGCGACTAATTTCGATAGAAATCACTTTCGGTCGTTATCATTACTTGGTCTACAATCACTGAAATTGGATGTTTTTTAAATCAATTCTTTCTTATCAGTGAAAACTTACTAAAAATCTAGTAGATTCTGAGGATAGGAAGAAAGCGACTATTTTCTCCAGCAGACTATTTCTAAATTACATACCAAGTTAACAGTCGCGTAATGAAATAATAAGTAAAAACAGAAATGGTTGGAAGTTAATGAATCGAACTGATGCTTCAATTAATTATGCGGCTGGACTGAATGTATGACCTATATATTGCTACATGGTAAAAATCTTATTTTCAATTATTTCTTAAAATTTATATTGGGTGCTGAGGCAATCTCATAATTTCTCATAATTTCACAATTTCTGAAGCTTAACAATGTTCCCCATGTGTCTCGAATGTGCGGTTATCTGTAATTGTTACTTCATTTACATTTACTTAGTACTAAACGATGATGCCAACAAAATACAGGTTGCTGATGCTGCCAATATTTAATTTCTAATAAATATCTCGTGTCACTTTTGTAAGACATTGTTAACCTTTAATGTAAAATTATATTAGGTTTTAATTAATCAAATTATATACTCATTTGTAGAATGATGCATTTTCAGACGCCTGGAATTAATTATTTTACACATAAGAAATATTTATTGCCTATGCATAAATAAATATGTTAAATATTATTATGTTTATTACTTATTTTGTACGTAAGACTAAACACATTCCAACCTCTGATAGTCTCCTGTTATTTGCCGGCATAGTCGAAAGTTGCTTATAAACAACTATTTGCAGTATGGGGGATACATCAAGTGTTAGCAAATTTAGGCTCAAAAAACAATTAGCATTGCTTTCAGAAGAGAAGAGGTTGTTGAAGTTCATGTTTTAACAGAATGTTATCCGAATTTTCTAACGAAAACTGTTGTAGTTCTGACATATCCACTTTCCTGGTCTCTTGTTACAAGCCGGCAGGAATTTCAGTGGATCACAACAAAATTGTTTGGTTTTGTGGAGCATTGGCAGATGAAGACAGAAAAGAGCTCACAAAATTCTTAAAAGGATTGCCCTCATGCGGTTAGTATTTTCCATAAATAATTGTTCTTTTGCAGTCATTAATGGTTATATATTACTCATTGTTAGAGCCAAATCACAATGGCATCTTTGTCTTTGTTGGAAAAAGCAAGAGTGGCATGATTCTTCGTTATTTCAAGACTCCTGAAGGTGGTTCAAACGTCCCAAGCTATAAGCGTGACTGCTTATTTGACAAAGAGGTGAATTTAAAAATAATACGTAGAAGAACATTATTAATTGTTGAATTAAACTTACAGATGCTGACATTAGCTTCTCAAAGTGGCCTGAAGCCAGCACCTGTGATAATGGTAGATGGAGAGAGCATGTGCACCTTCGTCCTTGGAGCTGACGCACTGAAGGATCGTATGACGACCGTTTATCAGGGTATAAATTATAAGAAACATTTAGTCAGAAAAACTTGTGTTAAAGCAAAATGTTATGTAGCAAAGATCCACTTCAAATTACATCCTTTCACTTTTGCAATTGAATTCTCTAGCCTTTTGTTTCAACAACAGGGATCGTTTCAAAGTCCTATCAATTGGACTTACTCAAGAAGAAGTTGAGTTGCATCAAAGAACCGGAGAGGAATAAAGTCCTGTTGGGCGTCCACACAAGCATGAAGTGGATTGTCAAAAGTGCACAGGAGGTGCCTGAGCTTAAATCATCAAGTTTTTTTATGATGGATTTTAATGTTTCCATCTTGTGTTTTTTGCAGTTACTGAACTCCTACAAAAAGGTAGAGATACACCCTGTTCCAAATACAACACAGGGAAGCCTTGAAAACCTTCTCAGCTCAGCACGCAGATCTTTTGCCGAATACGATCTAGTTGGGGAGCTGACAGCATTGAGTGGGTTCAGTTTGACTTGCAACTTGAATGATATTTCATTTTGAAATAGCTAATTGCTAATCTTGGCACAGCATCTTTTATTAATTGTGATGGCTGTCATGTCACTGAACCAATATTTTTTGACAAAATCTTTGTCATAATCATCATCATCATCATACTTACATGCTATAAATATAATTTTAAGAATGTTTGCCATCACCATGATAATTTACATTTTTGGCTCCTTTTCCTTCCTGACTATGACATCCTTGTTGTTCAGAATATGATGGATTTATCAATCAACTGTTTGTTTCTTGTCTAAGGGGACGTCTTCAGCGCACATCAACACCGGATTGTTCGTGGCATCATTGACAGTTTGGAGGCCCTGCAGAGCTTCTCGCTCTCTGTGCTCCTGGTCCACAAGGAACTTGAAGTTGAGGTTTCCATCCGTAATGGTAAGTGGTGCGTAATTGGCTTTGTCGTCACATTGGTAATTGATGAATTGTTGACACAATGATGATCGATGCATTATTGAATTTGTTGTTGCAACGGTAATTGATGCATTGTTGAATACGATGTAATGTTTTAATGCGAAATGCAGAGCTAACTTGGTACTCTGATTAAATGCTTATGTGAAATGGTCTGCACTGAATCTTTAAAAACTCTTACTTTAAAATTCTTTAACCACAAGGTCTGGCCACCTTAAGAAACCAGGAGGGTGCTCAGGCGGAGGTAATCATCAATTGTAATTTGTAATTGTAATTCATTTGTATAGTCTTGTAACCATTTATGTAGCACTCCTTCGCAAGGGATTAGATTTCGAACGACACATCAACAACTGGTGCCGTTACCGCCTTAAGAAGGCACTTGACCCATTCGGCCAACATGCCATCGAGAGATTCTGTCGTTAAGGTTGCTCGCGGATTTTTGCAAATTCTTCGATTCGTCACAAAAATTTTGCAGGATGACCACACGGACATTTTCGAGTGGCTGGTCGACAAGGCATTGACCTTCAAATGTGCGGTCTTCGTTGTTCAAGAGAATCTTCTGCAACATGAACAGCTCAGAGGAGTTGGGGGAATGGCAGGTCATTATAGAACTCTTTTAATTGGTAGAATAAAATCTCAAAAATATTTTTCATGTAAATTCATCATTAAATGGTTTTTTAAAAGTTTGACAGAGATAAACTTTAAAATTCATTCAAAAAATTTGAGATAGAATTTTTATTACAGGCTAGGTTGAAAAATTATAACATGCATAAGAAATTTTTGTAATTTATTGATTTAAAATGTTAATTTGTAATTTTTTGTTGAACATTATCAACATTAGTAAGTAGATAATACAGCTTCTAAATTAAAAAACTGAAAGTTTCTTATGCACATTGTAATTTTTTGCATGTTGTCATTTACTAATGTTGATGACATATTTTGTAAGCATCATTTTTATTTATCCAGGCCTGAAAAGATTCTGAATTGATTCTGAAGTGTTCTCTGTTGCTTCTGTGCTTGTGTGCTTGTTTGTTTTGTGTTGGAAGTTTTTGGGTGGTATCGTAAATTGTCTTTGTTCAGTTCATTACATCTGGTTGTAAACAATCGTATTTTTTATCACCATCATTTAATCGTGTGGTCCAATATTTTGTAAAGGCATTGTTTGGAGCTGTTCCACTTTTTCGAACCGCTCGTCATTGACATACTGTTTCCGATGAACGGCGCATTCATTCCATGCACCGCTGTGCTAATTAAACTTCACGTGTCATGGGTTTGCAGATTTTGTTTGTTTCTGTTCTGGTGCATATTTAGGATCATTTTAAGATCCTGAGAGATGATCCATGAGATTCTTGAAATGGGTCATTTAATTATGTTTTCAATTTTTATTTTGAACTATTTGCTTACCTCAGCTCAGTCATTGAATTATCACATTTTAGTGATTAATAATCTCAGTCACTTCAGGGTTTTGTGTGTTTGTTCTTGCTCCGATTTAACTGCACTGCTCATAAAAGTGCCTTTTTGTAGTTGGAAAGAACTTTAAATTTAATTTTCAATTGTTTTGTGAAGTTGTGTGCAGTTTCAGATCTTGAAGTAGTTGCCTTCAAATGCTAACATCTCGAACCATTTACAGTCGTATTACTTAAACAACTTTGTTTTTTCTTGGTGTATAACCGAATGCGATATTGCAGAAGACTGTGATTTGTTTGTGTTTTTTACATTGATTTACAGGGCAGAAATTTTCCCTTTTGTGTTTTCTGCATTAAACTAGAGTTATTTTAGTTTTTCAGTAATAAAACATTTATTTGCATTCAGAGTGCTTACAGTCTACACTTTGCATTGTTTATTTTTGAGGTTCGGTTGGTTCGTGGCTTTGAATTCCGGAGATCATTTGACTTTTTCCAGGTAGTCCTCAGAATCGGACATAATGATTTATAGTTCGATAATGATATTGTTTTGAGTGGTTGTTGAACTTGAAAGGCGTCGAGAAGGTATTGGCTTTTTATGCTGGTATGTGGCGTCGTTTCAACATTTACCAGGGAGGGAAAATTTGGCTTGAGCTGGTATCATTTTGCGATTCTTGTTAAGGGTCGGCAGCAGTTAAGCATCTTCCCCTGATTATTACGGGCACTCTGAGTGGTTACAATGCAGCTATTTAATGAGAAATCACATGATTCTCGCATGGTGATGACATCGCGCCATCTTCTAATATTAAATGCATTTTTAGCGAAAATTAATTATCTTTCTATTATTGGAAATTAACGCAAATCCAGATTTTGTGGTGCTTAATCATCGTGTAATTAAATCGAGGCTGCTAATGAAGGAGACGATAACGATATGCGTAGAAAGAACATGGAATCTCGGGAAAAGAAGATTCTCAGGAAATATATTTTCCGGAAATTAGCTTGTAATCCAGAGTGAGATTTCAAAGTGCAAGCTGAGGATAAAGTACTTTGCAGGTAATTCGATGATGTATTGTCACGCGCTCTCTGACGACCCTTACGATGCAATCAGGTCACGAGGGACAAGGGATAAGAAGGAATTTTCATACAGTTTCGTTGAGAAGATTTTTTTCAATTAAATGAGGTTCCAGTTTTTTTTTCAAGACTAATAAAAACAAACGCTCGATATTGTTATAATATTATCGCCACGTAAACTGTTGTCCCTAAGTGCTACCTCATTTAATGCGTTGCTCATTATTTCTTTCATTCGATCTCACCTCTTGTGAAGTTTTATTATTTTTTCATCAATTTTAAATGATCCAATAAATGATACCTGCTTTACTTTCGAAGACATAAATCACATTCAAGGGGACAATTTCTCACGGCAAATGCTTTTAAGGTGCAGTTCTGAATTCTATAAGAACGATGCTCGCAATCTTTCCAGATCAACATGAATTCATTAGGCAGACGGCAAATGTCATCTGATATTTCTCAATTTACATAATGCCATATCGGTTAGCGCGCTCACATCGCAAACGAGAACAACAGAACACGAGCCTATTTTAGGCGAGTAGAGAAAAGAAAACTTCACCACAAATGATTATAAAAGAAGGCGCTCCCTAATTCTCAATAGAAAATCAACAAAAGGCTCAATGGCGACGGACGCGCAGGCGGCAGTCAATGTCGCTTTTGAGTTCGACGAAGATGGAAGAACTGGATTCGAACCGACATTCGATGAAATCGACGAAGGAATTTACACGGATGCACCCATGGCCGAAAGTCAGGCCACCGGGGCAGAACCACCCGGGGATGTGGGAGAAGAGGATACTGCCAGGTGTTCCAGGTGTTTGAGCTGCCTGAGGACAACCAGACGAGAAATAGTCTCCACAGCGAACGAAATGGTCGACCTAGTCAGAAAGGAGTGCGGACCACCCAAAGACGGGTGGAAAAGTTGTGCATGGAAATTTTTCCAAAACAGGTTTCCATGTTTGAGGTGGATGCCGAAGTATAAGTGAGTGACTTGTTTGTGAAAATTAAAAATGCCGTTTTAACTTCCGTTGAATTATTCAAAACAAATTTTATTCAACAATTACAAGCTCTAAAAGTTACTCCGGTTTGGTGCCTGACTTGAGAAAGATAGGTTTAATACAACCACACCGACAATAAAATACTAGAACATATGTTTTAAACATACTAATAAAACATATATATAAAAGTTTAATCTATTAAATCTGTTAAATATTTAAATATAATTTATCATTTAAAAAATATATTTCTAGAATTTAATTTAAACCTGTCTAATTTTATTAAAATCTAATTTTAAACATCATTCTAGATTGAAACATCTCAAGGGTGACGTCATAGCGGGAATAACCACGGGTCTGTCCGTCCTACCGCAAGGGCTGGCTTACGGTCAAATAGTCGAAGTACCTGCTCAGGTTTTTCCATTGAATGATTAAAATTAAAATTTCCACTAAATCATTTTCAGGAATTTTAAATCATTATAAAATAGAAAAATAAATTATTGTAATAAAGAACTAATTATTGTTTATTAGAACTTCAAAAATTGTTGTAGTCTATTATTAGTTCCTTTATTATATTTTCCCCAGCCAAAATTGCAAAAAATTAGCCTTGAGAAATTATTTGAAATAATAGTCACGGGTTTCCTATAATTTTTGCTCATTAAATTTCTTTATCTTTAACCAAATAATAAAAAGAATTTTTAACGTTTTTTGCGCTCTGTAATTGCGCTTAGAAATCGTGGTTAATTAAGAGTTTATAAAAATACTTTCAAGGATTTCCATCATTAATTGTAACGTAGAATAATGATGCATAACATCAATAATAGTTAAAAAATAATAATAATAATAACATTAATAATAACACTAATAATAATAATTGTAATAATATTAACGCTAACACATTTATAATTATAATTACGATGAATGGTCATTGTTGCATGAATCATGACAGCAGAGACGTCTGCTAAGGGAACCATTTAACATATGATTTAAAAAATAATGATTAAAAATTAATAATTAAAAAATATCATTTAAAATAATTAATAATAATAATAATAATAATAATAATAATAATAATAATAATAATAATAATAATAATAATAATAATAATAATAATAATAATAATAATAATAATAATAATAATAATAATAATAATAACACTAATAATAATAAAGAATAACAAGTTATAAGCGAACGAAGTTTCTTTATAATAAATTAAGGTTTGACTAGGGCACATTTCATTTCGCGGTGTTATATTTGTTACTGTTTATGGTATTATTATTATTATTATTGTAGCTGTTTGCATTATCTTGCTACAAATTATTTCGTTTGTTATTATGATATTTAATCACGTAACAAATATATAAATAACAATTGCTGCTGCAATAAATTATGAAACTTTAATTTACCCCAGAAATAAGTTTTCCAAGTATTCTTGACATCTGACAGTCTTATTACGACTGATTTCTCTGCACTTTCTCGGTCAGTCTCGATTGAACCGGTCTAAACAAAGACGAAAGCAATAAATCAAATTAAACTAGGCTCATCATTATTACTTCGTAAACCCGAACCTAAATATCTGGCATTTGACCTGAATAGTAATATTTTTTTTCTCATCTTTTTAACTAACAGCACGGACTGTATTCATCCATCATGGGAAGTTACACGTATGCCATCCTCGGTGGTTGCAAGGACATTTCTGTGGGACCGTCTGCCGTCGTTTCCATAGTTTCAGCGGAGTATGGAACTGGCAGGGCACCTGTTCCGATGGATGACACTTACGCCACAATTCTTGCTTTCTTCTCCGGCATAATTCTCATTGCGATGGGATTCTTGCGACTTGGTAATCTTCGAATTTAGTAAATTATTTATTTTATTGAGTGCTTAGTATTTAACCATTTACTTTAACCATTATTAATTTTGATCGGTTTGAATGGCGTTTAATATTCTTTACAAGTATGTAATAGCAACCATTCTACTGAGTTTTGAGTTCTTTGGCATCTCGACAATGACTGTGACGTCTGTCTTGTTAATCCTTTGTTCACGTCGTTTAAATGGATGCCAGCTTCGAAAATGAAGTTTATAAAAGTGTTTTAAATTAGTTTAAAAATTAATACCAAATTTAAAAAGAGCTGATTTTATATAAACACAAGCTACATTAATAAAATTATTAATATTAACGATCAACGATGGTTCCTTAAGAGTTTGATTCCTTAAAACAGTTAATTAATTTGAAAGAATTTGTAATAAAAATCATCAACTATTAATCATATTAAATATCAATCAAATTCTAATGGAGACAATTTATCCCATTCAATGACGTCTTTTATGAAGTCAAAGTCATTTTTCAAATGAAAATCCTTCAATGAAATTAACTTTTTAAGTCCCCCACTCCAATCCAGTGTCATTGACGTCATCGATATAATTCGAAAGCATCACTATGATGTAACATGATATATAAATAGCTTAACATGACAACATATCATGAATCATTGTATGAGGCAAGTTGAATGCTTGTTTCAGGATTCCTGTTCAGTTTCATCTCACTTCCCGTCCTTAAGGCCTTCAGGGCAGCGGCAGGAATCACAATCTTCATGAGCAGGATCAAGGTTCAGTTGTTTTATTTTTTTTATATTTTTTTATCAATGTCAATAAAGGTTTACTTTCAATTGTTACTTCAGTAATGCGCTCGTGCATTTTCGCTTCTTTGCAAATAATGTAGACGTAAGAAATCGTTCGTGTTTCGCCTGTAAAAGGTAATGAATTGAAGAAGGCAATTCAATGAAGGAGTGAATGATAATGATATCTATGTTACTACTGTTGATATCTACAGTTATTACTGTTGAAGATATTAGTAGTTTAAATGTTAATATTTTGTAGAAATGATAGATGAAAATGATATTTATATTAATACTGTAGGAGATGGTTTGATATTACGAATTTTAATATTTTTAATATTTTCCAGAAATGGTGGGGTCTGACAGGAGTTCCTCGCCAGTTTTTGTCTCAGTTGTATTGGACGCTGAACAGAATTTCTGAGACTAAGTGATTATAATTCATTCAACAGAAAATATAATTAACATAATTTAGTAAATAATGTAACTTAATCTACGTCCACTGAATCAGATCCGTTTTGAAAGGAGCACTTTCAAATCCTTTGCTAGTTCAATCAAATTAAGTTTGAATTCCACACCAATTTTGCTTTACATTTATTTTGCCATTCAAATGGTCTCATACGACCTTTTCATAAGAAGACTTGCTCTGTCAAAATTGAATAAATTTGTATTTTTTTATTCAACATTTTTGCATGTTTCACGACTAGACTACTTTTAGAGAGGCTGTTCTAAAATTGTTTGTTAGGAAATCAAATTTGCAGTCAATTTTCAACCTTTGAAATCGTTGGACTTGAGCTTTGATCGTTTGAATGGCTTTGGGACATTTTGTAGCTGATCGTTTTTCAAAATAGTTTCTTTAATGCCTTTTTTTTTGTATAACACAAATAGACTCATGCGGTTGTAGCAGGATTTAAACAGAATACCAGTTTTAACAAATGTATCTTTTTCTTTCTTTAATTGTACCTTGAATCAATTATTTTCAAGATCTCAAGTGATTTGTTTGTTTGACAAGAGAATTTTTTTCTTTAGTCAATGAAATTCCTTAACATTATCTTCTTTCAATTGGCTTTAACTTCTTGCTTTAAAATAAGCCCGATTTACAATTTGAATTAACTGATGACGTAATATCAATACTCCAAATATCTCGATTAGAATCAACCTTTGCAATATTCCAGTTTGTACGACCTTTTGGTGGGAGGTCTCTGCATTCTCATGCTCTTCACATTTAAGGTAAATACATTTTCAAAATTTACCACATTTGATATTCAAATTTTTACATTTACGTCTTGCCATTTTTTGAGTTATTTGTAATTTTTTCAACTTGTTATTTATGTTCATTACATTTGTTATTACTGCAGAAATTAAAAGCAAAAAAGTGGAAGAAAGATTTAAATGTGTTCCAGAAAATTCTGAAAAAAATATTTTGGATTCTCGGAGCAGGTAATGTCATTAATGACGATGACAATGCTTTATCTAGTGACATCGCAGATAATGCAATGTAACGATTAATACATATATTCCAAAATGTCGTAAATTTAGTTTTAGTACACTGGCTTTGTTTCAGAACGAAACATCATCGTCATAACAATTGGAGGGGCAATTTTGTACGCCCTTCTCAACGCCAATATCCCCATCACCCATACCCCGGATATTCCTAGGGGCTTACCCTGGCCAGAAATTCCAAATTTCACCTTGATTTACAGCAAAGGAAACACAACTTACGAAAGGTCATTTCTCCAAATTGCTGACGTAAGTTTTAATAATAATATTAATAATAATAATAATAATAATAATAATAATAATAATAATAATAATAATAATAATAATATATAATAATAATAATAATAGAATAATAATAATAATAATAATAATAATAATAATATAATAATAATAAAAATAATAATAATAATAATAATAATAATAATAATTCTTTCTTAAAATTATCTATAATAGCTTTTTTATTTAATTCTTATTTATTGAAATTAAATATAAAAAAAAATTAATTTCAGGACATAGGAACTGGGTTCTTCTTCGTACCAATGGTGATCATGTTTGAATGCATTTCAGTCGGGAAAACTCTAGGCAAGACTACTTTTTACTTTATACATAAATTAAAATCAATTTTAATGTAACATCAGTATTATTATTACTAGTAATGGTTATTTCTGTAAATAAATTCTGACAATTCCATTTTAAAATGCAAATATGCGTCTAGATGTCTGATTATATAATGAGAAAAATGAATTACGAATGATACAATGAATGCTGTCAACTATTCAAGGAATGCGTGGCAGTTAATTTGAATGTAAATGCTCTTGGAAGATGAATAGACATCCGATGAAAAAATAAATAAATAAAAAAAAACTATAAATAAACAACGAACAACTTAAGTAAAAATTTAAACAAAGAAAAATAAGATCGTATTGTAAAGTTCTGATGACGAATAATGAGTTCTTAAAACGAACTTTTTGTGCCTACCTTCAAAGACATCTCATGTGGCTCTTGATAATCACATCAAAAATAGTTAGCAAAAATAAATAATAATAATAATAATAATAATAATAATAATAATAATAATAATAATAATAATAATAATAATAATAATAATAATAATAATAATAATAATAATAATAATAATAATAATAATAATAATAATAATAATAATAATAATAATAATAATAATAATAATAATAATAATAATAATAATAATATATAATAATAATATAATAATAATAATAATAATAATAATAATAATAATAATAATAATAATAATAATAATAATAATATTAATAATAATCATAATAATAATAATAATAATAATAATAAATAATAACATTATGCTAAATAGCCAAATGAGTTGGTCTTGCTACTGTCTCTTTGTTTGATAGAATTGAAATATTCGATATTCGTGATATGAACAGCATTGCAAATTATTACTGTTTTATTCCTGTCAAAATGTTTTTATTTAATTAATTGGAATTTTGTAATTGTCATAAATTGTCATAAATTACTCTTTCAGCTCGGAAAGGAAATTACAAGTTCAATTACGACGGAGAGCTTATTGCAATGGGTTGGTTGAAATGATCGGTTCGATTAATTAATTAACTGGTTAGTTGTTTGGTAGATTAAAACCAGTCCGTTAATCAATCAATCAATTGAAAAATTAAGTAATCCGTCATCTCATTTATTGAGGTGTGCCTATAGACAATCATTTCACAAGAGGTTGATCAATTGAGCAAGTAAATGTCAAAATATAATTATAAACTTAAAATTACTTAACAACATTATCAATATTTGAAATGGCAACACAAACGTATAAACAAATATAAATATAAATTATATTTAAATTAAAAAAAAACTCTTGTTCCAGGTGTGAGCAATCTGTTGACGTCTTTACTGAGAGGTCACCCAATTACTGGGGCTTTCCTGAAGTGAATTCATGGATTTGTTGATATTATTTAGTAACTTAATTAATTACATATTTCAATTATTTATAAATTAAATAAACTTGATAATTCATAAACCTCACTTCAATCTTTAAATAGGTCAGGAATCAACTTTAATGCCGGTGTTCAGACACCTGCAGGTGGAATTTTGGCGGGTTAATGAATCCTCAATTTTGATTGATTTTCAAATTAGAGTCCTAATTTCCTTTTCCGACAAGACAACAATAAAATTATAATAAGTTGGTTTTTAGAAAATCACGCATGTTTTATTAAAATATTGGTTAATATGGTTGCATGATAAATTTGAATTGCTAATTAATTCATGAATTGTTTGAAATATGAAAACAAACTCAAAGCTCCAAAATCAACTTTTTAAGCGTCCATCGTGATTGGTGCTCTGTACCTGGTCTATCCCTTGTTCTTCTACATTCCTGTCTGCGCAATGGCAGCTACCATCATGATGGGAGCAATTGATGTCTGCACTTTTCACAAGTTTGGCGTCACTTGGGTCATAAACAGTGAGTCTTTGGTCATGCATCAGGCAGAGGGAGATGCATTGACAGCTTGTTATATGTTAATAATGTCTTATTATGTCAATAATATGTTATTAATATGTTAATAATGCTATTTACTATAGTCGTTGTATTAATAAGATAGTATTGATGAGAATGAGTCACCAATCGAAAATCACTTCAAGTTGTTTCTACAAAGATACATAATTTTAATTATAATTTAGAAGAAAAGTAAAAATATTTAAATTCAATTTATTTATTAATTATTTATTATTGACAAAAATGATAGATGAATGTTCTGCGACAACATTTATATATCTATTTATCATAATTACCCATTCAACAAACTCAAAATATCTATTTATATTAATAATCAATTTGAAAGTCTTATTACAATTATTGAATTCTTATCTTACATTAATAATAATATAAATTAAATGGATGTTAGCAAAGAATAATGATTAATCTACTAAATATATTAATTAAGAAAATTGATTTTATAAATATATTTATCAAAAAACGTAAACAATATTAATAAAAAAATAATATTTCTAATTATCAAGGACACAATTACAGGGAATTACAAATATTTATAATCAGATTTCAATTTATTCTCCCGAACAACTTCTGACACCAAACAATGCAATAAATCAAAGCAACGAGGGCCAAGCAATCCTGAATTGTTTGCTTCAATCAGACCTTAACCAGTATTCTAGTTAGTGCTTCACACTAACCAGTATTCGAGATCTAGTTAGCGACTCACAGAACCAAAGCTATTCACGGGTGACGAAGTAAATAGAGAAAAAATAAAACCAAATTGGTTCAAGTCAGACCTAACAAAGAACAAGAAATAGTAAAATTCTTGTAGCATTCAATAAAATGGGGTTATTCGCATGGCAGGACAGTAGGTTACACGGATGTAGAGCAATCAGTTCATAAGGATGCCAATCAAAACTATAATAACAATAATAATAATGACAATGATAGTGATATTGATAGCGATAATGATAATGATTGATAATGATATTGATATTGATATTGATAGCAATATTTCATTCATTGGTTTCGCGCTAATGGCTGATTCTGACGAAAATTCAGTTAATGATAAAAATTGTTTGAAATAAATAACTTTTGAAATTCACTTTTAAGTGATAAAATATTCAAACTTAAAAGGCTGTGAAAAAGTCGTGTACTTTGCTTCGAACTCTTCTTTTGCTCATGAAAGTTATTTATTTTATGAATGAAATAAATTATTTCCTTTCTCAATTTAAATCCCACTTCCTTTTTTCATTTACGCATTTCTGCAACATTTTGCACATTTCTGAAGAATTAGAAGCAGCAGAGAAATACTTTTGCTTGAATATAAAAATGCCACTTCATAGTTTCCTTCATCTTCGCCTCTTTTCAATTTTTAGTGCAATTTTTCCTTCCTGCAGTTCTTAGAAAAGTCTTAGAATTCATTTCACCATCAATTCATCATCCGACATTTTTCATGAACTCAGAAATTTTAAGACTTTTTAAAAAAATATTTTTTCGAGAACAAATGAGATCATAAAACACGTTTTTGTGAATTTTTAATCAAATGATACTTTCAGCTTCCTAAGCGATGTTATTTTTATGCATCATTTTTGTTATTTTATTTTTTCTATTAATAATAATAATAATGATAATAACAATAATAATAATAATAATAATAGTTCCTGTTATTCATCAATGACTTTATTAGCGGAAGTCTTGTAAGCTCGGAAGTCACGTTTTATTTGAAATCCCAGGAGAAAATTCTATAATTTACATTTATTACAAGTTATTGCTATAAAATCATTTAGAATAAAATGATCTTATGAATAAAATTTAATTCAAAACAATTTCAGAAATTGAAATCATTCCTTACCTCGTGACTTTCGTCATCTCACTCACACTTGGAATTGAGGTAAGTTCAAAGGTTGACGACCCTTGGCACAATTTCTGAGTTGTTTTTCATTTATTAATTACTTATTATTGACAAAAAATGATAGATGAATGTTCTGCGACAACATTTATATGTCTATTTATCATAACTACCCATTCAACAAACTCAAAATATCTATTTATATTAATAATCAATTCGAAAGTCTTGTTACAATTATTGAATATTTATTTTTGGTTAAGGGCAATTTTATTCTACTTTATTAAAACTAATTTCATGCTTCCAAAAATAGTTTGGAGTTTTCTTCGGAGTGGCAATCCAATCCGCCATCAGTCTGTTCCACTTAATTAAACTCAAAATGACGGTTAACAACTTTTGTTCAAATGCCTTTTACTTCAGGAATTCATTGCAATTGTTTAATAATTACTTGCTATCTTTTATTTCCTATTACATTTATTATTTACAATTCTTTAACGCAACTTGTATGAAATTAAATTAATTAATTAATATTAAATTAACTCGTAAAAACATCTAGCGAGACGCAGTTTGTTAATCTGAGAATGATTTTACAGTCATTTTCAAACTCCGTCAAATCTTTAATGATTTAATTACAAACATTTCCACAAAAAAAAGAAAGATAAATATTTTGCTCAAAGCCTCAAACGAATAATTTCAGAGTAAAAAGAGTGATGGAGTGTTAAAAATTTCACTCCTCCAAAAGCATTCTCAGCTCGAGTTTTGGTCCGCCGACGCACTGACAGATTTTTTCTTGGACATCAAAACAAAAGGTTCATTGAACTCCTGCCTGAGTTATTCTTCGTCTGCTTTATTAATGACTTTTTTCTCTTTCAGATGAACAACTCAAGTCCATTGAGTTCGATCTGGAGGGGATTTTAAGACTCGATGCATCAACAATTCAGGTTACTTTCTCCATCTTTCAAGTTAACAAATGACCCACCTGCTTGGAAAATCAGCGTTTTTTTCTTCTTTCCATGCTTTCCAGTGCCTCAAAATTCTGAACGAGCGATGCATCAACGATTCCGTCAGTTTCCGGCTGACGAACGTACAGGTGAGATTTTATTTAAGTCTACCATTTTTAGCGCCCTCTTGAAGGGGAATTAATGTTTCTTTCAAGGCGTCCTTGAGGACCATGCTCGACAAAGCAAACTTGAAATACGATAACGGGGAGACGTATGTGTGCGTCATCATCAGCAACAACAGCAGCAACAACAACAATAACAACTGTAGCAATATTTATTCCGACGACAACAACATCATGCATGCAAAGAATGGCACAATATCGAAATGAAAAATGTTTTATCCTCTTAAAATATTCGCCCAAAGGAGGATTTGAATCGACAACCTTTCGATTGAATCTATCCTTTTGCATCTCATTTCTGAACATTACATCTACCTTAGGAATGATTTTGATCTCACTTGTACAAATATTCAATGTTGCTTTGCACGTAACTGAAACGAATTTCAAAATAAATAGACTTAAAATGTAAGTATCTGTCAAGTCTGAAAGCATTTTAGTTTCAGGAAAATTTCAAAATTTTAAGTGAAAGTTTAAGAGCTCTTGAAATGCTTTTAGCGAGGATTTTGCCGACTCAGAGTATTTCACGACACGATGAAAGATTATAAATCTACTCTAAATGTGCTTGAGCATACTTATTGCATCTCATCCTCTCATATTTTTATTACATTTTCTCAATGAACAACGAAATGAATTTCAAATAAATCAAGCATGTTTTTCAATGAAAATGCAAAAAACAAAACGTTCATTGATGAGAAATTTGAAAAATATGAAAAATGAATCAGTAACAACTGACAAAAAGTATTAAATGATTATTATTTGTTTTTATTTTATTTTTCAAAAAGAACGTTTGAAATGTCACAAAAACAGGCAAATTTCAGTTGTTCCGTTTCTTGTGTTTCAATCACTTTTCATCGCTTTCTCCTTCTGCAATTTAAAGTTCTCCACTTTTACTCCATTATAATTTACAACATCACTCTTGCTAAATTCAATTATTAGAAATAAACAAATGCTAAACATAATTATTTCAAATAATATATTCTTAAATATGTTATTAATCGATTAATGTTCTCGTTAATTTAATTAAGTGCGTCTACTTAATTATAAAAACAATTTAATTTCGCAATAAACTAATTGCTCTTGAATATTTTGTTCAAACATATTTCAACATATTTCACAAATAAAATAAACACACTTTAACATTTTTTATAAATAATATAAACAAATTCCAATCAAAGCATTTGAACTCTTGCCTCCTTTCCAGCAAATGTAGGGCAGAAATCTTCCACTTTTGGTCTTCCTGAAACAGAATCCCTGATGGCGCCCTCTTTTCTCAACCCTTGAACTTTCAGCCAAAACCTCAGGGTTCAAGCGCTTCTCAGCGATCAACTGGGTTGTGAATTATCATTTTTGTCGATTTGTTTGCAATTACTTTATTCTTTTATAAAGAAACTGTAATCAATAGTTAATCCATTGATTGAGGGCTACTCGGGATGTTAAAATAAAACATTTAAATTCTAATTAATTGATTACGTAACTTATTACAAGGGAATGCACTTATCTCGACCTCGTTTCGATTCTTTTACATCGCCGAGGCATGACATCTCGAGCAAAAAGGACTCTCGACAAAGAGGACCAAATTCGCTACTTTACACCGGTTATTCCTATTCCCGCGGCTAAGCGCCAACTTTCAAGAGGAACCGCCAAATTTCCGTTTTGTCGAAGCATTTCCTCATCGGTTATGTCGATTCTTTTACGTCGCCGAACCCAATTCACTCTTGTTGATTTTGTCTGGGAATAACATGCTGCAGCTATTTTGTTTATTTATTTTTTTCGTTCTAAAAATGTCTGGAGGTGTTAAGAAAAAACTGGACAATCATTCAATAGAGAAAAAGTATGAAATCATGTTGCAGCTAGAACATGGATCAAAACCGATAGACCTTTGTCGTCAGCATGGCATTCCAGCAAACACCATTTCAGAATGGAAAAGAAGGCCGACATGAGCAAATCTAAGAGAAGTCTGTCTTTGATCCAACAAGAAAAAGACTTAATGTTAATCAAATCTTAATGCGGCTGAGTACAAAGGTGTCTCTGATGCAGTGCTTCAATTGTTCACAAATTTGCGAGCAACAAGACCTCCCGTCAATGGCCTCTTGCCGTTGGAGAAGGCGGATATCCTTACTGCCAATCTAGAAAAACCTGACTTCAAGTCATGAGTGGTTGGATTGTTTCAAAAAGAGGTACAACTTTGTCTTAAAGCAATTTGTGGAGAGAGAACAGGTGGATATATGGCTGAACACTCAAATGAGCACACTTTTTAATACTTACGGGAGTCGAATAATTGTCACAATTAATGCTGATGAAAACTGAGGTGTTTTGGATACTTCAGACAAGGGGGGGGAGGTTTGTCACGGTGGAAAAAAAAGTCGAAAGACCGACTTGCAGTGCTGATTGCTGGTAACGTGGATAGAAGCCAAAAATGTCTTTTGCTGTTATCAAACATGTATGTATATATATTGAGGTTGTCAATATCAAATATCAATTGCTATTTTGTAAAAGAAATTCACCAATGCACATGCATTTACATTCTCATTTATTAACTCACATTGTGTACAAAATGAAATTTCAAGCACTTGTTGTTAATATGCCGCCATATTAATGTTCGGTTATCTCGACTCTTTTTGGCAAACCCTTAGGACGGCAACATAACCGGGTTCGACTACTTTTCGCAAAGTTCTTTCCTTATTTTCGTCTGTAAACTTACAGATATACACAATTTTTAAAGGATTATTTTCATTTTTTGGACCTTATGACCTTGAGATTGTACGGTTAAGGTCGCGTCTACATAGGTCTATGCATCATTTTGAAGATTTTAAAATTTTCCAACTCCGATGTGATTTGGAAAAATTGGAAGAAATAAAAAAAAAATTCTCCTGAGGAAAATATTTTTCCAGGTGTTTAACACTTTGTCCTCTCACGTCTCATAATTTCAAATCCAATCATGTTCGTTCAAGAGGGGGTTTATGTTTTATGTTTGTGTGTTTGTGGTGTGTGCACGTGAATGTGGTCTTAAGATTTTTTGTAATTTGGTATTTACGTTCTTATTGATTAAAAGAAGTTTTCAATAGTGTTAGAATAAATATAATTTGTGTGCAATAGCTAGAAGAATTGCGATTCAGACAATTTCAATAATAATAACAGCTCAGCCAATTGTAATAATAGTTATTATTTATAATAAATGTAATTAATAATTACAATCATCGATTGAACTTTCACAACACCAAGCCTCAAATCATCATGGATGGGATTTCCTTCTCAACCATTCTTGCTGAATGTTTAATGAGATAATGAATAATGAATCACACAATTAGCATAATATAACAAGTACCTCCTGAAGGGAGAGGTAAACGAGCTCCTTGAAATTATCTTCCAAGTTCCTCGTCTCCAACCATGTGGCTCGAGTCTCTTCGTCGGTCACGCCCAGATTGCTCGACTTCGGAAACATGTCAAAAACTTGTTAATATTCATACATGCTGCTTGCAGGCTGAGTAATTAGCTTAATGTATTCGCATGTAATATACTTGCTCTAGGCAACTCCGTGAATTTTGACATTTTAAGGAGATAATTTATTATTTTGTTATAACTATATCGGATGCTGTTGAGTTCATTAACATAATTTATTTGCGGATTTATATTATATTTGCTCTAGTAGTAAACAAACTTCGTTGATTAGTTTCTTCGAAGGAATGGCTGAGCAGAAGGTTGTCATGACGACGACGAAGAAGAAGATGTTCAGACTGGAATGAGTGGCCAACATGGCGGCAGGTTTTCTGTGAAAAGTTTTATTAAATGTTATTTAATAAAAAACAATTTTCGATTAATAATAAAGCAAATCAGAAAAAAAGCCCCATATCGACATGAATGTTGTAAAATATGAGTTGAATAAATCATCATTGTTTTCAATCTATTATTATTATTATTATTATTATTATTATTATTATTATTATTATTATTATTATTATTATTATTATTATTATTATTATTATTATTATTATTATTATTATTATTATTATTATTATTATTATTATTATTATTATTATTATTATTATTATTATTATTATTATTATTATTATTATTATTATTATTATTATTATTATTATTATTATTATTATTATTATTATTATTATTATTATTATTATTATTATAAATATTATTCTTATTATTAATGCTAAAAAACATTATTTAATGCATGACACTAATCGCAATCATAATTAAATTAAATAAAAATATATATTTTAAAAATTATTAGACTCCCTCCATTAAATATTCTACCGCCCACATTGAAAGTACATCAATTTTAGGTTCTCATGAATTAATGACTCCACGTTGTAGGGGGGTATTTGCTGCAGACCATCGCCAGGTACAACAGCCTAAAAAAGGCATAAACAACAACGCTGTTGTTGTCATGGCGACGCATAATGCATCCACCTCCACTAAATGGTTCGAAATTGATCTTTGGAGGCCCATTTGTCTTTTGGAAAGTATCTGCAATTCTTCCGGAGGTTCTCTGTTTGCCAAGTCGCAAAATACGAGTTGAAAATAATGTGAGAAAGAAAATGAATTAATCGTAATTTTCCTTCAAAACGAACATTTCAAGTGCAGACAGTTTTTTTTAATTTTTTCGCTGTTTTTTCGTTTATTTTTACTGTTTTGCATCACATTCCATCGAGAAATCCGTTTTCATCCCTAGGAGGCGGTTGCTTCGTTCAGCAGCATCGTGTGTGGCATCAGCGGGTCATGTGCAATTTATTTCTGTTCCCATATTTTTCCACTCACTGTTTCCTCCTCTCAAAACTGGATCGATACTCACCTGCCCTTTTCCCACTCGCTTTTTATTTTACTTATTTATTCTTATATTTATTTTATATTTATCACGATTTAGGAAATTTGTCTGTGTTTATTAGTTTAATTTATTTATGACTTTGCGTTATTATATAAAAATTTTTAGTGTCGATTTTTTAAAAGCATTTCCTTTATGAATCATAATTCCCTTTTTCGACCTTCTCCACTTTTTTGTAAATGTTTAAATGTTTCTTTGAAAATTTTGAATTCCATTTGCGCAACATCGCATATTTATTTCAACGTTAAATATTCAATTTATTTATCTCATGATTTTATTTTCAAAATTATTCACAAGTGCTAATTGGTTTAAAAATTCGAAAAATGTTGCTAATGTTGTTAATTAACGATGATGACGCGAATGAAAAGATGACGACGTCCGTAATAAAGGCAGTAGTTACTGCTGTGCCACGTAACGACGATAATGATGATGATAATGATTATGATGATGATGACGACGTCACGAATGGTGATGATGATGATTATGATGATGATGACGACGTCACGAATGGTGATGATGATGATTATGATGATGATGATGACGTCACGAATGGTGATGATGATGATGATGACGGACGGAACGGATTGAAGCTGTGCGTCGGCGGCAGCAAGGAAGCAGCGGACCGAAAGCCAAAGCAGGTGATAATGAGCCCCACCTGCCTGCACCTGCTCAGCACAACCACCCCAACCAGGATAACCACAACGATGATGATGATGATGATGATGATGTTGCTGACGATGATGACGTATTATTAGAGCTCATTATTAATATAATTAATAATTTTATTGTTATTATTATTACTATTTTATTTTTATAATATTATTTATGTTATTATTTATTATTATTATTATTATTATTATTATTATTATTATTATTATTATTATTATTATTATTATTATTATTTTATTATTTTTATTTATTTACTTATTTATTTTTATCAATTATGTCTTCATTAAAAACTTGTCGGAAGTTCTGTTATTGACCTCCACACAAATAAATTTCACACAAATTTCATTTATCGTGACGTCTACGACGACGACGATGATGACTGCGATGATGTTTATGATAATGGTGATTGACAATGGCAAGTGCAGAATTGATTTGATTAGCGAACAAATATCTCTCCATCAATTTGTTCTCCGCAATTGCATTAAGTTCATCTTCCTTCTTCATCTTAAGGTGTGCAATTTTCTTGCAGAAGTCCTTTTCAATTTCATTTTCACAGTCATCCACTCCTTCATCCACCCATCCATCTAGCCATCCGTCCAACTATTCATTCATCCATGCATCCATCCATCCATCTATCCATTCATCCATCCATCCATTCACCCATCCATTCATCCATCTATTCACCCATCCATTCATCCATCAATTCACCCATCCATTCATCCATCTATTCACCCATCCATTCATCCATCTGTTCATCCAACTTGCCACATTTCCAACTTCCTCTGCTGAAAGCTTTGAAGTTCTGATCACGTGATGCCAAAGGTCATGCAAAGGTCAACTCGTTTGAATGAACTATTGAACGTCATCTCAGATATAATTGCGAGAATAAAGTTTGGAATAATTTTCTGAAATAAATTCTAAAATTCATAATTTTCTGAAATAAATGCTAAAATAATTTCTGAAATAAATTCTAAAATAATTTCTAAAATAAATTCTAAAATGATTTCAGCAAAAAATTCATTCCACCTATTGAAACGCTCGTTAATGGACCGTCATTGTTCTCCTGTTTGTTCACGCCAGTCATAAAACCACCTGCTTTGTGGCGCCTGTAACACTCCATTGGAATGAAATTGCGCTTTATTGCGCCATGGATGAGTGCTCCATTTTAGCAATTTTATGTCATCGCAAAATTATGAGCAACACTTTATTGCATTTTAGCAATTCGTTTCTCATTAAAAACCACGTGTGCCATTTAATAACCAGGTTATTAATATTTGTAAATTGTTAGTTAATGAATAGTTATAAAAGTCATAATAATAGTTATTACTAACCGTAATATACAAGAATAATTATGAATATCAGTATTTGAAGAATCACTTATAAGAACAAAGGATACTGAATTACCACGCAGTGAGGATTCCATTAAAGGTAAAGCACGTCTGCTTCTCCTGAAAAAGGGCGCTACATAAATTGTTAATCGCCTTTGAGCAAACTTTAGGAAAAAGCCATTCTTATTTTTTTCCATGAAAAAAGAGGAATGAATGAAAGAGAATAAATTAACTTTTGAATTTTTTTCCGTGGTTTAAAATTTTCATTTGAGAATATTATATGGTAATTATAATATTTATTATTATGTTTATTTAAATATTACAATTACTTTAAAAATGTTATGCATGCATTACTTGTTATTTTTATTTAATTGCTACATTTGTTTTTCATTTAAAATAACGATATTATATTTGCTGTAATTTTATTGAATTCATGATGATGATGATGATGCTGACGAGATCTCTGCACTTCTGAGAGTTTCAAAAGAGTTTTGCTCGAAAATTTTAAAAGAAAATTCACTTAAATTTTTATTTAATTGGAGTTTTTCATTACTTTTTGATATTTAAAA